>OW818032.2:46104108-46488760 GCA_942486065.2 Calliphora vomitoria
GACATAGACATAGACAAAGACAAAGACAAAGACATAGACATAGACATAGACATAGACATAGACATAGACATAGACATAGACATAGACATAGACATAGACATAGACATAGACATAGACATAGACATAGACATAGACATAGACATAGACATAGATATAGATAAAGACATAGACATAGACATAGCTAGATCGCCTTAGAATTTCATAAGAACCCAGAATATAAATACGTTTGGTATATAACATCGTGCAAATATCCTTTGAGTTGCGCGAATCCGAAATGTCCAATTTTCCATAACTCTATCGCATAAATCAGGCTGGATTTGACGAATGGCATAGCCTATGTTGTCTTTGAGGGTCGCTTTGCTTTGCATAGACCTGTAACTTAAGAAAACCCCACAAGTCTAACATGGTCAAATCACACGATCTCGTTGACCAGGTCACATCAGCTTCACGTGAGCTGACCATGCCTGCAAATAGCTCGTGCAGTATGTTCAATGTAGCATGAGCTGTTTGGAACATAACATCGTCAGTAAATAGGGAATAAGAGTTTTGCCTCAAAAAGACCAAAAAGCAATAAAAAAAGCAATTAAATATTCAATTTTAAGAGAATTTGTATGAAAGAGGTAATTAAATTTGTTTAAAAAGCCATTAATGCTGGCAACTTGAGTTAATGGCTTTTGTTCCCTCAAATATGATTGGAAATGAAGTAATTTATGTGACATTTATTATTGTATGCTGGAAATCATGTGCTGCAATGTTCATAGATTTAGAATAGTATGTTGATAAGGTTTCTGTAGAATAATTAGTGTACAATAGTATTGGAACTTTATGTTGATAAGTATTTTGGTGGCTGCATTTCTATCTCGTTGTGGTTTGAGTTTTAGTTTGTTGTAATGATTGTGTGTATTTGAAAATGCATGTTGATAAGAATTTTTGGATGAGTTGCATGTAATGTATGTTGTTGTTGTGTGTTTTTTTAGTTTGGTTAATGATCGTGTACTTAGAAAGTGTTTTGGGGGGAAATTGGTTTAGAATTGTTTGATGAGCTGCATGTAATGTATGTTGTTGTTGGAATTTTTTGTTTTCTTTGTTAATTTGGTAATGATCATGTACTCTGATTTTAATAAATCAAGTGCTGAAGTGTATTTTGAATAATTAGTGTACACTAGTTTTGGAACTTTATATTGATAAGGATTTTGGTGAGCTGCATTTGCATCTTGTTGTGGTTTGAAAAATCATGTTGATAAGAATTTTTGGATGAGTTGCATGTAATGTATGTTGTTGTTGTTGTTAGGGTTTAGTTTTAATTTATTGTAATTCAAGAAATTTATTGCTAACGATTTATTTAATTGTTTTTTTTTGGAAATTTCTATCTTAATGAAATTTAAAATTTTCTATAAATTGTGAATTTATTAAGTAAACTATATCAGTTCAAGAAAAAATATTTAATAATGAACACTAACGCGGATTTAATTTCTATATTTAATAAATTAAATATGAAGCAGACGTTATGCATTAAAGATATGGTGGATTTGGAGGAATATAACATTACTGGAGCTGAACGTGTAACTACAAAATATGGAGAGGTCATTGTTTTGGAGTTGGGAACAAATTTACTATACCTTCCTAAGAGATTTAATTCCCTAACTGATAAGGATGTGGAAAGCTTTTCTTCTGGGTTATATTTAATTTCAAAAATTCCCATGAACGATGAAAAAAATGGTATTTTCTATAGGTTGGAGTTGAAGATGGTTCCTAACACCAGAGAATATTATCCTTTTAATAATTTTAGTACTTTTAAATAAACTAAGTTAAATAAATAAATTAATTAATAATAAAATAATTTATAGTTGTTTTTTATTTAATTGGAAATAAGTTTTTCTCAGAATATAAGAGAAGCATATAAGTAATTCATATTCAGATATAATCGAAATATCAAGCTAGAAAGATGGAGATTATTGATGATTTTCTGCTGAAATTTGAAAATATAATATTCAAAGATCATTTGGAACTAATAAATGAATTCAAATCAGAATATACAGATTTTGATACATACAATAAACCGTGTCCCCATGATAATTTAATGAAGATGTTGTGGGTATGTGTGGATGTTGTTTTTTCCACATGAGAAAAAGAAAAGTTATAAAGATCATAGAAAAATATCAAAAATTAATTAAGTACTTATCATCTCCATTCATCAATCAGTCTTGTAAAAGGAAGAAGTGTGATGAAGATGAATAAATGATTTATTTTTAAAAAATTTTAAATTGTTTTTTTCTTTTTATATTCTAATAAAACAATAATTTTAATAATAATATATAATTTCTTTATTAAAATAATATATACATGTTAATTCAATTAAATATACTTAGCTTATTCAAATTTTAGTTTATAACAATTTTAATTTTTAGGTCAACTACATATATAAAAATCATTCTCTAATTTATCAATTTTAAAGTAATTTGATTAAAGAACATTGATATACATATATATATTTTTTTTTGTGAGTTGACTTAAAAATATTTTCTTTATAAAGAGATTTATTTAGTAAAGAAACCATCAGTTTACATTTTAATTTCATTGAGAATGGAGACTAGAACAAAAAAAATATTTGCACTTGGCCGAGCACGAAAACCTCAAATATATGATGTTATATTTGAAATGGAGTACTTCCTTAACCTTAAATTAAAGATTTCGTGTGGATTTTCAACAACGTTAGCATTCAAACCTGTGATATGGTTGCATTACAAAGACAAACAATTTATTCAGCTGGATCGGGAGGAGTGGCTACATCTCATGAGCTACAAGGATTACATACATAATACATTAAATCAAAATGTATTTTTAGATTTAATAAATCTAATTGATAATGATTGTGTAAGGGATATTGAATATTCCTTTCAATATAAAAATGGTATATGCTATATAATATTTAAACAAGGAAGAAATGAGATTAAAATTGATCCTGGCACATGGAGATCATTAACTAGAATTGGAGCATTTTTAACAACATTGTTATGTTGGAATACAATTCTTCAAAAACAAATATTACATTTTTATAATCAATATTATATTCCAACATGCTCTGTTTTAAATAAAACAAATATTAATTTCTATGAAATTAAAGGTATTCATGAGACAGATATAGAGATTGACTTAACACGACTATGTTATGACATTAGTAAAAAAATGCAAAATAAGATTAAAACAGATGTAAAAGTTCATAGATTATTATTAAGAATTGATAATAAATAAATTTAATATTGAAAATAAATAAAAATAGAAATAAACAAACAAAATCATATGTGTTTTTATTTATAATTTATTTAGTTTTAAAATGTATTAAAAATCTTAAACATAAATGCCCACAATTAAAAGCATTAATTTTTTGATATCTTTTATAGTTATATTTAATATTATTTCCTAAATATTTTAATATTTCTATAGGTGGTTGTAGGTTACCAAAACTATCAAAATACTCTATATTATAATTATCTTTATAATAAGCTACCCAATGTGTACCATCTCCTCTATTGTTGTCCAAGTTGATAATGCCACACTCTATTCGTCGAGGAGTTTTAGGTAATTTATCTCGCATATACACACCCCTGAAATTAGGGATATATTTCTTTCCAAAGATTTTTAAATCCACATCTGTAAGTGGTCTATTAGGTAGCTGCATTATTAGTTTTTTGATATATTTTTATAAAATATTCCATAGCCCTTTTTATATGGTTTGAGATACAGGCCTTCACCCATAGCTATTGTCTCTAATGCTCTGTTGTGACGCATACTTTCCTCGAGTTGCTGTCTTCCATTTTTAGCTGTGGTTACGGCCCTAGCAATTGATGATCCACCTGAAGCTAATGCTCCTAATGCTCCAAGTGCTGTAAGTATAGGTACGAGGGGTAGAAAACCGCCAATTTTAGGAACACTGATAATTCTTGGAATTTTAATTTCTGATTTCCTCCCACGAAATGAATTCTGAATAACTTTTCGTGCTGTTTTTATAGCATTATTGAGATCATGAGGTTTTTGTTTTTTTAGGATAGCAGTTGCAGTTTTAATTGCATTATGAAAAATGTTTCGCTTGCTGACTTTATTTAGTTTGGATTTTACACCTAAACCAAATTTTACTTTAGATTTCATTGCGTTAGTAACAAAGTATGCATTAAGTTTTTCTCCAAGGGTACTATCTTTAGCTTTAACCCTTTCCCAAGCCTTATCGGCTAATTCTCTATCTGCTTGATGTCTTTTATCAATATTGGTATTCTGAGAATAAGCAATATCATGAATTCGACAAGCTGCATCTAGGGGATTGATTCCTTTATCACCTCTTTTTAAACGCTTTTCCAGCTTTGTTCCAGGTCCACAATATTGATAACCTGGTAGGTGAAGCTCTATTGGTAGTGAATTAATTAAATTATTTACTAGTCCTTTTCCGTGAACGGATTTTTTCCCACTAACTTTATTCCTTGTATACACAATCATTTATATAATTTATTGTTTCTGAAAGTAGGTAAAGATTTATAAATCTATAAAACGATAGTTTTAATTCATTATATATATATACTCTCAGTAGTAAACATGCGTTTAATAAAACAACCTTCAAATATTTTAGTAAGAAATTTAGATTTTATACAAGTCAATAATGCAACTAAACATGGTTGTTTATTACCTAATTCAATAAGGGCTCTAATAGTGGGACCATCTAATTGTGGGAAAACTAATGTTATGCTTAGTTTGATTGAAAGCCCTAATGGTTTAAAATTTAAAAATATTTATTTATACTCAAAATCATTAAATCAACCAAAATATCAATATCTAAGAAAATTAATTTCATCTGTAAAGGGAATGGGTCTTTTTACATATTCAGAAAATGAAGATGTGATATCGCCTAAAGAAGCCAAATCAAATTCAATAATAATATTTGACGATGTTGCATGTGAGAAACAAAATAATATTAGATCATACTTTTGTATGGGAAGACATAATAATATAGATTCATTTTATTTGTGTCAAACGTATACTCACATTCCTAAACATTTAGTGCGTGATAATGCAAACATGATAATAATGTTTAAACAAGATGATTTGAATTTGAAGCATATTTACAATGATCATGTTGGAAATGATATGAGTTTCGATATGTTTTGTAAAATATGTAGAGAATGTTGGAAGGAAAAATATGGATTTCTAATAATAAGCAAGGATGATGAGATACATGATGGACGTTATAGAAAAGGCTTTGATATATTTATTCAAGTTTAGTTGTAAATATTCAACTATTCACATCGGTCATATACTTATTGAACCGTAAATACATATAAGTGTTTTGAGACCTTATTTCACCTTTAGAAAAGCTGATATTAAGAGGCTGTTAAGCTGTTTTAAGAAGCTGTTTAGCTGTTTTAAGAAGCTGTTTAGCTGTTTTAAGAAGCTGTTTAGCTGTTTTAAGAAGCTGTTTAGCTGTTTTAAGAAGCTGTTTAGCTGTTTTAAGAAGCTGTTTAGCTGTTTTAAGAAGCTGTTTAGCTGTTTTAAGAAGCTGTTTAGCTGTTTTAAGAAGCTGTTTAGCAGTTTTAAGAAGCTGTTTAGCTGTTTTAAGAAGCTGTTCGACTATTGAGAAGCTATTTTATTTATTGTTTAGATTAATTAATAATTTTTAACTAATAAACATGGACGAAAATATACTAAGGGAGTTAGTGAAATCAAGAAACATTTTGAAAAAAAAGTTTAAGAGCATAAAACTTGGAGATGCTGAAACATTAAACAAATTAGAAAACACATTTAAGCCATTAACAGAACCACTACAAAAACTAGTTGAATTATCTAGTGATAATTCACCTAAAATAAAATTACTTGTTGATGAGAAAACTAAAATTAAAAATATAGACGATAGCATTACCACTCCTAAGAAATATGTTTTGAAACGAGAGCATATTGACTCATCGCCCAAGTCAAGTGTATCGAATAAGAGGAAACATAATAAAAACAATGAAGATGACGAAGACACAGAATTGAATAGTGATTCATTTTATTCACAATCTTCTGATTTGGAATTTGATTTGACTGAATTTAATGAAAACAAAAAGCTTGATACTACATATGGACCTTATAAAAATGAAGATGGTAATTGGAAATTTGGCAGCTCAGATTTGAAGCTAAGTGATGATAAAATAACAATAGGAAATAAGTCTTGGGCATTAACTCCAGGTCTATACTCATTGATTTTTCATATAAAACCAGAACAATATGATTCGTCAGAATTAGAAATATATAAACGAATTTTGCTTGATACAAATGCACATAGAAGAAACTATAATGCTAATAATCAACTAAAAGGTAACAAAGGTTATAAATATAAGCATATAATAAACAAACTATTTCCTACAACTCACATTGGTAAGGGGTTAATGAAAGTAAATCTCCAAAAACCAAACTATATATACTGGGATAATCCCAATGAAATAGTAGAGCGATTAAAACTGCTAATGGCATCACAACATGCTGGAAACAATAATCATACTAACGAAATAATATCAATAATTGAGGAATTAAGAGAAGCAAATATAATTGAATAATATTAATAATAAGAAAATAACAAAGTATGACTGTTGATAAATTTGGTCATTACTATAATCAAAAGTTTACTAGCGAAATAAAAAGGAAAAATATTTTAAAAAATTTTGGTGTTTCATTGGATGGTAATAATATTAACATAGAGAATAAAAGAATTAAGAACTTAGCATCACCGTTGGAAGGATTAGATGCTGTTAACAAAAACTATGTTAATTCACAAATTAGTCATATGCAAGAACATATTAAAAGGGGTATAGGTGAAGAAGTTTTAATTGTAAGGAATGAAATTAAAGATTTAAATAAGAAAATTGATGATATATATAAGGTAATGATAACGCTATCATCATCGCAATATGGAAAAAAGAGCAATCGTCAATGAACTTCATTCCCAAGCACGGAAAAATTTCTTACGACGTAGAGTTATTATGAGAGGTTTAGACGACCTCTGGCAAGCTGATTTGGTAGAAATGGGTAATTATTCAACTAGCAACAAAGGATATAAATATATGTTAACGGTTATTGATACATTTTCGAAATATGCATGGGCTGAGTCAATTAAATCAAAAACTGCTTCTGAAGTTTGTAGAGCATTTCAGAAAATACTTAGTATGGGACGTATACCTAATAATTTACAAACAGATGACGGTAAAGAATTTTTTAATAAGGAGTTTGCTGTGCTAACGAGAAAATACTCAATTAATCATTACTCCACATTTAGCGTTATGAAAGCTTCAATTGTTGAACGCTTCAATAGAACATTAAAAGGTATGATGTGGAGAGAGTTTAGTAATAATGGAACATATAAATGGATTAATATTTACAAAAGCCTAGTTGAACAATATAATAAAAAAAAACATGCAACTATCAAAATGGCACCTATTCACGTAACCCCTAAATACGAAAAACATCTGCTGAATACTGTATATAATAATTTAAAAATATTTAAACCCTCACGATTTAATGTTGGTGATTGCGTTCGCATTAGTAAATATAAACACATCTTTGAAAAGGGATATACCCCGAACTGGACAACAGAAATATTTAAAATAAGATCGATACAAAACACTTATCCCATAACATTTTTATTGGAAGACTATCAAGGAAATGAAATTAAAGGTGCATTTTATAAGGAGGAAATACTTCGCACACGTTTTCCAAATACGTTTCTCGTGGAAAAGATATTGAAAACTAAAGGAGATAAAGCATATGTAAAATGGTTGGGTTTCTCAAATCAGCATAATTCTTGGATAAGTAAAACTGAAATATTATAACAATTAGACAATAAAAATGAATATAAATAAAATGAAATACACACAACAAAGCATTTTTATTTCATTAACAGATTATCATTCACTATGTCAATAACATTAGCTATAAGCGGAAATTCTGCACTTTTAACAGCAAATTATTTTCCACCAATAGATCTAACAGATGACTATGAATGTGCACTAATCGATTTTCATTCATATAATTCTATTCCTAATGTAGACTATGATAATAATCTTTTCCATATTGGAGATAAAGTAATTGAAATTCCCATAGGATCTTATGAGTTACAAGATATTGTTGATTACATAATTGAACAATATAAAGTACTTGATTTTAATAAATCAATTATAATTGAAGCCAACAATAATACTTTACAAATTGAAATAATCTCCTCTCACGATACAATATTTTTTGATCGGAAGCGAACTATTGGTAGTTTATTTGGATTTGATAGACTATCTTTAAAT
The DNA here is from genome assembly GCA_942486065.2 of Calliphora vomitoria. Lineage (NCBI taxonomy): Eukaryota > Metazoa > Arthropoda > Insecta > Diptera > Calliphoridae > Calliphora > Calliphora vomitoria. Next base: position 46,112,421 of record OW818032.2, read on the forward strand.
GCTGGTATAAAACACTTATCTAATCAACCAGTCAGTATTTTGAAAGTGAATGCTATACAAGTTCAATGTAATATAATAAGAGGGTCATATATGAATAACTCCCCAGCACATATACTTCACGAGTTTGCATTGGACGTTCCTCCAGGTTATAAATTAGATGTTGTACCTAATAATCTTATTTATTTGCCAGTAAACGTCAGAGAAATAACACATCTTACAATTTGGATTGTTGATCAAGAAGGTCGTTTAATTAATTTCAGAGGTGAAGAAATAACACTTAGGTTACATCTGAGATCAAAAAAAAATGATAATTTACAATAAAGCTAAACAAATTAGAATTAATAAAGACATTTACACAAAAACTGTTAAAGCTATAAGACCACAATTAACAGAAAAAAATAAAAATTTTTTAAAACTACTTAAGTTGAAAGTAAAAAAATAATGTCTGATATTCTCGATGTTATAGAGAAACCCATTACGGATGAAAATATAATCAAAAAAGATTATCATAGCTATCTACCCTATATTCAATCATTTAAGAATAATGATGAAATTCGAATTACTATACAAAATCAAGACTTATACGTTCTTCCTTCTGAAAGCTACTTGTATATAGAAGGTAATATAAAGAATATTAACGGTGAGAATTCTCCTAATACTCGGATGAGGAATAATTGTATGGCATACTTATTCGATGAAATACGTTATGAAATCAACGGTGTTGAAATTGATCGAACTCGATACTTGGGAACGTCTAGTACAATTAAGAATTATGTTTCATTAAATGAATTTGAAAGTAATATGATGAGAAATGCTGGATGGAGTATTTCAGAAGAATTGTCTATGCAAAAATTTAATTTTTATATTCCTCTAAAAATATTAATGGGATTTGCTGAGGATTTTACTAAAATAATATTGAATAGTAAACACGAACTTATTCTTTTGCGGAGTTCAAGTGATGCAAATGTATATTACTCAACAGATGCTAATGAAAAAAATCAGTTATCGATTACAAACATAACATGGAGAATTCCGCATATTCACGTATCAGATTCTAGAAAAATACAAATAATGAAAATTATTAAGGATGGAACGTCTTTACCAATAGCATTTCGCAGTTGGGACTGTTATTTTAATCCTACGTTTGCTGGTGGGATAAATCATAACTGGAATGTTAAAATGTCAATTAACAGAGAAAGACCAAGATTTTTATTATTCGTTTTAGAAAATAATAATAAATATATTCATTCTGATTTAAAAAATATAAAAGTACATTTAAATTCCGATTGCTATCCATACGACGATTTAAATCTAAAGTTTGAGGAGAACCGCTATGCTATATTATATGACATGTATGCCAAATTTCAACAAAATTACTATATGAGGGAAGCACAACCACTTCTTTCCTGTGAAAAGTTTAAAAATGTTCCAATTGCCGTAGTCGATGTAAGCTACCAAAATGAGATGATTAAAACTGGACCAATTGATGTAAAAATTGAATTTGAGACTATTAACCCGATTCCTGCAAATACAAATGCTTACTGTTTAATACTTTATGATCGTTTGATAGAGTACACTCCATTAACTGGAATTGTCCGAAAAGTTATATAATCTATAATATTTAATTCAATTTTTATACTTACGATTTTTTTCCAAATTTATATATAAATAAAAGACATAATAAAATTTAAAATTTAATCAACGACTTGTTTTTTTTTATTTTTTTTATAATTTCATCTTATATATTATATAAATTACTTATAAATATTTCTTTACACTTTGTTTAATTCTATATCATTTATTAACATGTCTAATTCCAAATCACCATTACCAGTATCGAATGTGTAATGATGCCAAGCATATGTATTTACATTATCATCCATAACTTTACGCTTAGTGTCATTATAACTCAGAGCTACTTTATTTACTTGATTAGTTAGAATAGTATGTAATTTAGAGGTAAATGTTTGCATAGAAGCTGTAACAACTTCTTTATTGAATAAAACATGCTTATAAGTATCTATATTATAATTATTAGCAATACATTTCTTAACTCCCTTAGCTTTCTTCACATCTTCCTCACCTTCGACAGTATATGCGTATACTTTAGGTGCTAAACCTACATATTCAGTTATGAATTTTCCCTCACATTCATCTTTCATCATACCTAATACTTTTTTATTTAACGGAGGTAAATTGAATGGGTTTTTTTCTGAGTATGATGAAGTATCAAACCGGTCTTTTATATCAGAGCGAATGTCATTATAAAAATCATCTGTTTTAATTGAGTATATAAAAGAATCTGTATCCATATAATTTAAATTTATTTTATTATTATATTTTGGTTTCATATATGCATAATGAAAATCATACATTTTCCATTTAGATAACTCTAGAACACAAAAGCCTAAATAAATCGGTTTGTTATAATACGTTAGGGTTTTATTCATTTGTATAGCCCATAATGTATTGGTGAATTGTGAAATGCTATGAAAATTTGGTTTTGATACTAGATTTCCTACTCCTAAATGATTACGATTACGTCGATCCCATTCAGTTACCAAACGTACATCTCTCCTTTTATCAACATTTTCCATAGTCTTTCCATATACTGCATTGTTAAGTAATTTATAAAAATCTTTTTCAAATGAATTAGTTGCTCTTGTTCTATATTCAGTATTCAAATCAATATATGTCTTCAACCAGGGTTTCTGTTTAAATTGGAGAATTCGATGAACTTTTTCTAAAACTAATCCATTATTCAAACATTGTTCTAACGTTTTATAATGTATTATATATTTAGTTTTATTAGACAGATCAGCTATCAATTTTTCATGCTTACTTCCACCAATTATTTTATTTTCCACACAAAAAGGTAAATCATTATGATAATCATGATAGCCAATGGGATAAGTCAAATCCACTTCATAAATGTAACCTACTTCGGAATTTTGTGGGATGTCTCGTGGATGAATGAAATCATTAGTCCAAGTGAATTCTCCATATGGAAGTGATTCTGACATCGCCCAACCATAAAGATTATTTGCATCTAAATATAATATATATTCTGATGGTTTCGTATCATCATAATTGTTTAAATACTTATGATTCGCCTTACTATATCTCTTACTACATTGGGTAAGACCACCTCGAATACCCCGCTTAATAAAATTATACATTTCAAGATCAGTTATAAGTTCCAGTTCAATTTTTGTATATTTTAACATGGCATCCCATGACAGACCAGGAATAGTATAGTAATGCGCTGGATCTAAATTATAAATTCTCTTGCATACTTTTCTAAAATTTTCAAAGACATCGGTGAGTAGTAGTACATCAGTCTTCAAGTATAATTTCATATAGTCCCTAATAGTTTTACAATTAAATTTTTTCCATATAGTCTGTGCACGTAAGTATTCTTCTTCAGAACAATTTTTATTATTCAATTTACTATAAAATGCTTCTATAGGAGGTAGTTTATTTTCATCTAATTTATCAAATGTATTAACATACTCATAAGGAAAAACGCCCTTTCGCCTCATAATATTAAACTGTTCAGAGTCTGGAAAACACTTTCGAACCGTTTCTAAATCATTATCTGATAAATTACTAGCTAATGCATCTAACCCAGATGCCATAAATCGATAAGAGTCTAAAAATCTTAACTCAACTTTTTTCTGACTTTTTTCATATCGTATACTCTCAAGCTGTTTTTTAATAATTGCCTCAGGAATGTTTTTTTTTATTTTTTGTATACGTATCTCATCCAATAAAGTTTCAATCTCATCATCACTATACACACGTATTGTATGCGATAGTGAAATATACAACTCTTTATTTATGGGTATAATATTCGTCTGTCCTTTAATATTTAACAAGTCTTTCACAAACAAATGACAATCATATGAAGAAAAGTTGTGGAAAAAAATTGGTATAAAATTTGGAACTTTAAAATTAAGATTACATGAATTATGTGCAGGTCCCCTATATTTTCCTGACAAGTGACAATGATCTCTAACAGCTAATTCATCTCCTAAACTTTTACCACAGATATGACAATCAGTTGCCCTTTGTAAATGTTCTTCTTCTAAGGGAGTTAAGGCTTGTATTGGAACAACTTTTTCAAAATGTTTTTTATAGATATCTCTACATTGTTCAATTAAGCTGTTAACAAAATGTTCACCAACATTTATATTAGTATTGCTATCAGTAAATATCTTAAATCTATGTAAATTTTCATTAAAATTACACTTAATGCTATATGCATATGCACATGGAATATGCTTTTTTATAAAATTAGAATTAATCTCATTATCATTACTTACATCGATATCATGAAGTATACACTCAAAATCTGCATAAATTGAGAATGGAATGTCCATTTGCCTCTCGAAATGCTTATAGCTAATAAATGATTTTTCTCCCGCAGGCATTTTTGAAATACATTTCCCACATTCTTTCTCCTTATGTGTCGCCATTCTTTCCGGTAAATTGGTGTGATATAGACATGCATTACAAAACAATTTACTACCATTGCATGATGAAATTTGAGTAGATAGAAGTCTAAAAATGGATGAATTTTAATTTTATTGGAATTACTATTAAATACTATTATCATAATTACCTTGATACATTTTTTATTAAAATATAGTGGTATGTCTCCATATCTTCACCTTCCAACAACATTAGATTTATATGTATAATCTTCTCATTAGTTGTAATGTAATATGGTCCGACTACACTTTTCAGCTTCTTGTCATATCCAAAGACATTTATACTTATGTCAATATTATTTTTTTCAAATAATTTAATTTCCTTTATATCAGCTGGAAAGTTCATTGTAGAGAAGTTTAATACTCTGCCACATCTCAATATTATAATATTGTCTGAAATATTATTTATCTTATACGTTGAAGTTCTTATTGTATTGCTACTATTTCCATTGTAAAGGGCTGCTATTATACACCACTTAAAACAGAATATATCATTATTGATTATATTAATACATGCCTTCTTCTTTACCAATTCCACTGGAGTTGGAATGTATGAAGATCCATTTAGTGGGGATGCTTTATTGATGTTAATATCCAACCATTTTATTTTAATAAGTGTCCAACCTGAATCTCTTTCTTGAAATTCGGACATCTTAGCTTTAATGCTATCTATTTGGTACTTTAGAGTATCTTCAATATCGTCTGCTCTAGATAATCGCACCATCTCGGTTATGTGGTACATATCCGTTTCCGGTTTCAGTGGATGTGCTGGTAATTTATAAACTGCTGTTAGCTCCAAATTAAATTTAATTATTAGATGATCCGCTAAGCTGTTGTTTATTAGTTTTTTAAAAAACTGATGTCCCTCCTCCAAATATCCATCAACATTTAAATTAGTATCTCCTTTAGGGAAACGGTATGTAGAAAGCCGAGATCTAAATGAGCTTTTCAATAGAAGCACTCGATTACCAATCGATATCTCTGTATTCATTTTATGCTCTTTTGCCATGCAATGGGTAAACCATTTTTCCGGTTGTACTTCCACATTGCAATCCTCGCAAACTATAAAACGCTCTAACCGCTGGTGTTTTGCAGGTATCCGTGATGAAGGCTCCAAATTTATTGACCGCTTTCTCGCTGCAGCTGATGTTGATGGTCTTATAATTTCAGCCTCTGCTATCCTTAATCCTTCATGTTTGTGGCTTTTTTTTTCCATCGATGTAAGAAATACACGACTGCAATGAATACAGGGTTCGTGTATTTCTGTATGTTTTTTTAAACCTTTTATTGAGGTATACACATTTTGACAAATGTTACAAACAAAAATTTTTGACGACATTTTTTTTTAATTTTTACTTTCGTATAACTTGTTGTCTTTGTAACGAAATACGAAAGACTAATTTGAGAATAAATTCACAATTTATAGAAAATTTTAAATTTCATTAAGATAGAAATTTCCAAAAAAAAAACAATTAAATAAATCGTTAGCAATAAATTTCTTGAATTACAATAAATTAAAACTAAACCCTAACAACAACAACAACGAAGTTCTATATGTTCAACATGCGCTTGAGTTTTACAAGCCACCAAACAAATTTCTATTTTTATATGACACACATTTCAATAAGTAAACTAAGATGATAGTGTAGAATTATGAAGTTAACTAATCATATTACAAAAAAATATGTTGTTGCAATGTTGAAGAATTACTCTACTCATAAATTTTAGTAAAATAATAAAAAATATATACAACAATTTATTTTATTAGTATTCATTTATTTATTTATTAATTCGATTAACTTAAATCTACATCTAAAATAATTTGATCACCCTCGTGATCATGCCAAAAATTATCTTTATAATTTAAAATAATTTGATCTCCCTCATCATCATTATTGAAGTCCTCAACTTCATTCGAAATGTTTAAATAATAACCTAATTGATTATTAGGAATATAAAATTCACTATCATTAACATAATTGGAATTATTAATTAAAAATAAAATATTGCTAATCGCTTCATCCACGGTTTTCTCTAATGCAGCTTCATTCTTCGTTATAAAATCATTTCCTTGCATCTCCATTTCTGCTGGAACCTCTTCTTGCTCCTCCACTTCTGCGGGAACCTCTTTTTGCTCCTCCACTTCTGCTGGAACCTCTTCTTGCTCCTCCACTTCTGCTGGAACCTCTTCTTGCTCCTCCATATCTATGGGCACTTCTTCATTTTTTAATTCCTCCTCTACTACCAACCCCTCGTGGAAAGCTATGTGGTTTCGGACGTCATCTTTTCTAAGCAACACCAGTCCACATAAAGGACAAGGGGTATGGATCCTCTTGTGGATTAAAAGGGCGTATTCCCTTTTATAAATCTTTCCACAAATACCGCAAAATAAAGCTGACATTATTTTAGTTTTTAAGTGTTGTTTATATATTTCCAAATGAAATATGAATGAGTAAAAGAAAATTTAAATTCGTAACTATGAAAGTATGAAAAGTTTCAACTCATACTTTATAAATTATTTTAGTAAATCTCAGAATTATCTATATACATATATATAGCATCAGTTAAAATAGTATATATTTTCATGAAACACATTTTTGTAACCTTTGCACTTTTCAAATATACATGATAATTATAGTAAATTAAATACTTTAATATATGAATTAGAAAATAAAGAAATTTCCCATAGTATGACAGTTTTCAAAACAAACATGATCTTTTCATCGAATTAAAACTAAACCCTAACAACAATAACAAAGTTCGATTATTCTACATCCACTTAAGTTACTGTTATTACCATATCTGCCACTCTGTCTGTCTCACCATCTTTCTGTTTGTCGGTCTGACTAAACATCAGCCTATCTGCCACTCTGTCTGTCCGTTTGCCTTTATTTCCACAAAATACACTTTAGCATTTGATTTATTGAATCAGAAAATAAACAAATTCCCTGGAGTGACCTTAACACTTTCTAAGTACACGATCATTAACCAAACTAAAAAAACACACAACAACAACATACATTACATGCAACTCATCCAAAAATTCTTATCAACATGATTTTTCAAACCACAACAAGATGCAAATGCAGCTCACCAAAATCCTTATCAATATAAAGTTCCAAAACTAGTGTACACTAATTATTCAAAATACACTTCAGCACTTGATTTATTAAAATCAGAGTACATGATCATTACCAAATTAACAAAGAAAACAAAAAATTCCAACAACAACATACATTACATGCAGCTCATCAAACAATTCTAAACCAATTTCCCCCCAAAACACTTTCTAAGTACACGATCATTAACCAAACTAAAAAAACACACAACAACAACATACATTACATGCAACTCATCCAAAAATTCTTATCAACATGATTTTTCAAATACACACAATCATTACAACAAACTAAAACTCAAACCACAACGAGATAGAAATGCAGCCACCAAAATACTTATCAACATAAAGTTCCAATACTATTGTACACTAATTATTCTACAGAAACCTTATCAACATACTATTCTAAATCTATGAACATTGCAGCACATGATTTCCAGCATACAATAATAAATGTCACATAAATTACTTCATTTCCAATCATATTTGAGGGAACAAAAGCCATTAACTCAAGTTGCCAGCATTAATGGCTTTTTAAACAAATTTAATTACCTCTTTCATACAAATTCTCTTAAAATTGAATATTTAATTGCTTTTTTTATTGCTTTTTGGTCTTTTTGAGGCAAAACTCTTATTCCCTATTTACTGACATAACTCAAAATCCGCGTGTTTTGAACTGAATAATACGAAATATGCGCCGTTCTATAGTCTTTCATATAGTTTTATCAGTTTTCAAAAAAGTCAATAATTTTTTCCGTGGGAGTGTTTTATTGTTGTAAACGTCAAAACGAAAATTCATGTTTTCTCGTATATTTGACAAGAAAAAATTTGGGTTTAATACAGATTAGAAGGACATTAACATCTTCTATTCAAATCAGGTTTTATTTCTAAAATCTCATGATTTGTTGAAAATTTATTTAAGAAATAGTGAAATGTCATAAAACATTCAAAGCCGTTTTTCTCGAAACGACTTTTTTTGAATTATGACGTTGTTGCAGCAAATGAGCGATATATTCATTTTTTTTGATTTTAAGAAACTTAATTATAGAAAACAAAATTATAATAAAAACAAGTAAGAGAGCTATATTCGGCTTAATCTTATATACCCTTCACCAAATTATACTTCAAAATAAAAATTTTAAATATTTTTAGGTAAACAACATTTTTTTTTCCAAAGTTGTTTTTTTAATTATTTGGAAATTTTTTTTCGATTAGTTTTTCTAATATTTTTTTTTTTTTAAATTTGAAATTTTTTTTTTTAAATTTTAAAAAAATTGTTTTTTTTTTAAATTTTAAAACATTTTTTTTTTGGTTTTTATACGTTGTTGCACTGTATTATATACGTTGTTGCAAAGGTCTTTGAAATATGTATCATTAGATATAAATATTGTCTATATTAATGACTTAGTAATCCAGATATAGGTCAAAAATAGGTCAAAAAATCGATGTTGACCTGGGTTTTTCCTTATATCTCAGCCATTTGTGGACCGATTTTCTCGATTTTAAATAGTCGGTTGCCGGAAGAATTCCGGAGATATTGACGTATGAATCGTGTATGTAAGTTGTTTGGGGTCTTCGGAAAGTTGATTTCAACAGACAGACAAACAGACAGACAAACAGACAGACAGACAGACAGACAGACAGACAGACAGACAGACAGACGTGGCTTAATCGACTCAGCTATCTATAAGGATCCAGAATATATATACTTTGTAGGGTCGGAAAATTATATATACCCTTCTCACGAAGGTGAAGGGTATAATAATAGGTAACGGTAATTGTATTGTTGTATGACTTGAAAATGCGGGATTTACAATAGATGGGGTATCTTTTGAACGCGGTTTTTGTTTTTAATAAATTATATGTCATTTTGAAATTAGTTATTGAACATTATACGAAATCTCGAAATGCTGAAGCATACCGATTGCTTACCAAAATTTATGGTGAATGTGTTTCATCGGTTTCAACATGCGAGAGATTGTTTGTGTGGTTCAGAAGTGGTGATTTTGACACAGAACACAAAGATCGTCCAGGAAAGCAAAATAAGTTTGAAGACCAAGAATTGGAGGCATTACTCCATTAAGATTGTTGTAAAACTCAACAAGAATTTGCAGCAGCAATTTTAAAACTGGAAATTGGCTATCATACGAATTGAAGCCAAGATACCTTTTGCTACGAATAACGCTATAAAAAAAATCATTTTTGCACGAAATCAATACTTGCGAAAAAATGGATCCATTACTATAACACAAAGCGTATATGAAGCCCGGCCAACTATCCGAATCTAAACCAAAGCCAATTATCCATGTCGCTTAGGTAATGATCTGTATTTTATGAGCTGCTGAAATATAGCCATACCATCACATGTAACCTATACCGAACGCAACTGAGTCGGCCAGGCATGAAACCGTAATATTCCACCATGACAACACATGAGAAAAATTATTAACGCGAAAAGTTTTAGCATGTTTAACAACTACAAAATGGCGTTCGTGAGATAAGGAAAAAATATTTTAAAATATTAATTTCTTCAAAATTTTTAATTTTCCTTATTCCCGGTGTACCTTTCTGTGGAAATGCCCTTATATGAAATGAAAAGTTCGGGAAATCAGATGTAGTAAAGTATTTTTAGCACTGTTAAAAAAATGCATGCAAATGGCTGACACTTGAAAGATGTGTTTTTTTATCTTCAATCTGCAGTATGTATTTATAAACAGTTGATTATTTATTAACATTTTTTTTTTTAAATTAGATTTAACCTTTTCATATCCTGCACAACAAGGAGTCGGTGTACAATTATTTCCTTATGTTTATGTGTGTATGTGTTTATTATGAATTAATTTAATATGCATATGAATGAATGAATGAACGAACGAAAGAACGAGTGAAGGCATGAATGACTTGTGACTCTGCAGAGTATGTTTGATATCAAACATACATAAACACACGCACGTACAATAAATACAAACATGCTAATATACAAACAAACACACAGATTGTTTGATGCCAGAGTACGAGGCGACGACGACGGCGACGAACGACATTTGATATAAAGTGGTGATGTGATATTTTATAAAATACTTATATTTTATATATTTTTTTGACAATATACAATCAACACTTGACATTTGATAATGATGATTATCGTATGACGATATGTGTATGTAGCTGATGATGTCTGTAATGACAACACACCATGAAATTGACTGATTATGATGAACATGATGTGTGTGAGACTGTGCGTGGTAATTTCGTTGCCATTTATTTATTTATTTATTTCTCCTTCTGCATAAAATTTATTTATATTTGCTTTTTTTTATTGATTTAAATGATCTTTTAATATTATAACACGATTGAGTTAATAAATTATGTAGGTACGTGTGATTTTTATGTGAAAATAAATACATAATAAACGAATTTATTAGATTAGTGAAGAGGTTATTTCAAAAGCGTGATTATCGTGTTTAATAACAATTAGTAAATTTGAGTGGTTTTGGTTTAATATACAAAATTTATGGTGTGTAATATAATACAATTGGTTGTGAATCTTAGTTAACAAAAGTTAAATTTTAGTTGCAATTATTTTTTAAACGCTAACGATTTAATTTTAAAAACAAATAAGAGTGCTATATTCGTCGGTGCCGAATCTTAAATACTATTCACCAAGGTATACTTTAAGATAAATATTAAAAACCCATGTTTGTAAATTATTGGGCTGCTTTGGTAAGATGATTTCAACATACAGTGATTGAGTATATTGCAAAGGTTCGAAAGAATTAATTCTTAATTAAATTTTCAAAATCAAATTAAACTTAATATCTTGGAATGAAATACTTGATTGAAGAATTTATTATAAATAGATTTATAGCAAGAAATGTATTTAATACTTCAAGCGTATTGAATTCATTTCCTTTAGAATTCATTATTTATAAATTAAATAATAAATTAATAATTATTATATAATAAAAGGACGTAGTTTAATACACATAGACCGGAAACTCTCCTGTAAAAGACCTAACTCAGTTGCCAAAAACCTAAGTAGTGAGAATGTGTTAGTAAAGAAACTATGTGAAAACTCGTACATGTGATTTTTAGTAAATTTGTTTGTTTTATTTTTTTTTTCAAGTTTCCGCTTTATGTGTATTTATCTATGATTAAGGGCCTAAATACAATTTGAACATTTTTGTATTGTATGAAAATCTAAATCAGTTTTCAAATAATTTTTTTTTTGTGTTTTACATAAAAAATTAAATATGCTTTAGATAATCTTTTCAATTAATTTTGTAATTGATTAAAAAGACATTCAATGAAGAAAAGGTATTTTCATTCAATTTAAATTAGATTTGAATTAACAAAAATTAAATCATTCAATGGTTGAATAAATTTTATTGTGAATTAATTTCATTGTGAATTAACTCAGCAATGAATGAATTCTATTCAAATGAAAGGCTGTGGAAGAAGCTAATGAATTTGTTTGGTTGGCAATGTTTTTATTGAATGAATTGCAGACATTGTTTTAATTCTGAATTAAGATTTTAGTGAATTAAGCTTATATTAAATTAATTAATTCGGAGCTATCGAGGTCTATGGACAACTGTGTTAGGTCTATGACAGGAAAGTTTCCGCTCTATGTCTATATCACTATGGACTTAGCTACAATATTTTTAATTGTAATTGAGAACTTTATATATTAAACTGAGAAAATTCCAAATGAAATTGCGAATTTCTACCACAAATTGAGAATTTTCCCAGTTAAATAGAGAATACAAAGTAAAAATTGAGAAAAATCCAAATGAAATTGGGAATTTCTATTTAAAATTAAGAAAATTTCAATTGATAAAATATACATAGAGCGGAAACTAGAAAAATTCTCAAACAAAAAAATTACTCTAAAAAGTTACAAAGTTTTTTTTACTAATACATTCTCACCACTTAGGTTTTTGACAACTGAGTTAGGTCTTTGACAAGGGAGTTTCCACTCTACGTATATTTTCTCTATGATTGAGAATTCCAATTGAAATTGAGAATTTCAATATGAAATTGAGAAAAATTCAAATGAAATTAAGAATTTCTCTCTGAATTTGAGAATATCAATTTAAAATTGACAAAAATCCAAATGAAATAGTGAAAATTGAAATTGTTCTCTAGAGAACTAGTTCGGTAATAAGTTGTGTTTTTAAAATAACTGTCTATGATAAAATATTTACAAATTTGAAATCTCACTATTAAAACAGTTGGAACATTAATAGAGTTTATTAATCATTATTAGAAAAATTAACCCACATTAATATTATTTATCTACAATATAATCGAGCATTGACATTTTCTTTATTTTTGTTTAAATACATTGAGACAAATTAATCACTTTTCACACTCCCAATCACACACTTCATACATATTCTAGCTGCTAAAAACGCTACAACGATACCATCAATTATAGCACCACTTTAGCAGTGATTAGATGACAACATAGAGAAACAGACAGACAAACAGACGGACGGATGGACGGACGTACCGAAGGAGACACATACTGTTAAGGCTGTAAGCAGTCAGCCAGTTAGACATGACATGTTTTATTACCACTTTTATTTTACTGCCTCAACTTTATAAATAAAAAGAAAAATAAAAAATATAAAGCAAAATAAAAAAAACTGTGTTTTTCTTGTAGTCTCAGGAGACTTTTAAGTCATGTTTAGACACAATTTCAATTAATAATATTCCATGGTTAATAATTTAATTGATAATTTACATAATAATCATGATGAAAGGAAATGTAATGACAGATAGACATACTCGTACTATCCTACCAAACAACAATAAAAAATACTCCATGCTTTTAAGAGGAATACATACATATACATACATATTTTCCGTAAACCTGATGATTACAAACACCATAAACGTTGTCATCATCATCCTCATCACTGCCACCACTATAAAAAGTAATTCATCATCAAAAAGAAATATGTAAGTGAAAAAATTACGTTTTTATGTAAAATTTACGTAGGGATACATAGAGTTGCGTTTTCGCAATTTCTGTTTCCCAGCCAAACCGCAAACTAAAAGTATAATAAGGCTGGTAATGACAAGCGATGCATTTCAATGAGCCCTGACGTTTGAAACGACTACGACTACGCTGATGATGTACTCTGATGGTGTACTTGCTACACAAGGAAACCCAAAATCGTAATAATAATGATGTGTGTATGGTGATGATGACAAAGATTTGGCTGATGATGAGAATGACGATGGTTGTAATATCCCAGTGGTGACGCTAAATATTATAATGTTGTGATTGTATTCAACTCTTTAACCCATTCCATTGAGACCACAGACACTCACACATACTTTTTTGTATCATACAATTGTCAGGGGGTTTAAGGAATGTAATCTTTGATACCAGACAGAAACGATTGCTGGCTTCAGATTATATAGTAATTTTGTCATTTCGTTTGAAAATTTTCATATTTTTTTTTTAATTTGCGAACACACAAAGTAGTTGATTTCGACTGTCTGTTGAAATTAACTTCCGAAGCCCCAAATAACTAAAACGGTAAACAAATAAATGTATAAGCCAGATCAAGATATCATAATGATAAATGAATGAATTTCAAGGTGAATACTTTCAAATCTTATTTCTGGATTTATTCGCGGTCAAAGTACCCATCTGCCTTTTTTGATTTAAATGAAGAAGTGCTTTAAAAATACTTATTTTAGAAGATATAAAAGTAACAGTTTTTACCCAATTTGAATTGCTTATTGGATTTGTTGGAAGATAAACCTGCAGTCCAAACTTCATGTATGAAAAATTAGGCGTTATGATTGGCCGATGATGAATCAGTTACTCAGTAATGTTAATTTTGTAAATCTATAGTAATAGGTTCACAAATCGTAAATAAAATTGTTTATTCCAAGATGAGATAATGATGCCAAACGATTCCTCTATCGTGTAGGTACTTTTTGGCATTATTATCTCTTTATGAGCAAATTCATTAAACCTTTGACATTTTCTTAATTCAAATTTAATTCAATTTGATTATAATCATTTACAAAATTAATTTAAAGAAAAATTGTCTTGCTAAATTCTCATAAAATTTTAATGACTCAATAAGGAATTAATTATAGATAGAAGATATACCAGAGACCTGCGCCGACTCACAGCGGCGGCGGCTAGCCAGCTGTCAGCCGACTATATAATAACTACTCAAATTCTAAATAATTTAGTGCCTGGCTCAGTAAATGCGAACGAACATTTTCTTTCTTATTTTATATTGAAAACAACAAATAAATTAGAATTTTTATTATTGTTTTCAATATAAAGAAAGAAAATATTCGTTCGCATTTAGTGGGCCAGGCCCTTAAAATTTAAAAAGTGAAATTCTAAAAATTTTATGAAATTAATAAGGAACTTTTATAAAAAACGGCGGCTATTTTCAAGCCGACTTAATCCGAAACAAAAACTCGGCGGCTTGGCTCAGCCAGCTTACAGCCGTTCGGCGCAGATCTCTGAGAAGTACTTAGCAATTATGAATTAATTCCTAATAAATTCTTTGTGGTATGGTTAAGAGATAAAATTTAATTTCATTTTGAAAATGGGTTCAATGGTAATGGTATTGGTAGTTATTTCGGCAACGATATCAACTTCTTTAGATTTCAGTAATCTCAATTATGCAAAACAAAAATTTTTATTTTCATAATTTAAAATTATTTTTTTTCGACTATTTCGGTAAAGGTAATTTTAGTTATTTCGATACTGGTATTTTAGAGGTAACGGTGAAAGATCAAAAAAGGGTATTTTAGAGCTTAAGGTGGCAATTAATTATTTAACATTTCATTCCTTTAAAACGTAAATATTACATGAGCAACAACTTTTAATGCTAAATGTCTTTTACCTGTGTTAATTTGACAAGAAGCGGGAATCGCAAAAATAAAACAAAGCAAACGCTGAAGCAAACCGTACAGAAAGGCAAACTATACGCTTGAATAACTTGCTCTAGAAAATGCACCAAAACCTGCACTGCACAAACGACGGGCATCTTAAAAATGCACAGACAACAACGACCACGACCAGAAATAAATACAAATTTTTAATTTGTGTAAATTTATTGTATGAGGCATATAATTATCATGGTGTCATCACTGAAGCGCATTATTGAAATGACAAAGGAGGCCACCCTAAACAGGGAATGTTGATGCATTACATTCTTTTGGAAACTTAACGGTTGATGATGAGACATTTGACCTGTTTAGCGTATATGTGGACGTGAGTTTTAGTTTATAATGATTCATAATTAGGGAGAGAGAGTAATAAATTTAAAGATATAAATATGTTTTTAGGATAAAAAATTGTTTAAGTCATTTGAAAAATATTTTTAATTTAATTCAAGAGTGTTATGAATGGAATTGTCCAAATCCTAAGTGTGTTGTCAAAAACCTAACTCTTGCAACAACAAAATACATGATATTCAATGTATTTTGTTGTTGTATCAAACATATAATTTGTTGTATTTTTGTTTGACAAATTGGAGTGTTTCGTCTCTATGTATAATTCTCTATGGACGCATCTGTTTGTCTGAAGTTTGAGAAATTTTAAAAATTATGTCGGTCTCTATCTTTTAAATTTTATAAAATATTAATTTTTGAAGTCTATATCAACTTGGTGATAGATTTCATATAGACTCTGATTTCATTTTAAATAGGAGTAATTATTTCTCTTAAAAATGCTTAAATAGGAGATTTAAATATTATATTATTACATATTCTCTATACCTTTTTCAAATCCGAAAAATGTTCAAAAAAATATAATAACTTCGAAACACTTAATTTTACGTTGAACTGACAGTTAATGATGTCATCATTGACTATACAGGCTGATTATCCTTTGAAAAAAAAATCAACTCTTTATTTCAATAAACATTTATTTTTTTGTTAACAATTTGATATGAACATTTACTATTATTACAGATAAGACAACCTGTGACATAAAATAATGTTAAAAAGTCACTACCCTTCTTCTTTCCTTGAATCTTGCTCTTCTCTCCCTTTATCACTCTTTATGAACAAAATATAAACAAGTAAATGTCTGTCTCTGAATGATGCGTAATGAGAATGAGAACATTCTAATCATTTCTATTCATTCATGATGTTGAGTATGAAAGCACAAATACGAGAATGATGATGAGCAGACTGACAGAAATTCATTGATGCTGTTTTAGCTTATGTTGCTGCTGATTATGATAATCATGATGTTAACACTGATGATACTTGTGATTTTAACATTTCATTTAATGCTAATAATGATAATAATGATGTTACTGATGATGATGTTGGTGATGTGTAGCATTTAATGAGGCATATAGTGTTTGTAATATGTTTTCATTACATAAATGTATGATTTTGTTTTGTACAGGGAGACAAACATATTGGTAGACAAATAAATTTAGATATGTTTAGATATTTTAAATATATAAAAACTCTCTAATCTCAAAATGATTTCTTGGAGAAGGGATCGGTTGCAGTTCTAACACTATTGGTCAATTCACAAGGCCTCTTATCAGTCATATTGTCATAATGTCCTAATATATCACGACTCGTCGGCTCGGCTTAACCGACTCTTAGGCATTCGGCGTTGGTCTCTGCTGGTTCGTTTCGATAACACAATAAACATAGCATAGAAAGTAGTATTATTTTAGGACATTTTTGTTTGAAAAGCAATAAAAACCATTGTGAAATATTAGGACATTATGACAATGTGATATGATAAGAGACCTTGTGAATTGACCATATATGTAAAAGGGATGTGAACATGGCGATGTTCTAGGAAGGGGAAAGTGGCACTATTCGTCTGATTCCTAAACAAATTTAATCTTAATGGTTCCCTTTTAGATATTACAACAATAGTAATGGAAATAGATTACCAAATTATTAAAGTTTATATATAATATGCCAAGATTTCATCATATTTTTTTCACATGCCTCTGAACTAGTAAGTTTAAATTTTAAACTTTCTAAGCTGTTTTTATTAAACCTTAAAACAATTGACACAAACTTCCAGCATAGTTATTGTATTGAAAAATACTGTATGTTTTATTATCAACTACACTGTCTGTATATTTTTTTCCCGTCAGTGTGAAAAAAGTGACTGACTGAATGAATTAAAATAATTCATAATAAATGATGAATGTTTAAGGTTAATTAAGCTAATTTCTTTTTTACCTTTTTCCTTTCCATTTGTTAACGGCAAATGTGTAAAAAAGGAATTTCACCATATAATTGTTAGTATTTAAGCAACATTTAACCCTTTTTAACGCCTCAAATGCGTTCATAATAATTTCCAAATGAAATAAAACAAAACAATAAGTAGAGCTATTAAAAATTCACCCCTCCCTCTTACCTTTTAGCAGTGTTTCCAAAACTTTTATGTAACAGGTTGTATTTTTTTGGGTCTATTTCTCCCCCAAAAATATCATACATATTGTGAATAAAATTTATAGAATATAATTTCATAAAACTCAATCCGCCTAATCGTGAAAAATAAGCAAAGTCAACATTTTGAAACGAGTATGAAAAATGCTACAAGCTATACAAAAAGTGGAGATTAATGGTTTCAAAGCTTTCTCAAAGATTTTTAAAAACATTTATAAAATTTCTACATATTTGGTAATTACTAACTTCAAAAATTACTAATAAAAAATTTTTAAATCGATATATTCATGCACCCTACTTCAGGAAAGGGTCGAAAATAGTGAATTTAAAAAAAAAAAATTATTAAAAAAACAAAAAAAGTCACATCAAGTTTTTCAAAGTTCTTTACAAATTATAAGAAACACATTTATTAGAATTAATCTGCCATTTAATTGTTTCTTGACCGCTCAAAAATGTGAAAGTTAAAAATATTTGATATCAAACAGAGGAAATTGAATTCAAATTTAAAATTCCAACTTCAGTTTTAGTTTGAGAAGTCTTTGATAATATTTACATACATTTGATAGACTCCTTTCGCATTAGGCATTCAGTTGCGCAAGTCTTTTGCGCAATTTTTATGTTTGTGGATGTCAAATTTGAGTTCAAACTTGCTTGTACACGATAAGTTGATTTGTTCTTTCATTCTTAATTTAGAAAATGAAAAACAGACTTGCGCAACTAAATTGCCAAATGTTAACGGGGTCATAACAAAGAAAAATTTAAAAAAATTAATGTTTGAATATGTGTTTGTTGGGTGGCAGGCAATCACAATACTCAATATCAGTTTGTTTACATTATTAAACACTTGTATTTACAAATGTTGGGGTTCACTAATAATCTGCTAACCTTTCGTGTATTGTATGTGTTTTTTTTGTTGTTGTATATGTCTTACATGTACTGTGTACATTCAAAACTTTACCTTACCTCAATCTCTTTTTGATTGTGTATGGCGGGTATATGCCCAGCAGTTCTGCATTGACTACTAAATAATTTAATTGATCTCTTTCATACAGTAATTTCCACTAATGGCAAATTACTTGGCTGATTTCAATTTATATATTTTTGGGTCATTTTTGTTTTAAAAGATAATGAAAATCATAAAATCCATTCAGCGATAAAAATTTAAAAGTTTCGGTTTGTTGCTGATTAGGACGAATATTAAGTTTGGTTTTGAAAAAAAAGTTTAGGTCGGACTCTGTTTTACATTATAGTATTTGCTCTTTGGGAATTCAATTGCCACTTCAGTGTCTCTAAGTAATTTAGGGTGTAGTCACTTTTAATTTTGTTTGTACTGCACTGTAGACAATAGTCATTTTACCCACCATAAGTAGTCTATTGGAGAGTCAATTGTTATTAACTGTCCTTTTGTTATCCGGAGTTGAGTCTTTGTAATCTATGTAGGGTCAATTGGCTTTCGTGTAAGTCACAAACATGTTAAAATAACAAGTCACTTACATAGCAAAATCTTTAACCACTGACGACTCCAAATGATAGGAAATGTCATTAGTTGGGGAAAGTTACCCAAAACTGCCGGGTATGTTGGATTTTTTGCTTGTGTGCGAGTAAGTACGACAATGTTAAAAACCTTGTAAGTTTAATTACATTTTATGGTTTGTTTTTTTTTTTTTTTTTATTTTTTTATGGGGTTTGATTTCATTGGGGTTTGATTTAATGGCATGTTGTCAATACAATTCAATTAGGATTATTTTCGGTTTCTGGTGCACACGAATATAATTTGAATGCGATCAATATTTTATGGGGGGCGTAATTGGTCGATTATTTAAATGGGGGGAAGAAATTGTTAAAGACACAATAAATTATGTAACAGAAACAAATTAACAAATTTGTAAGAACATTGTTAAAGTAATTACATACAAATGGAGAATGCAGATACTTAAAGGTATACAATATTAGATAAGTTTCTAAAATAGTAATTTCAAAACTGGGATGATTCAGTTTTCTCAAACAGCGAGAGAATTATTTGTGAAAGTCAAACTCAAGTCGAATTTAAACACGGTGGGGACTTCAGCTAAACAGCTGATATCGGCTGATTTTTATGGCATATAATTCGCAGCTTAAGTGAATGTCAAACTCCATATATTGTATAAACAATTAACGAATTCGCCTGATTTGTTCGTGATGCCACCTTGTATGCATTGGAGCAAGGCGAATTCATGTCAAAAATCAGGGCGAATTAAAATTTATAATAGCAAACGTAAACATAAACAAAGTTTCACAGAAGACCTACATTAAACTACGGCGAATTCAAAATCAGCTGATTTTATGCACTCACCCAATGCGTATTAACAAGGTAAGTGCATCAAATCAGGCGATTCTTAATTCGCCGTGGTTTCAAACTTTATGTTTACATTTGTTATAAATAACAATATTTTAATTCGCCCTGATTTTTGACATTTCTTCTACATTTGAACGAAAACAAAAAGCCACTCGAATTGTTAATACGCCTTGCCGTGATCTAAGGCGAATTTATACCAGGTGGTAGCAGTGAGATAGTTGTTTCGTATGTCAAACTCCATTATATAAAAAATTAATGAATTCGTTCGTATTTGCCTGAAATCGCCACTGCCACCACCTGGTATAAATTTGCCTTGCCTTGCTGCACATACAAAAATGAATGAGTTCTCTCGAATTTGTTTGAATTCGCCACATTGCACATTGTATAACTTCGCCTTACCACAGACATTCCAATTTTGCTTCAACTCGTTTCCTATGACATTTTTCTTTATCTTTCAACTACAATTCAAAGTATATTCACAAAACCATTTATCATACTTAAAAAATAAACTGAACTGTGAAAAAAGTAACGAAACGCCTACATAATTATTTTGTTAAAATGAAAGAAAAGGAAGTGAAAAGAAACAAAAGACCAATTGAAATAAAAAAAAAATAAAAAAAAAAACAAGCAACCAACAACATAAACAATGTTCATGCACAATTTGTAAATTATCAAGTGTCAAATTTCACACTCCTGTCTTTAATAAACATTTTCAACCAAAAAATGTATAAAAAAAACACTAAAACCACAAGAACCTCAATAATGTTTGTTGCAAACAAAAACTACTATAAACTATTCATGATAACGAAAACGAAGGAAAAAAATCCAATTCAATCCAATAAAAAAACCCAACTCTTAAGAGCTTGAGTACCACATCGTAAAGTGACAAAAGAACCAATGGTTCAGTGGGTTTTTTCTCCAGTATTTTTTTTATATTTTTTTATTATTATTATTTTAAACAATACGTAAAAAAGTATACATATAAAGCAACAAAAAAAAAATAAACCAGTCAAACTCTAAAAATAACATGAGTTATATTTTAAACATGACTTGTAGTCAGTCGTTGACGTTGTCGACGTCGTCATCGCCATATCTACAATAAGGTATTTTATTATGTTGTAAACGAATTTGGATGGATGTTGTTGTTAGAAGGAACGAACGAAGGCACGAATGAACCCAACATACAACGAACTACATTCACATTTATTGTCGTGATCATAAATAATTTGTCACGCAATACAACAACACTGTGCCAAAGTTAAGCACTTATAACAAAAACTTAAAACCAAAACAAAAAGAAAAAGAGAGAAAAAAAAACAAAATTTAAAAAGAAAAATCATGCGTGTGATATTTTCAATTTCACAAAAAACAACACTCTTTTCCACAAAAAGAAAAAAAGGAACTGTCATGCTTCATAAAATACAATAATTTTTTAAAAAAGCGACAAATTTATTATAAATATTGACAATTGAATAAAATAAAAAATATGTACGAGTATCATTAACAAAAAAAAAATAAAAAATATTTTATCTTAAGATAAAAAAACACGAAATTTTTGACATTGCACTTTGTTTAAAAAGTGTTGCCATATCTTCAATGTTAATTAACTTATTATAATACAAAATTTTATTAATTTTTTTTTGTCTTAAGATTTGTCAAATTGTTGACATTTATATTGAACGATAACTAATTGAGCATTTTTTAAATATATTTTTTATTTTTTTAACTGTCAAAACGGAAAAACTTGAAAGAAATATCACGCATAAGCATAAATTTGAAAAAATCTTTATCGTTTCATCTTACTCGCATAAGAAGAACAAAACTCAAGTTACACGCATACAGAAAAAGCTCATCTTTTGTGTATATTTTCGATGGTTGTAGTAAAAAGTAATTTCTTTAAAAGACATACTTTACAATCAGGTGATTTAATCAGAGAAAATTCTGTCAAAAAATCGATCTAAGTTCTTTCTCGGAAAATTATGCAAAACCTCTCATAAAAAATATAATTTTCTTAAACTTTTCATAAAAATTAGCAAATCACACTGAGCTATAAAAACTCTCTCACACTTATTTATGTAAATTCAATGTATGCTATTCTACTTTTTCACATTACACTAGATTTTTAACAAATATAAGTACTTAATTCGATAGTCTGTCATATATTAAATTCAAATTTTGTATAATTCTTCATAAGATGATTCCTGCAGTATCTTACTGGCAGATATTTCGCCAATCAAGGAATATACGGATCATGTTAGGAAGAAATGTTTTATCTCTTAATTTTCTTCCCTGGAGGAGAAAATTTTGGCTGTACAGCTGTCTCTGAGTTGACATACTTTCCGGAAAATAGATCTAATCGCCTTCCTCAAATTGCTGCTACTCTTGTTATCGTAGTAACTGTTTATTTCGCTGAGAGTACCCTCCAATTATTATTGATTTAACTGGTCTACGTCAACATTTATTTCGTAGAGAATAAACTTCAGATTTGTTCTTTTACTTTGATATCGAAGGTCGTTCAATTGATGTTGCTGGTGCAAAAAAAACTTCTGGCTGATACCGCTATCTCTGAGTTTAAAATTTTTGGCAGAGTGATCCCAATGTCCAAATTTATGTAAAATTTCCCCCTTTTACGATTGTCTCTGAGTTGTTCCCCCCTTGGGGCACAAATAAGCATCTTGGTGAGCTCCACACCTTGATGTTATGCCTCAAGGGGAAATATCGGGCGAAACCGGGGCTCCGAGGTGCACGCACCTCATTGCTGGTAACAATTTAATTTATTAAATTCGCAGCTGACTAGAGTCTTATCTAGTGCCATGGGGATACTTTGGCCCCAGGACTTCAGTACTGTAGGATCATTGGTGAGTTCACTTCGGTGATCGCGTGGTGCCTGTGGTTAAATCCAAACCGGGTAGAAGATCGTTGGTCAAAGGACTTATATTTGGGCTAGTGACAAATTTCGAACTACCAAATGTATTTACCAAGTGCTGTTGCTGACTCAACAGAGCCATTGAAAGTAGCAGATACCAACTGGCATTTGTGCTCAGGAAATGTATTGAGGTAGTAGCATTCGTGATGTACTGGTCGTTGGACTTGGTTCTCTGTCGAGGTCAAAAGTGTGTGTTAAAGTACACTCAGTTTGACTTTTATCGGCTGGGGACTTTTGAAGTCAGACATTGGACTGAATTACCAGGCCGGATGTTGCAGCATTGATAATTGTTCTGAGCTTGTTAGTTGACTACCTATGCATGGCAGGAATTAGATAGCCCGAGCTCTCGAGCAAGGGGTTTGTGCTTTAATCTGTGCAATCAATGTACACAACATGTTGCAATTGAGTGTTGCTTGCAAGTCACTCAATGGCGGTGATAGCCGCGTTGTTTCTATCCGGTGTTAAGACCACCGTGCGGTTTAAGCCAATGCGGCATGTACCCACGTAAATCTTAGACACATTTTCTCTCTGAGTTGTTTCAGAGCGTAAAAGCATTTATCAACCTCTAATTGGTGTTACTTAGAGTGCCCACCAATTATTGCTGTTGCTACAAGTCTACTATCAACTAAAGTTCTTGCCTATATAAAAAACTTTCGGTCATAGAGAAATATACATAGAGCGGAAACTAGAAAAAAACTCAAACAAAAAATTGTTCAAAATAATCACATATACTAGTGTTGTTTTGTTTTCAAATAGCATAGAGAAACAACAAGAGCGGAATAGAAAAAAACTCAAACTAAAATTTTACTCAAAATAATTACACATACGAGTGTTGTTTTTGTTTTCACGTAGTTTTGTTTACTAATACATTCTCAGCACTTAGGTTTCTTACAACTGAGTTAGGTCTTTGACAGGGGAGTTTCGGTTAATACAGCTTTCGCTGAGTTAAGAATCTTGAAATTATAAATCGGGTCAGGGCAGGATCTACGGTGGAGGGCAAGATAAAAGAAAATGTAGATGAACAAGGCCAACTACAGGAAGGAAATGCTTTCGAAAATTGTCAAAATCAGAGGCTGTATTACCGCATTCCATACCGAGTAAAACTGGTCAAAATTTTCTTATTCGAGATTATAACATTAGATATCGAGCAAGAAATGTAGTACATTTAATTATAATTTCGATATCGTAATCTTAATATATAATCGTACTGCCTGATACGTTTTCCGTGGTGTATCAAACACTTTCTGCTGGGGTTGTGGAAATGAGAGAGAGAAGTAAGTAGATTATAAAACAAACATCACTACTCTATAGTTTTCAGGCAATGAAGGGTCTTGATTGGACTAGTTAGTTTAGCCACCGGGATTTATCGAAATTAAATATTGAAAGTAAGTATTAGAAACATCATTCGAAATTCGAGAATAAACTTTTTTCGAAATAAACATTTTCTTTTACCCAATAAAAATTCTGTATGTATTTATTTATTTGTATTGTGTGCACACAAGAATGAATATAAAAACAAACATTTGTGTTGAGTTGAAAAATTGTCAATCGTTTGCAGTTTGTCTTCATGACAAAATGATTAATGGCATCAAATGAAAATTGTGTTGTACGGACAATGTTCATGGAATCAAGAAGGATCGATAGATATACGAGTATATACTACAAAAAAAAAAATATATATACCATGCTATATTTGTCGGAACGTACATACATACGTTAGATAGATTTTTAAATTATGCCAACAAAAACAAACCAACTTAAAACTTTTTACATGTTGTGTGTAGATTTGTGTGCGAGTACGAACGAATGTGTGTGCAAATATTTTTCTCCACCATTTGACAGTATTGCCATAACAATTTTTCCTCGTGCCTGTTATTGATAGGCTTAACAACATTTAAGTGTCAATGGTTTGACAGCTACAAAAAAAAAATTGAAACGAAAACAAAACAAAACATGAAGCTGTAGAGAGAAAAACTTTAATGCTTCCAAACACACAGACATCGCTCGCACATACCAACAATACCAGAAACTCAAGTCGTCAGACACATTATTTTGACCATCATTTGGTTTTTCACAGGGTATTAAAAATAAAGTTAGTTTGAAGAGTCTCGGTATGTTTGCAATTGATGTTTTTTTCTTTCTATTTTTGGTGTATTTGTTTTTGCCTAGAGTTGAGTGAAATCTGTGTTGTATTTATTCAACCATAAATTGCTGGGCTTCCTATATCTCTCCACTCGTTCGTTAAGCTTGACAAATATACGCACTCACATACATACATACAGTTGTACATACCGATGTACATGAAATGTTATTCCTTTTTTTACAGTTACATTTTACCTTTTCTGAAATAGTTTTAGATTAGAGTTTTTGGTTGCATCAAACTTCACACATTCAGAGTATTTGTCTTCGTTTTGCGTTTATTTTGATGTTCTTCTGCCATTACATTGCAGTGCGTTGAATTTGAAGTGTAATGGTATTTGAAATTTAGCTCAGTTAGTTAAGTCACTAAGCTTGTCATTCATTGCGGATGTTGGATGGACAAATGTATGGATGGTTGGATAAATGTTTGCTAAGTAAAATATTATTTCTATGCTGAGTGTTTTTTGTTTGTTGCACTAATGCCAATTTGTTGGTTTACTAACTGTCAACTGCTTTTGACACGATTTTGAATTTTACTTAAGTGCAATGGATGGTGTGGTTTTTGTGGCTGTTGTGTGAACAACTCTTATCTTTTGTTGTTTTGAGGTTGTCGTTATTTTTTTAACTTCTTTAGAATGCATCATTTAATTTGAAGAAAAACGCAATATTAAGAGACCAGTGCTGCCAGTTTCTTTTTTTTAGAGAATCTTAGACGCTTTAGGAAGTCAAATTGTAATAATTTTATGTTGGTTTTTAATAATTTAAGTGAATTTTGTATTCATCATTCTTTGATATGCACAAAAAAGTCAGTAATGAACATTTAAATATTTAAATACATCTGCTCGATATCCTTAATCGACACTAGTTAACAAGGACCTTGTAAAAATTCCTACAAGAGATACTTAATTGATCTTAATAAATTGTTTTAAATGAATCGGGAGTTTAAACTATTGTTCATAGTTTAATCACAAATATTATTCAATCGGCGATGTAATTTTATACCTTAGTGCCACTTCTTTGGTTCTGCTCATCCATTTGCAATCAACGAATTGCTCTAATTGGATATCATTATCTGAGGATCTTTAGGATTGTTCGAATTCATATATGAAGTTTTACAGCGAAGCAGATATTAACATTTTCTAGCAAACACCTGATGGACTATTGTTTTTGGGTCAAGAAAATAAATTTCAGGAGAGCTTTATTCTATATTCATGGTTATTCAATCCTTGTTTGGATCACAATTATTTGATTGGATTTATCGAATAGTGCGTAGGAGAAGTATTATAAACGGGGCAGGTTCAACGATGGAAGTTATATTTACTACTTTTATTGACATTTAAAACAAACAAAATCATAAAAACTTTTGAAACCGATGATGTCGCAACGGGTTCTAGGCTCCGTTCTGTGGAGAAATGTACTTATATAGAGGATACTTTTACATTTTGTACAATAAAACTTGACAAGCCCCTAATAAAATAATTTAAATCAAGCTCATTCAAGACTTTATGGAAACTCTGCTGTCATATTTCGCGACATGATGCGACATATGAATAATATGATTTTAACAAAAATCAAATCAAGCTCCAAAGAAGGAACTTGTTCGGAAGATAAATTATTTAAACAACGAAAATATGAATAATTTTTAACCGAAACCGCGGGTTTTCAAGGCCTAAAACCGAAACCGACAATTATTCATCGGTTTTGACTTTTAATCTATTTTCAGTAGAAAATTCAAAATTTAGAAATGAGAAACAAACTTTTTCATCCAATATCTCTAAAAACAGATCGGTAAAAATATCTTAAGATTTGTTTAAATTGTTTAAATTGTATTACAATATTTGCTTCAGATGATGTAGCAGGCTACATTTCGCAGGCTAGAGAAGGAAACCTGTTAATAAAGAAACATATCAGCCAATGTATACATATAAGTAAAATAATTTAATATAATAAAAAGTACCATTAGAAGAAAAACCGAACCGAAACCGATCGGTTTTCAATTACAGTGAGACCTCGATTATCCGTAATGGTCGGGACCGGGAGCATTCTGGATAATTAATTTTCCCGGTTAATTGAGTACCAATTTTTAGTAGTTGAGAAAAAAAAGCTTGAGAAAATGGGTTTTTTTTAAAATTTTGAGTGGAATATTTTAGACTTTCCTTCCGGTATTATTCATAAACTACAAAATCTACTTTTGGTTCTTCAGCAGTTTTTTGGTTTCCAAAGCCAATAACAGAATCACTTTGTTTTTCACTCTTTTCGCCAAAAGCTATCAAAAAATCGATGGCACAATATCAAAAAATGTTGGCCTTACAAATCGATCGAGGGAAATCCCCTTTTTCGTTTTATTCACATTGTGTTTGTTCAAAAATAATCGAAAAAAATTATTATCCCGGATAATAGAGGTAATTACGGTTAATCGATGCAAAAAAATTTAAATCAATCCAAAAACATTTTCTTTTTCTTTTCCGGATAATTGATGTTGCCGGTTAATCGAATCACGGATAATCGAGGCCTCACTGTATTTAAAGCCGAAACCGCGGATTTGAAATTCTTCAGTTTTTCATGATTTGTTTTAGAATGTGATAACTGGAGGGACATGGACGTTTTTAAAAAGAAAAACTGGGTCATGGCTGCAGAAAGATTGGGAAGCACTGCCATGATGATGAACATTTTTACATTATAATAATTAGAATACGTATTAAACAAGTTTGTTTAAGGGCGAAATAGTCTTAAATATTCGACATCATCCGAACAAGCAATTTCCGAAACAATTTAATACTCTAAGGCCCGTTTTCTCAATGTATCGACAAACTGTCTGTTAGTAAATGTCGACATAAATTTATTAGGCCGATAAACTGTCCGTTAAAAATTTTGGTTTTCTCAATATACCGACAAAAAAACATTATTTTCTGTTGGCAATACCTCTCAAAATAGATGTGAAAGTTGGGATCCCTGCCTTCAAGTGACAACATGTTTACATAAATCAGCTGTTAAATGTGGCCATCGACAGCCGGAATCTTTTGAAAATGATAAACTCTTTCAGCATTCACTTCGAACTCATGTTCTTTGAGTTCATCCTCCATTAAATTAATGTTATTAAACGTTATTTATAAAATCTATTTAATTTCGTTTACAAAAACACAAACACATAAAAACTATGAACAGCAGTCAGCTGTTATTTATTTATCTGTACGATAAATAAATAATTGGCAGATGAGGTCGGGTTAGCTTTGCGATAGAATAGAAGCAAATGAGACATTGAGAAAACCAAATTTCTTTAATCTGCAGTTTTTCGTTGGGAAAAAAGATAATCACCTAATGAGAAAACGGCCCTAAGGGTCATTATTACAACTTGCCTTTATGTTCGAAATAATAAAAGTTAACTTTAAGCAATATAAAAAGGTACGCTTAAAGTTAACTTTTACTATTACGAACATAAAGCCAAGTTATAATAATGGCCCTAAATATTCAAGCAACACATTTGATCAATCCACTGTTTTTCTAGATGATTTAAATTGTAAATATTAAAAGACTTACATGTTGATTTAATTATGAACATTTAATGTAATAATTGAAGTACATACCTGTAATTAGAAGAAAAAATAAACAAATATTAGTTTTAAAATATGAAACATTATTAATAACAAATTAAAAATTTTGTGTCTATAAAAAAAATCTCTTCCCCAAAAAATGTTGTTCAAATTCTAAATTTAACAAATTTGAATACCTCCACAAATAATATTCAAAACGATTTATGTTCGGTTTTAATAGTAATTAGCAATTTTCTATATTTTATAAAAATTTCTATCATTTTTATATGTTTTACCTCGACCTAATAAATGTGCAGCATATAAAATATCCCGAAAATGATGAGCCTGCTGATGTAGCAATGAAAAGGATTCGGCTAAATTAGCAGCCATTGCTGCGGCGCCTAGACCACCAACCAGAGGTGGTAATGTTGAAGCAGCAGGGGGTGGCGGTGGTGGTGCCACTGTTTGTAGTGGCGCCGGATGTGATTGTGGTGCTTGATGTTGTTGTTGCTGCTGTTGCTGTGGTGTTGGTAATCCGTTTGTTGTAGCTGTTGCTGACGATAGTAGTGGTGGTGGTAGCGGATGTAGTAGTGGTGCTGCCACAGTGGGAGGCAATCCAATAACAGTTTGTGTTTTCTCTGGTTGGGTGTTGCGAGTAGCAATCTCAATGCCTTGTATGGTTGGGTTGTTGGCCGACGACAATGTGGCAACATTTGAGGGTGGCAAAAAAGTTTTACTTTTATTAGCAGACAACAATGCAATATGTTGATGATGGCTAATGTTGTTGATGTTGTTGTTGGGCATGTGTTGATGCAAATGATGCTGGTGGTTGTTAGTGGGTGGTGTTGTTGGCGTTGGCATTATGAGTGTTGAGTCAGTTGGTGACAATGATGTGGAACCTGAATGTGATGATAGTGTATCACCACATATGCTACTGCCAATGCTACCAACACTTGAACAACGTTGCACATATCGGTGTTGTAGTTGTTGCTGTTGCTGCTGCTGTTGTAATTGATGTTGACACA
The DNA here is from genome assembly GCA_942486065.2 of Calliphora vomitoria. Classification (NCBI taxonomy): domain Eukaryota; kingdom Metazoa; phylum Arthropoda; class Insecta; order Diptera; family Calliphoridae; genus Calliphora; species Calliphora vomitoria. The sequence continues at coordinate 46,142,412 of OW818032.2, forward strand.
ATTGATTTGTTGCTGGTGTAGTTGTTGCTATTGCTGGTCTTGTTATGGGCAACGTTGTTATTTTTGTTGTGGCTGGTGTTGCCGTTGTTGTTTTTGTTTTACAATGTATTGATTTTACCATGTCTGTGGCATTTATATTTGTAGCTGTTGTTGTATTTGTATTTGTTGTTGTTATTCTCATTTTCAATGGTGTTGCTGCTGTTGTAGTTAATAATTTATTAAAATTATTATTATTATTACAGTTGTTGTAGTTGTTGTTGACAATATTTTGACAATGCTCACAGTTTTTCATGTTTGCATATTTACTTTTATGGTTTTTTTTATAAATATTTATCTTTGTTTGTTTTAATTTGATAAATATTTATTTATATTTGTTTGTTTGTTTGTTTGTTGCATTATTTATTTAAATAACTTTATATGTTTTTGTTTTATTTATATTTAACGTTTATTTATGTATAATAAAATATATTGGTTTTGTGTTGTTGTTGTTGTTTTTATAACAAGGAAGTATTGTTTTAAGGCATCTTAGTTTATAGAGATTTATTTTTAAATATTTCTTTTGTTATTATTAAATTTATTATTTATTTGGCCACTTAAATTTTGATTAATTATGGTATTTGTATGGTTTTTGTTGTAGTTTCAGGTTTAACAAAACAAACTGTATGTTTATTTTTACTAAAAATAGAATTCATTGATGAGTTTAATAAGCTGGTTTCAATGTAGTTTGAAATTTCGTTTTTTTGTTTTTATTATTTTAAATGACTAATTAGTGTTTGATTTAAATGAGGGACTTATTGGCAGCACTTTTGTTTAATTTGTTGTCATAAGTGGATGTGGGATGTTAATAAGAAGAAGAAATAGCTGTGTGGAGTTACCACATGAATTAAAGTTGCCATATTAGATAGGAATTACTATAAAGCTTTACATAAACCTTATATTTAAAAAATAGCAGTCAACTTGGTTTTGAAATCTTTTAAAACAATTGGATAATATATTCGCTTAATAGACATTGTACAACTTTTTTACAATTATCCAAATATTTAAATTTCATATTTAAACAATTTTATCAAATTTAAAAAATATGGAGAATGTTTTTAAAATTTAATTAATTTTATTTTGATAACAAGTAATTCTTCAAACTACATAAAAACTCAACTCTTAATCATAATTTTTAAAAATAAATTTTATGAACAATAATAAAAAAAAATATAGTTTGCACATGAAATTGTTTATTATATAATTTCTAAGCTAATTAATTGCTTAATATTTCATTAATTTCCGTTAGTGTTCCTTTCTTAAATTTATATTTGTTAATAATTAAAAAAAAACAAAAATATTAAAATAACTCAAACTGTTTTATGAGCCATTAAAATTTTTGTTGTTGTTATTTTCATTAAACAAAAAATTTTATACATATTTATATTTAGTGGTTTCATTTTATTGTTTATAGAAAAAAATTCTAGATATTAAAAAAAAAAACGCAAGAAAAAACATCAAAAGGCAAAAAACAAAACATTTTGTTGTTAAATATATAAACTTTGTTGTATGTACCATTTGTTATGTATTAAATACACATGTAGAGAAATATAAATATTTTTTATTATTTTTATTTTTCATACATTTAGTCAGTCTTCAAAAACACATTCATTATTTTGTATTTTATTTTTCATTTAACGTAACAATCATTATTTGAAAAATTTATCTTTTTACCGCCACATGTGGTGAATGAATAAGTAAATAAATATTTTTTGTATGTGTAAAAGTTGTGGATTGTTTGAAATATATTACGTAGTTTTTTTTTTTTTTTTTTAAGGGGAGGTGAAGGAAGGCCTAAGCATATTGTTTAGTAAATTGAAAAAAATTAAAATATATAGAATTATATTGTCAACTTTTTTACTATCATTTTAAAACAAAAACCTTGTTTTCCCTTTTATATTTTATTAAAACATGAGCAAGGACTTTGTTTTAGGCTTTTTTTAACATAAACATACGTTTACTCGTTTAATTTAAATCATATGACATCTTTTTTTATCGCACCCTCTCACCCCTACTCACTCTCTCTTCATTACTCTTGCTAAGCAAAATAAAAACCAAAACAAAACAAAAACATGGCTGTTTGTTTACATTTTCCTAAAGAGTCACACATACACACACACACACAGTGTTTGTTAATTTTAAATGCAAAACTATTGCAATGTAGAATTTTTCAGAAAAAAAAGTTTAATAAACCAACAAAATGTTTTTTATATGCGTTAAAAATATAAAAAAAAACTATTTGTATTTTAAAAATAGTTTTGGCAAACTGCTGCTTCCGTTTATCCTCGCAGCAGGTTTAGGAAGGAAATATTTGTATTGCCAGGATGTTTAAAAGCGGTTGCGTTTGAATTATTTTTTTTTAAAACAAAGAGGAATAAAAAACAATGGCAATAAAAAGTGTTAAATGCAAAATATTTTTCTAAAATAAAATGAACTAAAAATAAATAAATGTTAAAGGTTTTAAATTAGAGTTGAAAACAAGTGGGCTTTGCCGAATCGTATATACCCTTCTCCAAAGTACTCTTCAAGATAAATATTTAAAAACATTTTGAAAAAAATGGGGGAAAATTTCCTAAAATCGTTTTCAATCTATCAATTTAAAGGATTTAAATTAGATTATAAAATGTTTTTTTCACATTCATTATAATTCTTAGAATAATCTCGCATAAATTTCGTATTTTGAAAAGTTTAAAAGGTTATATGTACTTTGTTTAAAAGTTAATATTTAAATATAAAATTGTAAAAATTCATATTTTATTAAACAAATTTTATTTATTTTACTGGTTTTATTCGACTACTTTTATTGATAATTTCCTATTCTTACTGACTTAAAGCTTCGTATGGTAAAAAGCTTCAACTTTAAATACATTGTAAAATTTCCTTATTTCCTTTTCATTGAACAATTTCTATTTGTTTTACTGGATTTATTACTGTAAACTTTTACACCGGATTCAATATAAAATATATAAAAAAAATTGAACTTGATGTAAAATTTTTACAAAAATCTCGTTACTAATTAGTTTTTATACTCTTATTGAACATTTCACATTCCTGTTAACAATTTTCGATGGGTTCATAAAAACTACTTGATAACTTTCCCCTATTTTCATAAAAATTTGGTCAAATATCAGCATCCCAGCAAAAATTTTGTGAATTTTTGTAATGGCAACTAATTACCACATGCCTTCTTTTGTAATGAGTGGTGGTTATTTTATTTACTAGAATATGTACTTATTTTTGTACTGGTTGGTAATGAACTTTTGCATTTAGCACAGCTATCTAGTGTGTTTGACTGGAAAACGAGACGTTAGTGGTTCAACACCAGTCAGCGCCATTCATTTTTTTGTTCAGATTATATTAATTTATATGTTAATGTTAAAACCATTGTTAACTTACAATAAAATAACTCGTACATGGGGCAGTGAGTTAGCAGCTTGACTAGCAAACACAAGCAAATAATTTCACGGTTCGATACCCACACGAGGCAACATTTTTCTGGTTTTTTTTAGCTACATTTTCTTATTGTGAATGTAATACATATAATTGAGCTGAATGTAAGTATATTTATAAGTAGGACCCCTGAATTTTTAGAAAATCTCGAACAACGGTAAGTAGTGTTTCAGCCAAATAATAAGTAGTTACCAGTTTGCTCCAATATTACTTGCTGGCTTACTAAGTAAGTAAAGTTTTTGCTGGGATGTTGTCAAAAGTAATTAAAAATCTACCACATTTCCGTATAACGTATCTTCGGTGCTGATGATTTTGTCCGGCTGACATTTAACCAAATGTTTATAAAACAAGTAAGAGAGCTATATTCGGCTGTGCCGAATCTTATATACCCTTCACCAAATTATACTTCAAAATAAAAATTTTAAATATTTTTAGGTAAACAAAAATTTTTTTCCAAAGTTGTTTTTTAATTTTTTGGAAATTTTTTTTCGAATTGTTCTTTTAATTTTTTTTTTTTAAATTAAATTTTTTTTTTTTCTAAATTTGAAAAATATTTTTTTTGTTTTTTCATTTTTAATATTTAGCGAAAAAAAGCTTTTGGTGAAAAAAAATTCTGGTTAAAAAATATTTTTTCCGATTTGACCCATTTTAGGTCCAACTTACTATGGTTTATATACGACGTTGCAAAGGTCTTTGAAATATCTATCATTAGATATCAATATTGTCTATATTTAAGACTTAGTAAACGAGATGTAGATCAAAAGTAGGCCCAAAATAGAGGTTGTCTCGGATTTTTGCTCATATTTCCGTTATTTATGGATGGATTTTGCTGATTTTAAATAGGAAACTTCTCGAAAGCATGTCTGACAGAATTATTGAAGATTTGGATCCCGAAGACATCTGGGGTCTTCAGAAAATTGATTTCAACAGACAGACAGACGGACATGGCTAAATCGACTCCGCTATCTATAAGGATCCATAATATATATACTGTATAGGGTCGGAAAATTATATTGTGGAAATTACAAACGGAATGACAAACTTATATACATATACCCTTCTCACGAAGGTGAAGGGTATAATTAAAAGGTGTGATCAAGTTTGTTTTATTAACACAAGTTTAAATTCTTTACACTCTTTCAATGTTTTTTCAGATTAAAAAACATTTTCCTAGGCTTAAAGCCACATAAATCATAATAAAAGTCATTTTGAAATGTTTACAATCAAAATTAGCATTGTAATAACCCCAAAAGCAGCTTTAGCATAACACTGATCTCTCAGAATCTAAATAAATCTCTGCCAACTAAAGAGATCTTACAACAATTTAAATGCTTTCAAATACAAATAAAGAAACTTTTAATTTAATTAAAACCAAATAAATTACTCAAAAAAAGAAACTATTTAAAATTTAACAAAATCACATTATAAAAGCAATATTTAAGCTTTATGTTAGTTAAGCTGATTAAGACGACAGCTTAACATCTATAAAAGAAAAATCTTCAAAGACTTTTTGAATGTCATAAAAACAAAAAACTAAAAAAAACTGTGTGGGCTTTTTTCAGCTTTTTTTTAAATCAAAAACAAGATATAGACGTCTCTAATGTTTAAGAAGAAGAAAAAAAACTGAAAATCAAACAAAATTTCACTCACTTAAAAGAAAGATAAATATTGCTAGATTTTTTTTTAAATCTTTAAAGCCTTTGAAAACTCTAGCTGTAAGCAAGCAACAAAACTTATACCAAGTCATAAATAAATCTTTAAATTTTTTATATTATACCTAAGTATATTACAAAGAAGTAAAGAGAAAAACGTGTTTAAAGAAATGTGTTTATTTTTTTATTTCAAAAAAAAAAAAAAAAAAAAAAAAATGCCATTTATTTGAAGTCTAAAAAGAGAAACAGGAATTTAAAGTGCGAAAGCCAACCAACACTATTTATTTCTATGATGATCATAAAGATCGTTTGTAATCTTGGTATGTTGTTGTCGTTGGCTGTAGATGGTTATGTCGTGGCGACCGGTGCGGTCGGTAGCTCGATCGATCGTTCGGTGCGTTCGGTGCGTTCGGTGTATATAATGGTGTAAATGTGTAAACATGGGCACATGCGCATGTGCAGCTACAAGCAGTCAACTAACTAACTAGTCACTCACTCACTCACTCTCAACACACCAAAAACATTGCTTAATTAACTGCAAATTTTCTTATTCTGCCGTTTTTTTTTTTTCGAAGCTAAATAAGGCAGCAGAAAAGTTTAGTATGAAAGGAGATTTTGTCTGGAGCTGTTATGTGTTGAAATTAGTGATCCCACAAGACTTTTATACAATAGCGAAAATTGTTTCCCAAAATTTCATATGTATATCAGATGACTTTTTTACTTTTGTCCATTTGAAACTTCTGAAAAATGCCTCACAGCTTCATGACTTTTATGAAATGTCAGCAGGACAAAATCAACAGTATGTATGGAAATGTTAATGTACAAAGTCCAGAATATGTATTGGCGCTTTCAATGTCCTATCTCAATTCTCATGCAAGTCTAAACATGTTTACCAATGATCCTCTAAAGAATTTTTTAAAAAATCATATTTTTTTGTAACAAAATTTTTTCAAATCCCAAAATTAGTTCAGCTATCCCACTAATATTGCATCATTAGGGACCCCTTGGAGTACCAAACGTATATAGTGTGTTACGTGTACAATTCCAAAAATGGCCATTTTTACAAATGATCCTCTAAAGATTTTGTTTTCGAAACAGTCATCCAAATTTGTAAATTCTATAAATATTTTAGTTATTTCATTATTATAGACCTCTTGGAGTACCACTTCACAATATTTTTGGTCATAATAACCTCCTAAAAATACTACCTCTTAAATACTATCTCTGTTAAATGCATAACAGTGCACTGTTAACTGCAAAATAAGCTCTGTTATAAATTGTGGTTTGTGTCTATACTAGTTAAATACGAATTTATTTTCACACACATAGGATAATATAGAGACTAGACGTAATTGTCTGTTGTCAAAAACCTAACTTTTGCAACAACGAAATACATGTTAGTCAATGTATTTTGTTGAAGTATGAGACATAACCCCATGACAGATATTTATCATAACAATAAATAACGTTTGTTGTCAAGACAAAGATGTCTGAGCAAAAGCACTAACAATTTTGTGATAACGATATAATAATACTAATAAATGGGGACTATACATACGAACATATAATCACAACATTATCAGTGCTCTGAAAAGCCAATTATCTTAGATTACGTATCCGTTTAAATGAAAGTAGGCTTCGTTTCTCATGATAAATCTCGTCAGAATAGAAGTTTATAGAAGTTGGCTGCTTTCTTCACAAATACCAAAAAAAAAAACTGACTATTACCGCCATTTGCAAAACTTACATGATACATTTTTGTCTTGTCAAAGTTGTAAAACCTAATAACTCCCCTTGTTTATACACACTGTACCAAAGTCTATATTTGGTTAGCTAACGTACTTAAATACTAAACATTTCTGTTTAAATTACGAACTGTGAATGATAATATCGATAGTACAATAATTTCAAGCTGGTAAACTTTTACTATAGTGTTGTAATTATACCAACTAATGTTCGAAAAATGTTAGCCAAAAGCATGGACAGGTGCAAAAGGATTAGAACAGTGTCAATAAAACTCTCTGGTTAAAAGTTTATGGATGTAAAATAAGGAGTGAGATCGTAGAATTCTTAACACACGTTTTTCATTAAAACTTTTAAACTTTTTTTTTTTTATCAAGTTACCTTTGTAAAGCATGTCAGTTATTATGTTTAATGTTAATTATGTTCATTTGTTGTTAACCTGATTAAAATGAGTGACAAGAAAAAAGTACTGACAGGAACGCTGCTAAAAATTTAGAGGTCAAAGACAGTGCACGGAAATTGAAGTCAAATTTTATACAAAAAAATACACCTGCTGCATAATGGAAGATGAAACGTAGGTATGGAAAATTTTTCGCAGCTTCCAGGTGAATATTTTTATGTGGCTGATGCTTGTATAAAAGTTTAAAACCCAAATGCAGAACATTTTCCCAAAATGTTCTTGGCATGGCAAGCAATATGCAGTTGCGGCAAAAGAAGCCAAACATTTGTTACAAAGGGATCTTTAAATACCGAATTTTATATCAAGGAATGTTTACAAAGAAGGATGCTTCCATTCATAAGACTTCTTAATGTTTCCACATACTTTTGGCCTGATTTGGCATCCTTTCACTATTTAAGCAATGTATTGAGTGGTACAAGAACAATAATGTGGTATTTGTACCAAGCAAATCCTCCAAACTACCCGGAGCTAAGGCCAGTGGAGAGATATTGGGCTCTTGTTAAAAGAGAATCGAAGAGCACAAAAAAGGTGTCCAAAAGTGTGGTAGATTTTCAACGGAGATGAACAACCTGTTCGAAGAAAGTGACAGAAAGCACTATAAAAACGTTAATGGAAGGGTTTCCGAAAAATGTTACAAATTTCATCACTAGTGATTAAAACTATAAAAATATTTTTTTTTTTTGTAAATTGTAACAATAATTTCAATCAAATAAAAAAAGATTCAAAACTGTAAGTTTAGTGGTTTCGTTTTTATTAACATATATGTATGTTAAGAATTTTTCGATCTCACTCCTTATAACATTGAATATATTAGCGGTATTCCCAATCTTGTGGAAATGCTGTAGCATCATTACAAATGCAAAATTGTATAGGTTTTTGTGTGTTTTTTGTTATTGAATTACTGTAAAAATTTGCATTTGCAATGATGCTAAACCATTTGCAGAATATTATGAATACCGCTATTATATTTTAGAAGCTTGATAATTTGTTCTAGAAATTTTTCGAAGAAAACAAGTGCTTTTGAGTTATTTTAGTTTCTACAAACCAATTTTGTTTTACATGAATTTTCATTAGAGGAACTTTATGATTGTAAAAAATTAACCAAAGATTCATGCTGTGGTCGGCACTCATTGCCATTTTATTAACATTTTCTAAACAAAGTTCATAAAATTATCTTACAAGAAACAAATATCACAATCAACCTAACTAACCTAAAGATAATGTTATTTACATCGAACTAATCTTGTAATTTGTTTCTCGGGAATAGGAAACGGTTCTGGATCTAACAACTCATATGAAAGGGAGCTGTAACTTTAACCATACAAAATTTTGCTGTCAATTTATCAATAAAATTAAAACTGATTTAGTCCAAAAAATTATCAATTAGTTTTTATACCCTTTACCATGAATGGCATTTCGTTTGTAATTTCTAATTTCACTCATGGTGGAGGGTATAAAAACTACTTAATTGATAGTTTGTTTATTGAATCAGTTTAAATTTCAATGATAAATTGAAAACATTTTAAGGCATTTATACCAGTTTACGGAACTAGTACATATTGCACAATTGACATACATTTTCCTCTGATTAATACTGGCATCTTAAAACTAATATCACAATATATGTATAAGAGGCTTGTATGTCTATCTTTTACAATTTAATTTATAAATCCCAATACATTCTACTTCATAACTTCTGCGAATTTCTAAACTTATCATGTTGCAAAGATGTTCGCCATTAAAATGTAGGAGTATTTACAAACTTTCCACATAAACTTAATAGATTGTAAACTAGTTATTAACTTGTTATTATTATTATTTTTTATTTTTTTTCTAGCCATAAACAATTTTTCCACATAATTAAAAAGAGCAGTAAACAAGAAAACTATTTAGAACATTAAACATGCAATAAATTAATAATTATGGCCAGAAGTCAAGCACTGCGTGCCACAAACTTGATGATGTTGATGATTGTTGCCAAGGGATGGATGGATGGATGGTAGGCATTAAGGGGCATTTTAAAAACACAAGATTGAAAACAATTTTAAATAGATTTTAGACTTTAACACTTCCACACTAGCTTGGGAGGCAACCAAAAACCAATTAAGACACGCAACATTTAAGTGGAAATTTATGTACTTAACACAAAATTCTAAAGAAGTTTTGTAACCAGGAGGCGATAAAACACAAGCAGGTGTCTATAAAAACTAGATAAAAAGACCTTTACAACAGAAATGTTTAAATGTTATTAAGACACAAATAAAGGGATTTATTACAAAAAAAGGTTTTACTAAAAAATAGGAAGAACAAATTGTAAAAAAAAGTTATAGAATGATTTTATTTATATGTATAAAGTTTCAGTAAATTTAACTTTGCGAATTGTTAACTAATGAAATTTCTGTGAATTCATTTATTATTAAAAACAACTTAATCAAAACTGACAATTATACTCTTTGTTCCCTTTTTGTGGCAACCTGACTGTAAATGTTTGAAATTGAAAATGAAGTGTGTGTGTTGTCGGTCGTGTTCAAGTAAATAAATAAATAAAACGTGTGCTTCTTGCAACATAAACAGCCACCACGCCACACAGTCCATAATAAATGTCACATATTAAACCACAATAAATGGTTAATAAATGCACTCACTCGCTACGCTCACCATCCATACAATTGCTCGTGCACATGAACACATTTGGCATTTAATGTGCATTTTTTATGAAACATAAACAACTGATGACACATTTCCGTTACACAGACGGTCAAACTTCATTTCCGTCCATCAGGCGTTTTTTTTTTTGGTTCGTTGTTTTGTTTTAAATTGAAAAATAATTTATATTAAATTTATATAGTCCTTGTGAGTGAAAAAAAAAATAATGTTTTTTTTTTTACGTTTTTATGCTTGGTGAGTACTTTAAAACATCAGGGATAATAAAAAAGAGTACGTTAGAAAAATAACTAGTTTTAAATTCATATGAACTCCTAAGACACTTATGTCTTAAGGTGTTAGAATACTAGCTATATTTTTATTTAGCTTTTAAAGAATTTTTTATTACTAAACATTGTTGAAAAAAGTGCTCAAGAATTACAAATACGGAAAAGGAATTGCCTCGTTAGAACTATAAAGAGAGAAAGATTACATACTAAAAGATCAGTATGATTATAAAAAGGCACTCCTACTAGTAGATAACAGCATTTAACATCCTATTGAAATCTTTCCAATAAAAAATATGGATTGATACCAATTACGAGTTACCGATTTTTTCACAGAAATATGTTTTCCGACTGCTCCCAGATATTTTAGCCATATGCTCAAATATCAATGAAAAATCCCGACCGGGTCCGTTTTTAACAATTTTTTTTTATAAAGATCAACTTTAATAAGCTCCCAGACAACTTTCCGATTTTTGTTAATGCTTTGGTGTTATTGTTTTAAATATTTTTTGAATTAAAATCAGAACTTTTACTGAACAGGTTTAAATTACCAAAAGAAATTTTAAGAAAAAATAAAAATTTTTGGACCACTTTCATTTTAATAAATACAATCTTGCATACAGAACTAAAATTAACAAAAACATTTTTTCCAGCAAACAAAAAATAATTTTTCGAATTTTACTTTTTTTAAAAGAAATTTTTTCAAGAAGGTACTTTTTTCCATACTATTTTAAAGAAAAGTACATTGTTTTATAAAGAATTGCTTTTAGAAATAAGTACTTTTCTAGAAAATAAAAATTTGTTCTACATTTTTCTTATTTTCTTCTTTTTTATATGAAAACTTTTTGGTTTTGTGGGGGGGAAGAGTTCCTATTTCACCCCCTCTGGATACGCGCCTGGTATAAGTGTACCCTTCCTATAAGGATCGTTACAGCAGAATATAACTATTTAGTTTCTTATTTGTTTCTATTTTTTTGCTTCTTAAAATGTCTTACTGAAACATAAATTCCAGAATGAAATAGTTGATGGCACTTTAAAATCACGAATTTACTTTTCTAAGTTTTTTTTATATCACTTTAATTCTCTTTGTTAATCCCGAAAACAAATTTATAATTAATTTGCAATAATTTTCACAAGTGAACATTCCTTTATTATAATTAATATAGAATATTCTATTTTTCTATTTTATTTAATAAAATTTGTCACATATTTAACATTATTTTATTTTATTTTGATAATTTTTGCAGATTTATTTTCTTTGCCTTTTCAATGTTTTTTACTCTCCTATAGACGTGCATTTATTTACGTCATTATCATTATATGTCTCATATTATCGATTATTGTTATTGTTGTTGTCATCATCATTATAGCGGCAGTTGTTTATGTCACTACTACTTGTTTTTGTTTTTCTATATTTACAACAAATAGGTACATAATACAGTAAAGTATTTTTTTTTTGTTCTTCCTGTTATTATTATCATTTGATTTCTGCTGCTTCTTATTTGTTTACATTGTAACCTTAAAAATGGTATGCGTCATTGCCATTCATATTACGTATGTGTGTGTGTGTATGAGTTTATATATGACACCCCCTCAAATTAATTTACTGTCATTTTCTTTTGTTTTTGTTTTGCTTTTCCTTGTTCTTCTCTAATACATATTATGAATATGTATGAGGGTGTGTGTAAAAGTACGTCGATTTGTTTGCAAAATACACTTTGTGTAGAAAATCGTTTTAATTTTTGTGGGGTATTATTTTCGCTTTGCAATTTATTTAATCGTCTATAAAAAAAATAAAATAAAAATCATCATCATTTAGAATGATTCAATATTGAAGAATGTAATGATGTGTGTATAAAATAATAAAACCCAAAAAATATGTTTTAATTTTGTTAGAAAATTGTTTGGTTTTACCATATTTTTGGTTTTCAATGAAGCGTGGGAAATTTGGTTTTTAGAAATAGGAAATATAATTTTAAAATACATAATTGCAAATTACTTTAAAAAAAAGTTTTTTTTTTTATAAATAGATATGGAAATAACAAACATTTTGAATAAAGTAAATAATAGATTTTGTTGAGGTTTTTATTGAAACATCTAGGTATTCTAGATGTTAAAAATTTTAATTTAAAGTTAAGATAATTTTAGCATTAATTTCAGAGAGTTTTTACAGTTTACAAAAAATGTTACAAGAAAAATATTCAAATAAAAACTGAGTCATAAAATCTTATAATCGATCATGAATTTCCCATCAATATGTTATGAAATATTCCATTAAAAAAATTAACATCTTCACATACCAAACGTATAAACTCTTACATCATTAAATAACCATAAACTATAAATTGCTCTCGTACCCAGATAAAAACACATTTTAATGACTGGAAGTTCCTTAATGGACCAATCACCAAAAACAAAAAAAAAAAAACAAAAAACACAAACTGGTATAAAATTAAACACACACATTACGCAGCCAACTAGGGCCACCAAACTTAACCGATTTAAAGACGGCAAAGATTAACAACACAGCACAGGTAGAGTCGGGCAGATAAACCCAAATCAAAAACGAAGATGAACAAATGAAAGCGTTAAATAATAAAACAACAAAATACTTAAGCAGAGTGTCGATGGTGGCAGCTTATTTAACGCACTTCCTACTTTTGCTCTTGTGAAAGATGACCGACCAAAAAAAACAAGAAACTCAAAAACACGCAGCTCTATGAAATGTATACAGCAAGAGTTGGTGTAGTTTCTTTTACGGTATTCCATGATATTTTGTATGAATGAATCTTTTTTTTTTGGTTGTATATGACCGACTATTTAAAGCTACATGGTTCGCATAGTCGCTGTTTGATTTCACGGCATGATACACAATGTTAAACTTAATTTAAATGATATTTAATGGAGCAACAAACAATGACTTTTGGCCAAAAAATACTAAAGAAACGACGAACAAAATATAACAAAACAACAAACCATCTGAAAAAGAAAAAAAAAGAAAAATCGGAACTGTGGCTTATTTTCCCATCAATATAACAACAACAACAACAATAAAAACAATCAGAATGTGTAAAAACATCGACAGAGTGTTAAACCCATCAGAAAAAAAATAATACACGACTTTAAGAAATGTTTAACATGTTTTAAAAACAATTGAAAAGGGAATTATTAACCCTTTTTAAGGGGAGAGAAGCTCTTAGTCTTTTTTTACATTTTCAAGATGTTTAATTACACCGATCAACAGTTTGACTTTTGGTGGTAAAGCTCTATCAGGAGCCACTGTGAATTAACGAATTAAATTGTTTCTTACTTGTCGTCAATGGACCTACATAGTTAGACTATAGCTTCCAAAAAAGCATCGCGTAGATTGTTTCAAAGAAATTTGATTGTGTTACTTGAAAATACACTAATAAGTTCATGAAAGGTGATGAATAATAAGCTATGCACGTGAGATACACCTTTTTGTAAGAAACAGTACATTTGCCAACAAAAAATGCTGTTTTAGTGCAAAATACATGGATTTTACATATGTGTGGAAAACCACGCAAGAGGTTAAGTAACGATATCAAAATATATTTTTGAATAAATTAATGCCTTATCTGTACTAAATTGATGTGGCAAGAAAAGTCAAGAAATTTCATGAAAAATATTAATTCTGTGTGGTTTTCCACACAAGGATAAGATGAGGGCTAAGCAAACTTTTTAAACTCCCCTAAACCTCTTAAAGGTTTAATTGAACTTAAAAAAAAGAACAAAGCAAACCCAAAGCACCCTGTTTAAATCAAAGTAATTTAAAATATTTCTTTCATGTAGTATTTCAGTTACCAAAATGGTCAAAACCATAGTTGGAGGTACGTGCAACAACATGAATTTGTATTGTTTTAATTCTTTGTGTTTTGTTGCGCTGTTGTTGTTGTTGCTGTTGTTTTTATTGTTTAGCATACAAGTGTAAAAATATTTGACCATACAGCACAACTACAACAATTTGAACAAGTTGTTTCATCTCAAAGCTGGGAAAAAATTGTTGAACATTTAACAAAAAAAAAAGAATTAAACAAAAGAAAAAATGAACACGAACCTTACAAACACAAACAAATAAACAACATAAACTGAAGAAGAAGCAACACCAAACTTCTTTCCACAAAAAAAAAAAAAAATTACAGTCTTTACTTCACAGTGGGGCTTATTAGAAAAAAAGTAAGAGTTTTACATGTGAATATTAGGCAGTGTCGAATTTTATATACCTTCCATATGAGTGGGAATAATTTTTTTTTTCATTTTTGTAAAAAATACGGCAGATTTGTCAATAAATCCTGTAACGTTTTTTTGTGTAGGAAAAGCATTTTTAAGAGAAAAATTTTATGTTGAAAAAAGCTTTTTGGAAAATACTTTTTTAAGTTAAATTGTTGGTAAAAAAGCTTTTTAAAAGTCTTTTAATATCTTTTTGTCAAAAACAAAGCTAAATATGGAGATATGGGAACAAATCCCATATTTAGAAAAGGGATGAATTGAAACTTTTTATGTTTTCTTAAATATACTGTACAATAAAGCTTTTTTGTTCGAAAAAGTATTTTATTGAAAAAGCTTTTTGGAAGAAGCTTTAAAAAAAAATTTTTTTTTTTAGTCTGGAGATCTGTAGGTTTTTAGTTGCAAAAACCTTTTTTAAAAGATATTTTTTGCAAAAACAGTAAAAAAATGTTTAATGTTTAAAAGATGTATTGCTTCCGTATGTGAAACAAATTATATTTGTTTTACAATTTCGTTTATTCATATGAAAAGCTTTCATGTAAAAGCTCAGTATTGTGGAAAGGTTGTGTTGTATTTACTGTTTTTAGTAGTTTTTATTTGGTTTTCAATTTTAGCAGTTCTTCAATAAAAAAAACGGCATCTGGACAAATTATTTTTTAAGAGTTTTTTTAGTAATAAATAAGGTTATCGTCAAAAAGCTTTATTTTGAAAAAAAGTTTTTTCCAACTAAAATATACATGCATTTTAAACTTTCTGCAATAATGTAATGAAATGATAATTTGTGAAATAAACTTTTTCTGCAGCCATTTTTTGTGTGATTTGATAGTATTATCGGATATTTAGAGGCTTGGAAAATTCGATTTTATCCGATAGACTGTCTGAAAAGCTTGGAATATCATTAAAAGCTTTGAATATCAATATAAGGGAATATGAGCTTTTAAAATATAGTGCGTAAAGTTATCTAGTTTAAATAAAATCTTTGGCACAAGGTGAAGAGAAGTAGAGCTTTCAAAATATTGTAGGCGAAGTTGTCAAGTATAAATGCAATGGGTGGTAAGGGTGGTAAAGGGTGTCCAAAGATAAATACATAAAATGGTTTAAAATTAACAAAATCTGAGATTGTTTGAGAACAATTTGTAGTATAAAAGTGTTTAACAAATTGCGAAATAAATACGATTTTTTATTTTATTTGATATTAAGCTTAAAATTTTGTGGGACACTATTTTGTTAATGTTTATGAAATGTTTGACTTCACATATTTATCTGAAAGAGTGTTGGCTACTCAAACAGAATGATTTAAATTAGATAGTTGTTTTTTTGATTTATGTTCCAATAATTTATTTGCTTATTTTGAAATACTATCCTTTTTGTGAATAAACTCTCATTTTTGTTAAGTTCTCAAACGTTTGAGAAAATGTTTGACGTCAAACAATATTCAATTAGACATCAGACATGAATGTTTTTCTTAATATTAATGTTTTCTTCTGGGCATTGAATTTTCTTAATCAATTTACAGGGAACTCAGACGTATGCATTAGAAGGCAACATACTTTAATGTGCAACAAACCTCAACAGTTATGTCTGTTGCCATTTCTATAACAAGATTTTGGTGTAGGGTGTAAAAAAGGTAAAATATCCCATACTTTTTTTTGTGGCATGTTCCAGGTCTTTCAATAATTTTTGTTGTAGTAGTTGTTGTTGTTGTTGTTTCTGTTTTAAGTTGATCATGTTTCACTTAAGGGGATTTTGTTGTGGTTATTATTGTTGTTGTTGTTGGTCTAAATAAAGAGGTGTGTAAAAACAAAGTAAAAATTGGTAGTAAATTCATGTTAAACGGCTTTAAAACGATTGATCTTTTCTTTCTTTTTTTTGTTTCATCATGGGTGGAAGTGTGTGTCGAGATGGTGTGTTGTTGCTTGTTGTATTGATACAACAAAAATTAGCCGCCTGTTTAAATTTGTGTGAGTTTTTTTTTCTTTTCACGTTCAATACAATATTAAAAGGGGCAACTTGGCTGGTGGCATTTTTTTTATTCAGCGTTTTAACTGTGGCAATTGAATATTTGTTTTCAGTCATTTATTTGTTGCTTTTTTTTTATTTAATATTTATTTAATTTTCTGTTGTTGTTATTCTTGTTGCTGCTTTAATCATTTAAGTTATTTATCAATAAAGTCAGAGCCACACACACACAAACCGTTGGAATTCTCATGCCCCGTAAAATTGCTTGTTTTATGGTGCTTGATGCTGCTGGTTGGTTGGTTGGTGGCTAGATGGCTAGCTGGCTGGCTCTGGCTGACTGGTTGCTTCGTTTGGGTTCATTGTGTTGTGCAGCACATTCCTTTTTTTGTTTGTTGTTAATGTTGTTGCTGCTGCTGCTGTTGCTGCTGTATCCAGTATTAAAATACAACAAAATATATTTTATATTTTCCAAAGTTTTATTTTATTTTTTTCTACTTCTTTCGGTATGGCATTTTAGTTATGCATACAATGCTAAATGTATGTTTTAACTTTAAAAGCTTAATGAATGATTTATTGATGAATTATTGTAAATTTTTATCGAATACACAAAAGCAACATACAACCATACAACATACAATATGTGTACTTGCAATTGTGAAAAACACACTTTTTGCAAATTTTGAAAGCATATATGAATTTTAATTAAAAAAGATTAACACAAATTTGACATTGTTGAAATTTACTTAATTTATTTCAGAAGCAAGACAACATGTTTTTTGTTTGTTTCCAATGAGTTAACATTTTTTGTATGTTTTACCAAAAAAGATATAATATTTTTCTGGTCTAAAAAAAAAAATCTGTGTTTAACTGAACAAATATTTTTTAATATCAAAATATTTTTGAAAGTTAAAGCTGCATATTTTAATATTATTAAAATTCCTTTTTATTTGGATTACGAAGTTGTGTTTTTAATGGAATGAGTCAATTTGAACAAATCTCTGTTTAGCTCTTTAACTAAATATTGGTTTATCTTGATTTGAAATAAAGTGTGCTATAAATTGCTTCATTTACTTTTATTTATTTAGACAATAAACTTAAACAGTTCAATAACAAATTGACCCAATATCAAAGTAGATACAAACTTTTAATCGGATTAAATGCACTTTAATGAAATCTAGTGCATATTCAGATTTTGTTCCTCAAACTGTCCCTCAAATGCAAATTGTATACGAAATAAATGTCGAAAAGAATTAAGCAGTACAAGGACTTGATAGTTTGTTATATTTTAACTTGGTTTAGAAAGAAATGTTACAAATACTTTTTAAGCACAACACTAGGCTGCTTCCAAAAATTAATTCACAAATTTTAAACATTAGTCTCTATGGAATTGTTTGTCCCTATAATTACAGTTCTAGTTCAATTCTAGTTCAGTTCTAGTTCAGTTCTAGTTCAGTTCTAGTTCAGTTCTAGTTCAGTTCTAGTTCAGTTCTAGTTCAGTTCTAGTTCAGTTCTAGTTCAGTTCTAGTTCAGTTCTAGTTCAGTTCAGTTCTAGTTCAGTTCTAGTTCAGTTCTAGTTCAGTTCTAGTTCAGTTCTAGTTCAGTTCTAGTTCAGTTCTAGTTCAGTTCTAGTTCAGTTCTAGTTCAGTTCTAGTTCAGTTCTAGTTCAGTTCTAGTTCAGTTCTAGTTCAGTTCTAGTTCAGTTCTAGTTCAGTTCTAGTTCAGTTCTAGTTCAGTTCTAGTTCAGTTCTAGTTCTAGTTCAGTTCTAGTTCAGTTCTAGTTCAGTTCTAGTTCAGTTCTAGTTCAGTTCTAGTTCAGTTCTAGTTCAGTTCTAGTTCAGTTCTAGTTCAGTTCTAGTTCAGTTCTAGTTCAGTTCTAGTTCAGTTCTAGTTCAGTTCTAGTTCAGTTCTAGTTCAGTTCTAGTTCAGTTCTAGTTCAGTTCTAGTTCAGTTCTAGTTCAGTTCTAGTTCAGTTCTAGTTCAGTTCTAGTTCAGTTCTAGTTCAGTTCTAGTTCAGTTCTAGTTCAGTTCTAGTTTAGTTCTAGGTTATTCTACATACGGACAGTACGGCTAAAGAAGGAATTTTCCCTGTAATGCTTTGAGCAATCCACTGCCCAGTCGACGACGAATTGATGAGCCCTTGCCGAAGAACGTATATTTCGTAAAAAACTACGGGTTTCAGCAGACCTCACATATTCCATTGTAGTATCAGTAGAACACAGAAACACAACCCACATTGCGACAATTTTCCAGTGATTCAATAGAGCTGAACTGTCACCGATAAGCACCTTCACCCACTCCTGTACACAGTCGAGTAACTCCAAAATAGGCTTCGAAGCACTGGCCCACACATGAGAGTTGTATTCCATGTTGGGTCGGATATAAGTGGTGTAAATAGTAAGCAGATCAAATGGAGTGAAGTATTTTCTACACCGTTTTAGAAAACCAATTCACTTGAATGCTTCTTTTGACACTTGAAAAATGTGTTTTGTCCACCGGACATCGTAATGAAGACATATGCACAGATGTAGCTACATGATCTGTGGTGCGTTTGTGTGTTAACATATAAAATTAAGTCTTGCGTGCATAAAAATCGACCCTATTCAGAGATTGTCACAAGATCCTTTAATAAGGATTGAGAAACCTTTGAGTATTACTTTCATTTGATTTTGTGTTTAGTATGTTGATAAAGTATTTTGGAGGAATTTGTAATAACTTGAATATTTTCCAAACGAATATATTCAAGTATATATGTAATATGATTCTATGCCTTGGCTTTTTTTCTCTAAACTATTTTGAAGCTCCCTAATGTACATATGGATATCTGGAATACAATTCCAAAAAAATGCAGTACATTCAGCTCAATGAATGTTAAAGTTGGTTCAATTTCTTTTGCATGCAAACTAAATGTAAAAATGTATTTCACATTTTATCATTTTACATTTTATGGGATTTTATTTTCGTTATTTTTTCTTCTTTATTTTCCTACAGAACATGAAAGGAAAAAACCAAAATCTTTATATTCCATTTGCAATAGTAGATTTTTATTTATATATTTATTGTTATTGTTGTAAAAAGTATACAATCTTATTATTTATTATTATTATTGTGGTGATATCTGCTCTAAAAGTATTGTCTTATTTACTTTTTTACTCCTGTTTGCCAAAATAAAACAGTCAAAATGTTTGATGTACAACCAAATTTATTTATGTTGCAAATATTAGTTTATAGGTCCCTTTAATATAGTTACACCTGTAACTTTTGGGTTGAATATTTATTTTCAATATTTTTTGGTATTCTGCAGATAGTTTACAAAATGTGCTCACATTCTATGGTCTTGCCTTATGGGTTAGTACAGTAAGGAAAAAATCCTTAAGATATTGTGTATTAAGCTACTCACTCACTCACTTGTATGTGTTGCAACTATTGTATAATAATAAATTTTCTGTATAAAAATATTTACAAGTACTTTATTGTATGGATTTACATGTATATTTTTCTTCAATTTATCTTATTGGATTTTCTGATATTGTTGTGTTAACATTATAAGTTAACAAGCTTTGGGATAGAGAGTTTGACAAAAGGTCACATTTTATTGTATTTTATTTATTATTTTTAGTTATATTTATATAAAATTATTTGAAAAATCCAGAAGTGTTTGTTATACAATATAATATTTATTTTAAACAATTCTCTTGTAAATAATACACAACTAAAATCGTTTTCGGGCAATAATTTTAAATTGTGTTTATGTTATTTAATAGATAATACTATAAGCTACTAAAAATAGCAATATAAAGTTTTGTTTAGTTAAATTTCATAAACAAAGGAAGCGAATTCATTCAAAATATTATTTGATGACAATAATCTTAGAGTATTGTTTATATGTGATCCTTAAAAATCTAAAACTGAACTAGAACTGAACTAGAACTGCACTAGAACTGAACTAGAACTGAACTAGAACTGAACTAGAACTGAACTAGAACTGAACTAGAACTGAACTAGAACTGAACTAGAACTGAACTAGAACTGAACTAGAACTGAACTAGAACTGAACTAGAACTGAACTTGAACTGAACTAGAACTGAACTAGAACTGAACTAGAACTGAACTAGAACTGAACTAGAACTGAACTTGAACTGAACTAGAACTGAACTAGAACTAGAACTGAACTAGAACTGAACTAGAACTGAACTAGAACTGAACTAGAACTGAACTAGAACTGAACTAGAACTGAACTAGAACTGAACTAGAACTGAACTAGAACTGAACTGAACTAGAACTGAACTAGAACTGAACTAGAACTGAACTAGAACTGAACTAGAACTGAACTAGAACTGAACTAGAACTGAACTAGAACTGAACTAGAACTGAACTAGAACTGAACTAGAACTGAACTAGAACTGAACTAGAACTGAACTAGAACTGAACTAGAACTGAACTAGAACTGAACTAGAACTGAACTAGAACTGAACTAGAACTGAACTAGAACTGAACTAGAACTGAACTAGAACTGAACTAGAACTGAACTAGAACTGAACTAGAACTGAACTAGAACTGAACTAGAACTGAACTAGAACTGAACTAGAACTGAACTAGAACTGAACTAGAACTGAACTAGAACTGAACTAGAACTGAACTAGAACTGAACTAGAACTGAACTAGAACTGAACTAGAACTGAACTAGAACTGAACTAGAACTGAACTAGAACTGAACTAGAACTGAACTAGAACTGAACTAGAACTGAACTAGAACTGAACTAGAACTGAACTAGAACTGAACTAGAACTGAACTAGAACTGAACTAGAACTGAACTAGAACTGAACTAGAACTGAACTAGAACTGAACTAGAACTGAACTAGAACTGAACTAGAACTGAACTAGAACTGAACTAGAACTGAACTAGAACTGAACTAGAACTGAACTAGAACTGAACTAGAACTGAACTAGAACTGAACTAGAACTGAACTAGAACTAAACTAGAACTAAACTAGAACTGAACTAGAACTGAACTAGAACTGAACTAGAACTGAACTAGAACTGAACTAGAACTGAACTAGAACTGAACTAGAACTGAACTAGAACTAAACTAGAACTGAACTAGAACTGAACTAGAACTGAACTAGAACTGAACTAGAACTGAACTAGAACTGAACTAGAACTGAACTAGAACTAAACTAGAACTAAACTAGAACTGAACTAGAACTGAACTAGAACTGAACTAGAACTGAACTAGAACTGAACTAGAACTGAACTAGAACTGAACTAGAACTGAACTAGAACTAAACTAGAACTGAACTAGAACTGAACTAGAACTGAACTAGAACTGAACTAGAACTGAACTAGAACTGAACTAGAACTGAACTAGAACTGAACTAGAACTGAACTAGAACTGAACTAGAACTGAACTAGAACTGAACTAGAACTAAACTAGAACTGAACTAGAACTGAACTAGAACTGAACTAGAACTGAACTAGAACTGAACTAGAACTGAACTAGAACTAAACTAGAACTGAACTAGAACTGAACTAGAACTGAACTAGAACTGAACTAGAACTGAACTAGAACTGAACTAGAACTGAACTAGAACTGAACTAGAACTGAACTAGACCTGAACTAGAACTAGAACTGAACTAGAACTGAACTAGAACTGAACTAGAACTGAACTAGAACTGAACTAGAACTGAACTAGAACTGAACTAGAACTGAACTAGAACTGAACTAGAACTGAACTAGAACTGAACTAGAACTGAACTAGAACTGAACTAGAACTGAACTAGAACTGAACTAGAACTGAACTAGAACTGAACTAGAACTGAACTAGAACTGAACTAGAACTGAACTAGAACTGAACTAGAACTGAACTAGAACTGAACTAGAACTGAACTAGAACTGAACTAGAACTGAACTAGAACTGAACTAGAACTGAACTAGAACTGAACTAGACTAGAACTGAACTAGCGTTTCCGTTTATTTAAAACGATTCGAATCAGTTTTCCAATCTGTGTTTTTATATTTGTTAATAATATTGATATATAAAAACAAATCAGCACCTCACTTTCCAGTTAATCACGTGCAAATAATCACAATCAAATTGTTACAACAGAAATATCAATCAATTTTTAGTTTTTTTTTCCAACACAATAATAGAACAAATAAACCACTTTCAACACATAATTAAGATGAAACAATTTGAAAAGTGTGTGTATGCGAGTGTGAATACAGGAGGGGCATAAAAATCAAACACATAACAAGTGGTTGATGGTCATATTCCAAACGGAACCATAAAACAATGACGCCACAAAAGTCAAATTGTACGAATAATAAATACCAGGTACTCGTACGTCCGTACTTTTATATAAATTGTAGAAGAAGAAAAAAACGTTAATTTTATTTAGTTGGTAAAATATTCACGACTACAAATTGTTGTACAAAAAAATTCTTAAAAATTCATGTTAAACATTTCTACTTTAAGTCTATTATTATAATTTGTGGATTGTATGTGTAGTGTGTGCTGGTTGGTGTGTTCTTAGAAGGAGACCGACCGACCGACCGTTGGTACAACCCTCCTCTACTAATAACTAACAACTGGCTACTGGAATCATGGTAAAACGAAGAAAAAATTACTTATATTATATTTTTTAAGAATTTTATATGAAAACAAGTGAACGAACCAAAATAATAAAAATAAAACACATAAAAATGTTTTGAAAAAAAAAAAAAAAAAAAAAAAAAGAAACAGAACGTGCTAAAAAGCAAACACTTCACTTAATGTCGTTACATGTTGTTGCTGATGATGATGATGGTGATGACGAGGTTGCTGCTGCTACTACTGTTGTTGCTGTTATTATTGTTGTAAACACCTTGTTGCTTAATAAATAATAATAGTTGTTGTCGCAGTTGCTGGTAACAGCAATAATAATAATGTGGCTAAAAACAACAAATTATAGTTTTATTTTTATTTGTTTATTTCTTCTTGCTAATAATAAAGAAGTGTTCTTTTCTTCTTTTATTAACACAATTTTAACTACTGGACTTTTTAACATCTTATAGAGTTGTTAACAATATTTGTGTGAGATTTGCTAAAAACTAGCAGTTTTGAATTGTACTTTAGTGTTTGGAAAATATAATTTTTTTTTAAACTCCCAAAAACTTTAATAAAATTTTTTAAAAAAATTTCCTATTTTAGTAAATTTTTCAACAAAAAACTAGCTAACTAGAAAATTTTCAGAAATTTTGCTATTTTAATGTAAATTTTCAATAAAAAAATTTTATATTTTTACTAAATTTCAAAAAAGTTTTTATTTATAGTAAATTTTAAATAAAAGTAGTTATTTAGTATTGGGTGTATGACTTAGAAATGGAGGATTTACAAAAGAAGGGTACATATCTGTCATTAATTCTCACTTAGTTATTGAACATTATAGTGTAAACAACAACGTTTTTTTTGCTTCGAAAATTTCGAATTTTGTACTAACAAAATGTTACATGCGGAAAGATTTGCTTTACTTCTAAAATTTGATAAAAAGTGCCGCTGAAGTACACCGATTGCTCACCAAAGCTTATGGTGAATGTGTTTCATTGGTTTCAACGTGCAAGAGATGGTTTGGGAGGTTCAGAAGTGATGATTTTGATACGGAAGACAAAGGCCACCCAAAAATTTTTGAAGACTATGAATTGGAGGGATAACTCCATGAAGATTGTTGCCAAACTCAACAAAAGCTTGAAAAGTTATTGGGAGCTACTCAAACAGTAATTTCAAAATATTTGCAAGCAGGAGGATTAATCAAAAAAAAAAAAAACGGGGAAATTTAATACCATACAAATTGAAGCCGATAGACTTTGAAAGACTATATGCAATGTCCTTTGCACCGAATCATTACTTGTGATGAGAAATGGAGCCATTGCGATAACCCGAAGCGTAAGAGATCTTATGTGAAGCCCGGCCAACCAGCCGAATCGACCCCAAAGCCAAATATCCATGGCGCTAAGGTAATTCTCTGTAAAAGAAATCTGACCAGACCATCACAGGGAACCTGTATCGAACTCAACTAATTCATTTGAAGCGACCATTGGGCGAAAAACGGCCAGATGGAATACCTGTTAAAAAGTATTTAGAATGAAGTAATTGGGAAGTTTTGTCTCATCTACAATTTGTTTCGATCGATGCAGAACGCTATCTCTGGAATACGCCTCACTTTCGAAGATAGTATCCGAAATCGGCTTGATTCGTTCTTGGCCTCAAAAGATGAGCAGTTCTTTTGCCTCGGAATCCATATGTTGCCAATACTTTAATTAAATTTATATTCTACAAATGTTTCAAAATGAAAACTAAAAATTTGAAAAAATTCCGCATTTTTAAGTCATGCACCCAATAAATTTTCTAAAAAGTAGCTATTTATTGTAAAATTTTTTTATAAAATTTGTTATTTATACTAAATTTAACCAGTATGAGAGATATATTCGGCTGTGCCCAATCTTATATACCCTTGACCAAATTATACTTTAAAATAAACATTTTAAATATTTTTAGGTAAACAAAATTAATTTGTTTTTAAATTGTTTTTCAAAATTTAAATAATAATTTTTTTTTCAAACCTGTTTTCAAAATTTTTTAAAAATTGTTTTTCAAAATTAAAATTTTTTTTTTTCCAAATTTAAATAATAATTTTGCTTCAAAACTGTTTTCAAAAATTTTTTATTTTTTTTTTAAATTGTTTTTCAAAATTAAATAATAATAATTTTTTTTCAAACAGTTTTAAATTTTTTTTTAAATTGTTTTTCAAAATTAAATTTTTTTTTTCAAAATTTAAATAATTTTTTTTCAAAACTGATTTCAACATTTTTTTTTAATTAAGTGTACAAAAATTTTCGGGTAAAAAAAAAATTCGGGTTAAAAAATATTTTTCCCGATTTTTTCGATTTTAAATAGCAACCGAGCCGGAAGAATTCCCAATATATTGATGCATGAATCAAGTTTGTAAGTTAATTGGGGTCTAGATTTCAACAGACAGACAGACCGGGCTTAATCGACTCCGCTATCTATAAGGATACAGAATATATATACTTTATAGGGTCGGAAAATAATATTGTGGAAATAACAAACGGAATGACAAACTCACGAAGGTGAAGGGTATAAAAAAAGTCTTACTTATAGTAAATTGTCAAAAAAATTTGCTATTTTAAAAACAAATAGCTATTTATAGAAAATGTCAAAAAAGTTGCTGTTTATAAACAAATTAAACATAAAATGTTCACAAAAATGTTGTTTTTATAGTAAATTTTTAGCTATTTTTAGTCAATTCAAATTGAAATTGTAAAAATTAAAATGAAGATAAAGTACTAATACTAATGTAGAAAGAGTACCATAACACTGAGAAAGTACTAAATGTGTTAGATCTGATTTCCACTTTACTTGTGCGTAAGTGTACATTTGGATGTATGTGTGACTTAAGTAATAATTATGATGAGTTTTAGCAAATAGGACTAAAGTGGCTTATTGCTGGAAGTTTGGTGGGTTGGTACGTTGCATGATAAAACTGATTATAGTCATTTTAATAGTTAGTTTTTTTTTACAAAATTTCTATATAAAATCTAAGTACTACAAAACTATAATTAAGTTTAACAGTTAGCAATTTCTAAATAGTTATTATTTTTACACAGATGTTACAAGGATTAGACTTAAATACTGGAAAATAGTTTAAGAATGTTTAAAGTAACAGCCAAAGTTATATTTTTTTTTTGCTGAAATGAAAATATTTTCTTAGCATAAAACTTACATAAATAAGTAAAATATTTTGAGGTAAACCACCAAATAGCCAGCAATAAAAAACTTCAAACCAACCATCATCATTTTATTATAAGAATCAACGACAACACAAAAAAACTAAACATCGGGCTAAGAACATCATCATCAATTGTATAAACATGTACACCCACTTAATCGTTATTTTGGCATCGACAACACCATTATTCATCAATTTAAAACAGCAGCAACATTCACAAAAACAACATCTACAACAAATGCCCCAAACAAACAGCTTAACTAAACAGGCCAAGCAAGCAGCACAACACAACACAGCACATTGCAACAGTAATAGCATCATCAGCAACAAAAAAACGACATGAATTAAAGCAGAGGAGAAAAAGCAGCAGCAACAACCAACGCCAACCTCACACACTCACTTACTGTATTGTTTGTTGGTAATACCGGTAGCCAGTCAAGGTTTCCTTTTTTGTTTGTTGTTGTTGCTGCTTGGACCCATCGTCCGTTTGCAAATCGACCATTAACATGAAACAACAGAAAAACAATACGACTACTGTGATGGGGGCAACAAAAAACAGCAACAACAAGTGGCGTTTTCAAATAAATATTTGTGTGTGAAGTATTGGCAACATTATCATGCAACTACACACAAACACACAGACAACATCTGCAACATCATTAGTAGTGAGTGTGGTCAGGGCAGAAATTAAAGGAATTTATTCATAAATATAAATTTTTAAATGATTTCATAAAATTGTATTATACATTTTTAAAATTAATTAATTTTGTTAAAATATTAACGAATTGTAAAGGGTTTCCCAAAATGCAAGCAAGATATGTATTTGTCGCTATTTGTGCCTAAACTGTCAGTTGACAGAGTATTACACGAGAAAAAGAGCAATGCGTTTTCATTGTTGAACAATATGTCAAATATTATGAAAGTTTGGCGGCCACATTTCGTAGAAACTATGGTCGGAATATTGATTGACCAAAGAATATAAATCACATGATTTTTATTCTTTGATTTAACTTAGTTAATTGTGAAGAAACTAATTGAAACATTCAGAGAGATTGAATCAATTGGTGATGCTAAAACGCACTGGTATTTCAAAAACAAGCCGTTCAAATGTCAATATTTAGATAATGCTTGAGAGTGTTTGTAAAAGTCTAGGTGCATCATGAACGTGAACATAAACCCCCCATTTTAAAAAGCTCTCTACAGCGTATGTACTAAAGACGGCTTCTCCATGCTTGCAAAATGCTTGTACTAAAGACTACTTCTTGTACTAAAGACTACGTCTTGTACTAAAGACTACTTCTTGTACTAAAGACTACGTTTTGTGCTAAAGACTACGTCTTGTACTAAAGACTACGTCTTGTACTAAAGACTACGTCTTGTACTAAAGATTACGTTTTGTGCTAAAGACTACGTCTTGTACTAAAGACTACGTCTTGTACTAAAGACTACGTCTTCTACTAAAGACTACGTCTTGTACCAAAAAAAAAAAAAAAAAAAACTAAAGACTACATCTT
This sequence comes from Calliphora vomitoria, assembly GCA_942486065.2. NCBI lineage: Eukaryota > Metazoa > Arthropoda > Insecta > Diptera > Calliphoridae > Calliphora > Calliphora vomitoria. Next base: position 46,170,188 of record OW818032.2, read on the forward strand.
GTACTAAAAACTACGTCTTCTACTAAAAACAACGTCTTCTACTAGAGACTACATCTTGTACTAAATACTACGTCTTGTACTAAAGACTACTTCTTGTACTAAAGACTACGTTTTGTGCTAAAGACTACGTCTTGTACTAAAGACTACGTCTTGTGCTAAAGACTACGTCTTGTACTAAAGACTACGTCTTGTGCTAAAGACTACGTCTTGTACTAAAGACTACGTCTTGTACTAAAGACTACATCTTGTACTAAATACTTCGTCTTGTACTAAAGACTACGTCTTGTACTACAGTCACTACTTGATTAGACTTATAAGACGCAGTGACTAATACTGGTGCCCAATATCATGACATCAACAGAGTTCGTTCTTTCTAAATTGGATAATATTGATTTGGACAGGATGTTCAACAAGCCACTATCGCATGCCTTACAGCCGCTGCAAAAATGCAATTACTGCATAAGAGATTTACTGGTCGTGTACTCTTTCGTTTCGGTGATCAGAATGGGATCGTGTGATTTACCAACTTTGAGTTTCTTTGAAATAAAGAAATACTTGAACCTTTTGAGGAACGTTTTCACAGAGAATTCAATTTCGTATTTATGACTTGAGCTATAGCTATCCAATTTTATGATTCTGGCTACTAAAAAAATCGGGTTACTTTAACCGAATTTCTAAATTTCTGTTGCCGCTACTCAAAAAATTTAATTGAAAACATACAATTCAATAAGCTATAACATTAATTGTAACTACAAATATTTCCTCTGTATAGTTGTAGTATTCTTTTAATAGCCTGTCTTCAATTTTAGGCATGTATGTTAAAACAAACGGCCAACTTTTCACCCAACATAATATTAGCTTTAAACAAAATGTACAATTCATCTCTAAATCTCCACAATTTAAAATGAAAACAATTGCACACAATACATTGCCACTGTGTGTTTATATTATCGGGGTGTAAACATACGTGTTGCTACTGTTGCAGGACCAACAACAAAATAATACTCTGAACAAGTATTTACTTTTAAAAACTAAACAAGTAACTGAGTTGAGTTGAGTTTATTATGAAAGAGATCAATGAAAATGACTAACAGCCTGCAAAAACTGATTGCCATAGAGTCTGAAACCTAAACTATACAAAAACAAAAAAAAAAACCATGGAAAGTAAAATGTAACCAATCCAATGAGATTGCTGTTGTTGGCCACCTCAATCAAATACATTTAGTGGCGCACCATTGTCGCCGCCGCAGGATGCCATAAAATATTGAAATTTTTTTTTTCTACTTCTTTTTTTTTTAATGTTTCTTTATTTTTCTGTAGTATCTAAACTGTTGCAAATATAGTTTTAAGCATTAGTAGACGATTACGATTATTTATTGTATTATTTATATTTATATTTATTTTTGTATTCGCAATCGCATTTGTATGCTTGTTTCTCTTATTCCTTTTTACTTTTTATTTATTTTTTATTGTATTGTAGTTCTTAGCATTTCAATATTTTGTTCAATATTTATTGGCTGTTTCTGCGTGTACAAGAATATATATTTTCATTCTTGATGGAGCATAGAAAACGTACGTTTTAGCATCATGTTCAAGTCGTTATATTTTGTTTTTTTTATTTTTATTTATTTTCACCAGCTTTGCACATTTATGAAAGCATAACAAATTCTATAATTCTTTTTTATGTAAATTTTCTTGTAGTTTGCTTCTTTTCTTTTTTGTCTTAAATGGTCTGCCAAGAACATTTTGTTTTTTAAATCATTTATTTATTGCATGCATTTTTATGGGATTTTAATGCAAAATTTTTGAGAGCCGGCAATTGTTGGATTAGAAACTGTATGATTTTTAGGGAGAAATGTAAAAGTGTAGAATTAAAATAATAAATATTATTTTGTCTAACTTTAAGGATCAAATTTAAATAGAATAGAAAACCATAAATATGATTTCGACAATGCAGCCATTTACCAGAAACAATTATTTTCATTGGGATGCTATGGAAATGAATGAAATCAATACAATGTTTTTTTTTAAGCAACTTGCTTACAGAAGTGAAGCAAAGTAGCAGTAATGTAATGGAGATCTATGCGATTTCTCTTAATAGCTTATCTAGAGCAAAAATCATGCCCGATAAAAGCAAAGCAATTAACTTTTTCTGTATTTACGTTTTTACTTGCCAGTTATAAATATTGTTACGAATGTGCAATAGCGATTTGAATTTAACGGTTTGTTTGTCCGTTAAGAGCATTATAGAAGATTCACAAAAGATGGCGTGTGTATAAATAGTGGCAGAGGTTGGAGTCGTGAGGGAGTTTATCATAGGCGCTGTTAGAGTTAACATCAACTGTCTTGTACATTTGAGTTTGTACATTATAAAGTGTGTGTGCATTTCTGCGAATTGATAAACGTGTATAAAGACACTGAGTGAGTACTTGAACTATTGTTGTTCTACATTTTAGATAAATAAAGAGTTGTTACAAATTTTAAACCACTAAAACTGCTTTTTATTTGCAATCAAAAGTATCCGGTTTATTTAAAGGAAATAATCAAACGTTTTAAAAAGGTTAAAACGTAACAATATTATTTCGATAAATTCACTGAAATTTATTGTTGGTGGGAAAAGAAGCTATTCCCCAAAGACTTTAGATAAACTAAAGATATTCTATTGGGTGTATGCCTTAAAAATGCTGGATTTTTTTCACAGTTTTAACTTTTATTTTTAAACATTTGTACAATATAAATTTAGTCAAAGTAGTGGCCATAGTTAGCTATGACATTTTCCCATCTTTCTGGCAACATATGGATTCCGAGCCAAAAGAACTGCTCATCTTTTAAGGCCAAGCTCGAATCAAGCCAATCAAGGATACTCTGTTCCAAAGTAAAACGTATCCCAGAGAGAGCGTTCTGCATCGATCGAAACAAATAGTAGTAGGACGGGGTACGGTCGGGAATATCAAGCGGGTGAGGCAAAACTTCCCAACCACTTCATTATAAATACTTTTTAACAGGTATTTCAACATGTGACCGAGCGTTGTCATGATGGAATATTACGGTTTCATGTCTGGTCGCATATTCTGGGCGTTTTTCGGTTAATGCTCGCTTCAAACAAATCAGTTGCGTTCGGTACAGGTCTGCCCAAATTGACCAGCTCATAATAGATAGGACCCATTTGCTACCACCAAATACAGAGAATTACCTTAGCGCCATGGATATTTCGCTTTGGTGTCGTTTCGGCTACTTGTCCGGGTTTCACAAACGATCTCTTACGCTTCGAGTTATCGTAACGGATCCATTTTTCATCACAAGTAATGATTCGGTGCAAAAATGAACTTCTTTTATAGCACTCAAACATAATTTCGGACATGCAAAATCCTATTTCGAGATCAATTTCCCTGCTTTTGGAAGAATCATGCGGCTTGCAAATATTTTGAAATTGCTGCTTGAGTAACAAGCTTTTGTTGAATTTGACAACAATCTTATGAAGTAATGCCTCCAATTCTATGTCTTCAAACTTTTTTGTCAGGCCTGAGCGATATTTTTCTTCCGTGTCAAAATCACCACTTCTGAAACCAATGAAACACATTTACCATAAGCTTTGGTGAGCAATCAGTGTGCTTCAGAGTTACTTTTTTCATATTAAAGAAGTAAAGCAAAATTACCCGCATTTGACGTTCGTTGGTACAAAATTCGACTTTTTCGAAACAAAAAAAAAAATTTGTTGTTCAATATCTAAGTAAGAATAAATAATACCAGATATGTACCCTTCAAAATGACATGTAAGTTATTAAAAACAATAACCGCGTTCAAAAGATACGACATCTATTGCTAATTCCACATTTTTAAGTCCTTCACCCAATATGTCGCTAATTAATCCAAACATCTTGAATTTTTAAATTATTTTCATCACAGTTGACGGAATTAAATCAATTTTACTATCATAGTTTGTACATAATTTTCGAACAGTGGCAGCCAAACTTTTCATTACTTTTTGAAATGTTGTTCAGACAAAGAAAACATTTTACTAACTGGCAGCTGTCAAACTGTTTTTATTTCTTTGGTAGGCAACACTTTATTGCACAAATGGTGGTAAATTAAAGTCTTGCTGCAATTTCAGAACATATTGAAACTGAAAAGCAAGAGTAACCGTTTGATATAACATTATATATACTCTTGCCACACTCATGGTGAAAGGTATAAATATAACTGTCACCTTTAAGCCTCCTACAACAGGCATGCTAAAAGAGGCCAAACAATCTGTAAAGAATGTAGCATATTTTTTTATTCACACAAAGTTCATAAGCAAGTATGGTATGTAAATGTAATCAGACATGTCAGCACATGTTAATTCTCTATAATCCCCGATAAAAAACAAAAACATACACACATTCGCACTCGCGCTCGAAAAAAATAATGTCAGTTGTTTTAAAAAATGCAAAAAATTCAAAAACAAAAAAACACTAAAAACTCGCAAATATATTGGCAAACGAATACAAAATATGTATTTATAAAAAATATAAAACACAATCTAAAATACTGTTTTCAGTATTCATACAAAATACTTAAAAATAAAAAAAAAAACCATAAACAAAATACCCCAAAAAGAACTAAAAAAAAAATAAAACAATAAATTCGAAAAAACCATGAATTGGCAATAAATTGTTGTTGAATTTTTGCCACTTCAACGAATTGTTTGTTGTTGATGCTCTTGTTGTTATTGAGTAACAAATTAACACTTAAAATATTTGACACAAACATACAAACACAAACACACACACACAGAGAAATGTACACTTATACGTATGAGTATTTAATACTCATACGTATTCTACAGTGGAACAAATTTAATGAAATTCCCAGCAGTGCTAGGAGTGTACCGAACTAGTGATTTTACGTATCATTTAGAGTGAAAACTCGTTACATATGTTGCATGTCCTAAGCAGGGACTCAATTTACCATTTTTAATTACAATGAGTCAGTCTGATAGCTGGTACAAAGTAGTCAAAGCATTGGATTCACATACTGGTTACATAACGTCAGTTACCTTACTAGCTATCTAACTGGTAACTTGATCAGCTACATAACTAGTTATTTTAACATGTACGGGTGCAATCGGAGGCTAATAGGCCTCAAATTGTTAGTTAAAAACAAAACTCATAGACAGTCCAATAACCGGTTGCTTGTAAACAAAACTTCCCCCGACAATTCTCCAATAGATTACTTTTGTTGGGTGAAATAAGTACTTTATAAAGTACAGTACAAAATAAATGATTAAAGTGATCACTATAGGTTACTTAGAGACACTAAGGTGACAATTGACTTCACGCTTGTTTACATGGGATGGTAGTTAAGCAAAAAGAAAATAAACTGTATGAGAATTATATCAACACAATTTGTATAAAACCAGTTTGTACGAATTATTCACAAAAAATGTAGTTCAAAATAAGTGTTTTAAGTGACTACACTCTAGATTACTTAGAGACACTTAAGTGGCAATGGAATGTCAGCAAACTTAAGCAAAAAGATAATAAACTGTTTGCATAAAACCGGTTTGAATGTTTAAAGTTTAAAGTGTTTAAAGTGACTACACTCCAGATTACTTAGAGACACTAAAGTGACTATTATCTTCACGATAGTCTACCTGGGATGTATAAAGTAACCAATTGTCTTCTCTCTGCACTACAAATATATAAATTGGAGTCAGCCAAGTGATAAGACATAGACATACAGATCCACAAACTTTAACACAATTGATTTACCCTTTCTAGGGTCGATAATATCTTTATTGTTTAATATTTAATACAGTTAATATATAATAAGTGTTTATATATAACGAATTACGAATTATAATACTAATCTATAATACAAGTAAATGCACTTAACTAGGGGGACAGTTGGCCAAAGCTCCTGTATTGAATAGTCGACCGAAGTCTCTGCATTGAACAGTTGGCTGAGGCCTCTGTCTTGAACAGTCGGCCGGAGCCCCTGTATTGAACAGTCGGCCGAAGACTCTATATTGAACAGTTGGTCGAGGCCTCTGTCTTGAACAGAAGGCCGAAGCCCCTGTATTGAACAGTCGGCCGAAGCCTCTGTATTGAACAGTCCACCGAAGTCTCTATATTGAAAAGTAGGCCGAAGCCTCTGTCTTGCACAGATAAGAGATACATTGCAAGTAGTTAAGTGCTGAGTAGATATATGTATTTGTGTGTATAAAGAACTTCATAACTACTGGTCTAATCGATCTTAAATTAAGAATATTAATAGGCCAGCAGTTAATCTTTCAAAATTGCGTTGTAGAAATATCAAGTACGAATATAAATTAAGCTACAGTACGCTAAAGTTAAATTCAACAAGTTTGTATTGAGTTGGAAGATTATCTTTTAAATGATAAATTAATAAAAAGTAACAGTTTTTAACGCTTTTTTTCCCAGCTAAATATTCTAGATAAATTCACTAAAATTTATTAAAAAAATTCTACTCCTTTTGCCGTACTAGTCATGGTTAAAGGATTTAGTAAAAATTTATAAGAAAACACAGAGATTATTTTTCGTCATTATTTTTAAAAACGAAATCTTTAAAAATTCTTTGTTTCATAACACTTGTTCCCATGCAAAATGGTAAATTTCCATAAATTTCTACACACCTGAATACAATATTTTAAAAGAATTTAAAAGCATCAATTGCAATAGAAAATTTCGAACATAAACATTTTTAAATTGTTGCCACTGTATACTGATGTGTTAATAGAAAGTCTGTATGACCGGAGTGTGTGCATGAAATACAAATACTCCAATTTATACCAGGATATTATTGGCTACGTGTGTTTATATATTTGTAGCTTTAAAGTAGCTTATGCTTATATGTAGCATCGTTTGTTAGTGGCACAAAAAATATATGTATGAATGGAAATCCCAAAAAAAAAAAAATATAAAACCAGAAAAATATAAACTAAAAACCACAATTCAATTTATATAGAAAACCCAAAAAAAAAGGTCGAAAATCATATTGATAACAAAACCAAAAATATACAAATATTGAAAAGAGCTTTAAAAAATCTATCCACAAATCCCTTACAAACACAAACACAGATATTTATACTTGTGTATGTATGAGTAAACAGTTTTACTGGGATATCTAGTAGTAGGAGTTGCAATTTATTGAATAACACATATGTTTGAGGGTTATTAGGATGATTTCCATAAATGCTATTGCCATGCAGTGTTGGCAAACCTAACGTTAATTGGATGGATACTGAATGGATACTGGATGATAGTTTACAGTTTAGGATTAGTAAATATGAAGCGTTACACGAGAGACAATGCGTTTTTTATTGTTGAACTGTGTTTGAAAAATAATAAAAGATTGGTGGCCACAGTTTACTGTAACCATTACAACATTTTTAACAATATTATAGTCAAAGTAACTATTTATATGGTTGTGGTAACAATAATATGGTTAATTTACGATTGACATGATTGTATCAACCATATATATGGTTACAGTTAACATGTATATGTTTGTGATGAATAATTTTATCATAATATGTTGTTCTCAGATTATGATATCCATAAGCCGAGAGAAACATAATATGGTCCTTCATCATATAAATGGTTGTCACAAACAAATACATGTTTACTGTAACCATATATATGGTTGATACAATCATGTGAATCGTAAATTAACCATATTATTGTTACCACAATCATATATATAGTTACTGTGACTATAATATTGTTAAAAAATGTTGAAATGGTTACAGTAAACATGCTCAAAGGTTGAAATGGTTACAGTAACAATGCACAACTATATTTTTTTCTGCGTGTACTTTGGATCTTTGATACAACTCCGTTTTTGACTCCATATAAATGGTTCATTCCTAATGTATGTATGTATATATATATATATAAGAATGTATGAGAATCAGCTTTTGTGCTCAACTATAAGTCATACAGTTATTTTTACGGTCAATAACAAAGTATGTATGTACTATAAATGTATATGTATGTACATCTATATGTATGTACATCTGCTGCATCTGTATTTATGTATGTATATGTGTGTGTGTGTCCCTTTCTCTATATTTTAGCACACTCATATCATGCATGTTAAACAATTGATTGTATTGCATGAACTGCAACAACATAAAATGAAATCTATGGAACCATTTACAGATCAGTTAAGGAATCAAATATTGCTTAAAAAATATAATGTTCTCAAGTTGCCAACAAGTGATAAAGAAAATGAATTTACTAGTTGAAAAAGTAGCTATGTCTGTCAGTCTATCTGTGTGTGTAAATCACTCTCACATCCAACATACACAACCGATATCAAAGAAATTTATGAATATGGTTTAGAATTATACTAAACAATTTGGTATAGAAAATCAGCATAATCGTGTAAATAGAACAAAAGTTATGAACCAAAGTGTAAGAGAAACTCAAAAGTTATGGTAAATTGTAGATTTAATGTATAAGTGAATAATAACATGAAATAAATGTGTTAATGGTTTAGCTTTTCAAACTTAAAATTTAAATTATACTCCAAAAATATAGTCAGTCCACTATGAATAAATTCCTTTAACATCGAAATTTAAATACGAATAGTACTCGTATGTACTAGTGTTTTGTAAAATGCATGTATTTATATTTCACTTTATTCTGTTCTCTCGGTGGTTTTGTATGGTTGTATTGTTTGCAAAATGGTGGTAAACCCCCCAATCATAACTTTAACATCAATGATACTTAATGGTTTTATATTCATATTCATACAGTCAAAGTTTGCCAAATAAATACTGAAAAAAAAAGAAAACCAAACAACAGGCATCTACAAACAGTGTTAAATGCAGGAGGACGTGTTGTTAAAGATTGGTATTTAAACTAACAAATTCTGGGTTTATATTTGAGTGGTAAAAGGCCAAATGGGTGTTGATTGGCTGTTAAAAAGAATAAAAACTAAATGTTAAAAAGCTGATAAATAATAAAAAAATATGTTCTAACATTTAATACTTAACTAAAATATTTAAACTTAATAAAGCAGAGTAAATGATATAAGTGAAGTGAATGAAAGCAGGTTTTATTTAAAACAAATAGGGACTTTAGATAGTCACTATAAACATAATTATGAGTTTTTTTTTAATTGAAGACAAAATTGAAAAATTTTGAAAAAATAGCAAAATATAACCTAAAATTGAGGATATTGAGAATCTTCATCACAACTTCTATATTCACTATATAGTATTAGTGAACTATATTAAAGCTTTTCAAGCTTTGTTAACATCTTGACAGAAGTTTAGAAGATCACCTTGTGTTCAACCCATGTTAGATATCTAAGTAACTTTTAAACACTTCAATTATTTGATTAAGTTTACTGAGTGTTGGTTTTTAAATATATGTATTTAATTAATGATTATTACAGTCAATCAATTATAATAATTTATTATTTATCATATGACAAAATACGTTAAAAACAACCAACATATTTGAAAAATTCAAATGTAATTACTCATACTTACACACACATACACACATACACAGAGACTTTGTTGATACATTTTACAGATTGTGGTGTGTAATTAAAAGTTAATGATTTATTGACAAATTGTTTATGATTAATAACTATTATTCACCAACAGTTGTAGAATAACACAGATACACATATTGAGTGATTAAGAGAAAATAGTAAGAAAAACTAAAACTATGGCAAAAATGATTAATTAAAAAATTAAAGACAACAATTTCAACAACATAACTTTTCTTTCCAACATAATCTCCTATAAATATAATTATGTTTAAAATAAACATAGTGATAATAACAATTAATTATGTATGTAATTAATAAGTTAAACACATTTTTAAAACCCATTTATCTATTTCAAAAATTAAATCACAGTTTCTTTCTTCTTTTGAAACAAAATTAATAAACATTGTTTTAAACTGGATTCTTTACTTTTAAATTAAAACTGTAGAACAAATATGTTGTTCGGTTGGCTGTTGCAGCACAAACAACAATAACGGGAGAAAAAAATGAAATAAATGGGCCAATAATAACATTGTGGCTGTAATTTAATGGCCAAAAACCATTACCAAAACAAGCACAAAAAATTTTAAGCGAAAGAATTGGCCAAACAAAATATTCATTCAGCATTATCGAAAACTAAATACAGCAAAAACAAAAAAAGTCTTAAAAATATTTTCTGCTTTTATTATGTTGGTTGTTGTTGTTGTTTTGGTCAAATTTAAAAGCTTGCAAAGTAGAAATCTTTTAACAATAGCAATAAAAGCAACAGCAACAACAACAACCATGCAAGCAAGCAACAGCAATATGATAACAATTGCAGCAGGCAGTTTGTCAAAAGAATGAAATCATTTGGAATTTAAGTACAATAGATTTTCTATTTTAGTTACACCCAGAGAAAACATATAGTTGTACATGTTTACAGTAACCATTTCAACACTTCTACAAGTTTTTTAATAATATTATGATCACTTTAATTATTTATATGATTGCGGTAACCATAATATGGTAAATTTACCATTTCACATAACGATTGCAATCATTTATATGCTTGTAGTAAATAAATATGTATATGTTTATGATATAATCAATTTTGAAACAAGTTTAAAAGTAATAATCTGATTATGAAATTTTAACCATGCCCCCTTTTCATAATTTTGAAAGCTGGCAAGGTTAAAACCTAAACATAAGATTACTACTTTATAATTTTAGATTTTTTTTTTTTAATTTTTAGTGCAAATACATTTTTTAAAAGCACTATTTGTTTTAAATACAATTAACCATTATTCATTTAAATCATTTATTAAATCCTAACATTGTACTTAGTACATTTGCAGAGTAGGAAAATTAAAACTTTTCCTTGAAATTGTTGTACATCAGGTAGATTTCTTTTTATTTTGTTAAATATTTAGTATTTTTGTTACAAAATCATTAAATTGCAATCTATGGTCAATTTTTACAACAAACTATAAAGCAAAAATAGTTTTTTAAACTCTTAGCCACGCCCACTTTGTAAAACGTTGAAAGTGGGCGTAGATAAAATTTAAAATGTTGAAAGTGGGCGGGACAAAATCTTTAAATTTATATATTTTTATCATTACTTTAGAATAGAAATACATACATCGTACATTTTCATAAAAAATTTATTATTTTGAGTTGAGCCTTTATTCAAGTTTAACATAATCAAATTGTTTTATTTAATTTTGGTTGTATTTTGTGTTGATACGGTTTTGTTGATAAAATAATAAAAAAATATCGAGAAGTTTCAGAAAAATGGTATTAACTCAAAACATTTAATTGCAATAATTGTAAAATAATAATTTTCAAATGGAATTTGATTACTATGATGTATTCGGATTTTCAAATTCTCTTAAACTGTTTTTTGTCTCTCCTGAACATTTAAAAGTTTTTGAGTTAATACAGTATTGTTGAATGAGTACGATATTACAAAATTTCCATTTATTCCGAATATCATTCATTTAAATCGATAGTAAAATGTCAAAGTTGTGGTACTTTCTCTTGGAAAGGAAATAGACATATTGTTGATAATTGTGGGTAGTTTTTGTTACATTATATCCTACAAATCTGAATCTATGATAAATTTTTAAACAATTTTCAAAGGAAACCCTGTTATTTATAAATTTTAACCATGACCACTTGGTTAAAATTAACTAAATTCAAAAATTTTATAATTATAGCAAAATTTTAATTTGCCTATTAACAAAAAGTAGCACAACTTTGACATTTAATTATCTATTTGGGTAAAATAAAAATGATTTTCTAATAAGCATATATCAGACTTATTAACTGTTTATTGGAATAATAACAATTTCAAACAAAGTTTTAATATAAATAGCCATCAAAGTTGAAAAATTAAACATATTTTAAAATTTTTTTATGACTATACTCACATAAAGTACCAAAACTTGGACACTTGCTTATCAATTGAGGTAAAAGATAGTTCACTTTATTCAGAATACGTCAGGCTTTCAAATTATTTATTGAACAGGTAGCATTTTCAAACAAAGTTTAAAAGTAATTGCCGCCAAAGTTAAAGAAAAAACAAGTAAGAGGGCTAAATTCGGTTCTGCCGAATCTTATATAGCCTTCACTAAATTATACTTTAAAATAAAATTAAAAAAAAAAATTTTTATAATTTTTTCGAAATTATTTTTAAAAAGTTTTTTCCAATTTTTTTTTTAAATTTTTTTTAATTTAATTTATTTTTTTTAATTTATTAGTGAAAAAAATTTATGACAAAAAAATGTTTTTTGAGAAAAAAAAATTCGGGTTAAAAAATATTTTTCCCGATTTTGACCAATTGTAGGTCCAACTTACTATATACATGAATACAATGGACTTTGAAATATCTATCATTAGATATCCATATTGTGTATATTTATGATTTAGTAATCGAGATATAGATAAAAAATAGGCCGAAAATAGAGGTTGTTTCGGATTTTTGCTCATATCTCCGTTATTTATGGACGGATTTTGCTCATTTTAAATAGGAAACTTCTTGAAAGCATGTCTGACAGGATTATTGATGATTTGGATCCCGAAGATAGCTGGGGTCTTCAGAAACTTGATTTCAACAGACAGACGGACAGGGCTTAATCGACTCACCTATCTATAAGGATCCAGAATATATATACTTTATAGGGTCGGAAAATTATATTGTGGAAATTACAAACGGAAGGTGAAGGGTATAAAAAATAAAAGAATTAATGTATGTAATTTCTCTGCTCAGGAAAAGTACCATAGCTTTGGCATTTGGCTCTCAATTTAAGTGAAAAATAGCTTATTTTGTTCAGAAAAAGTGATACTTTCAAACTATATATTGAAATTATAGCCATTTCATACAATGTATTTAAATTAATTGCCGACAAAGTTAAGAAATTTAAAAAAAAAAAAACATTAACTTTATTGTATTATTAATCAAATTTTAATTACTATACATATTACCACAACTTTGACATTTGCTTATTAATTTAAGCGAAAGCTAGCTGATTCTATTCATAATAAGTCAGACTTTCAAATAGTATACTTAAATACTAATAAGTTCAAAAAAAAAAAAAAAATTCTAATTAATTGTCCCAACCATAGAGAATTATACAAGAGACGAGACACTCCAATATGTCAAACAAATATACAACAAATATTATGTTTGATACAACACAATGATTGTGACAACCATTTATATGATGAAGGACTTACCATATTATGTTGCTCTCGGCTTATTGATATCATAATTTGAGAATAACATGTTATGATAAAATTATTCATCATATAAATGGTTGTCACAAATATAAACATACAAGTTTACTGTAACCATATATATGGTTGATACAATCATGTGAATCGTAAATTAACCATATTATTGTTTCCACAATTATATATATAGTTACTGTGACTATAATATTGTTAAACATTTTGAAATGGTTACAGTAAACATGCACAAATGTTGAAATGGTTACAGTAACAATGCACAACTATATTTTTTTTCTGCGTGTACATACACAATATATACGTATATATGTTATTTTAAAGCTGAAATGATTTTCTTTTACTATCTATCCAAAAATCTGAAATCGATGCAGAAATGACTACGATATGATTAGTTAAGTCGGCAAAATCACTGAAAAACATTTTTTGATATGAACTCCAGATTTGGCAGTATTTTGAAAAATTTCGAAAACAGGGTGATGAAATACTCAGCAATAACTCTTACAAGCAACACCAATTGAATTGGCAAGTGTATTTTAATATAAATTAATGTTTACATTAAAAACCACATTCCTTTAAAACTCTGTGCAGCAGCAGCAGCAGCAAAAATTCAGCACAGAAAAAAAAGGTATATTTTTGTGCTAATAAAAATTGGGACTCATGGCAGCAGTGTTCAAACATATTGTAGCTATTTTGTTTTGTAGCTGCATTTTGTATAACTGATGTAGCAAATTGCTGTTTTTTTTGTACAATAGTTGTTGTTGTTGTTGTTAAACTTTGTTTGTTGGCAATCTATAGATGAACAAAACAAAATGAGAGTACGAGTAAAGTATAAACAATACAAACCAACAAACATGGTTCAACATGCCTCGATATCAGTACATATTTGCAGCAGTACGTACTCTGATATGAAACCAACAAAAAAAAAATGAGACCTAAATTTGCCAAAATGTTTTTATTTTTCAGAGTTTGGCTGCAGCAACAATACTTTTTTAAAGCTTTCTTTGCAAAAAAAAAAAAAAAAAATCAAAAAAAAAAAAGAAATATTTTTTTTGCATTCATGCTACTTTTTTTTTATTTGTTGCTGCTGCTACTCGTACAGTTTGTTTGTTTGGTGAAAGGAGAAAGTTTAGTGCAACATTTCTTATTTTTTTTTGTTGCTGTTGTGGGCTCTCTTTGTAAATGTTCATAATGTGCTGCATGTAGTATGTTTTTTTTATAGTTGTTGCTGCTGCAACTGGTAATATGCTGCAGTTTGTGTTTTTTTTTATTATTTCTTACCCAGTTTTTAGTGAGAGGAGTTTGTTGGCTTGTTTGTTTGGCTAGTTGACTTTTAGGCCATATTGTTGCCAAATTGTTAAGAGTTTTTAGTGCAACTACAATATGTTTTTTGTTTGCGATAGTGTAGCTGTGCATGCCTTCATTTCTTTTCGTTTTAATAAAATCTCATAAAGGAGCAGGTTTGATGTATGGTTAATAAAATAGTTTCCTGATTTTTTTGTGGTTTTTTTTTTTTTTTTTGGGGGATTTATCAGTTTAATGTTTGAGGATTTTTCTAAAGCATGTTGTTAAACAATTTTATGCGAAAATTCGTTTTGTTCAATTTGCTGCAAAATTGATGTTTGCTACTGTTTGTTATGCAAATATGTTGTTGCAAAATATGTTAAATGCAAATTGTTCGATGTCGTATCAGAAAAAATAAATAAATTTAAAAATGGTAAAAACCCCAAGTGTATTAGTGATTTGTAGGCCAGATTATGTAGTTTATCACCCAGTTTTTGAAATTTTTATAAGACTCCCAAAATCTAATGTTAGAGTAAGAAAGATAAAAGAGTTTAAAGATATGAATAGTCTTCATTTAAACTTTTAGGTTTTGTCATTAGAAAACTTAACGATTAAGAAAAAATCTGCTCTAACACATGAAAATTTATTTGAAAAGATATTTAACCAAATATTTTAAAAACGTTTTCGGTATCTGCTGTAAAATTTTTAAAAGGGGTTTTGTACCTTTGTATTTTAAGCTTTTTAACTACACAGTAAAATCAGATTGGTTGTGACAACCGAATTAGTTACAAATCGAATGATTCGAAAATATGGTTACGATGATTCAATCATTTGATTGGCGTATATGGTCGATTTCAGTGTTAAATTTTTGAAATCAAATTAATATTTATTTTTCACTTTAGTATTTATGGTTCATATAATTATATCATGAGATATATTTCTACCAACAAAATATTAAAAGATCCCTAAAAATGCTACTAAATGGTATTTTTTTTCATTTTGTCCGTGTTCTAATGTCGCGTTCTTGTTACTAAATCATACTTTATTATCATTACTCCGCGTGCTTTCTAGTCAAGTGAGTGGAAAAGTTAATTCAAATCAAAATTTAGGTACTTTAAATAAAACAAAACACTAAACATTTTATTTTGATTTTCAAAGCATGTCGCGTTTGCTATCGTAAGTTTCGTTGTTTTCAAAAACAAATGTTTTTTGTATTTTAACATGTCTCTTTATCTGGACAAAGGGAGACCAATACGGTAATTGGAAATAATGAAAAGAAATCCACTAAAGTATGTATAAAGAATATTTCGATAAAACAGCAGAGCAGACTCAGTGAGACACAATCGAAATTGGCAAAAACAAACAGCAAATAAAGAAAAAAAGGGAAAAGTAAAAAGTAAAAACAAACGACAAAACCTTTCTTTTGCTTAATATAGTTCTACTAAAATGCTATCGAAAAGGGGAAACAAAAAATATTTTTTTTTAAAGATTTCTTTGTTTTTTTTTTCATTAAAGGCATACTAATATCGTGTTCTGGTGCGTGGAAATGTCCATATATTGTATAAGTCTGTGCGTAAATTAGTATAGCCCCAAACTAACTGCATATTTAGTTTGCTTTAAGATAAAACTTATAAAAATTGTTTGCCTACATATGTTGGCTCTATCTTGTTGGCAGAGTGGAATGATTCAGTCTTTATTAATGAATGTTCTACTTGTGACAACAGAAAGATATATTTTTCTACTTTACTTTAAAAAGGAATTGCTATAAAAAACTATGTTCCAATTCGCAGACTTTTGGATTTTCTTAGATGTAGTCGAAAACGAATTATATTTATTTGTCGCGTTCGGGATCCCATGTTTATTGCTAATATATTGGAAACGTAGTTCTATTAAAATAGCATCGAGAAGTGGAAACATGAAAAAAAAAACTATTTTGTTTCACTTCAAAGACATCAGAATGTCGCGTTCTGGACCGTGAAAATGTCCATATAAATATAAAGTATGTATGTAAATCAAGATGACCCCGAACTACATAAACATTTAATAAAATTTAAGATACAACTAATAAAAATTTCTTGCCGACATAAAGACAACAGTTTCAATATATCTTTGATGTTGGCAATCGAATGATTCTGTGTTCGTTACCGAATATTCTAGATGTGACATCAAAATTTCAGATGGGATGACAAACATTTAGTTGTTGCAATCGCAATTCATCTTAATAAATAGACTTTTTGTTGCTAGAAACAAGAAAATCTATGATTCTGTTTTCTCTGTGTAACTTTAGATGTTGTATGATTCGATTGTACACATAGAGTTTTTCAGTTTTAGTAACATAAAGTTAAATAAGTAAAAAAAATTACAATGAAAACGATTGAAGCAACTAAATATTTGTCATTCCATTTAAAATGTTGCAGCCAAACTGAATCATTCGATTGGTAACAGATTCGGTTGACACAACTAAACAGTTTTCTCTACGTATGTATTAAAAAATAATGACCCTGCAATCAGCCTGGGACCATATGTATCTATGTCAACACTTTTTCTCTATTGACAATTGCACTAGTTAAAATGTCGACACCTTTCCTTCAAGCGTCAGTAGAAATACGTTAGAGACAACAGTTCTAGTGTATTTCTGGTGACATTGTCAACGAACGCGTCAATAGTTTGGTATTTTTTATTATGCTTTGCATACAGTCTACTGGTGGATTTTCAATGACAAGCTGGGGTACATATGGTAGTAGTTCCACTGACAATGTCACTAGTAAATCACTACAAATTCACTATTGGCATTCCCAGCAGGGGAGATTCAGATTTTACTTTTCTATATAAAAAATATGTTCATTCTACTTGATATTTATTTTACAAAAGTTCTATACCTACTTGTTATAAAAACGAAAACTTTTAATATTTCGACATAATAGTTATAAGTAAATAAATTTCAACACTTCATTGCAAATGCATGGCAAAAGGATTAAAAGTAAGTAATTTGTATTTCAGCACATAATCTCTGCTCAGCCATACATTTATCAAGTCTAAAAAGCTGGTTAAGACAAATTAACCACTAAAAGGAGGAGAGCAGACTTGTTAACCGGTGAAAAGAAAATGAAATACACATTAAGACCTGAGCTGCTGCATACAAACTCTAAACAAAAGTGAGAAAAAGGTAGCAAGTGGTGTAAAATTATTTCATAAATATTTTCATAAATATGTAATTTGTACGCATGTTGCAGCAAATTATGAATGTTCAAGTAGATAAAATGTAGAAAGAAGGTTAAATGGAATGTCTGCACTTTTAGTACAAGTTTTAATAGCAAAAACGAAATACATACTAAAGTATACTAAATAGCAGAAAAGGAAAATTCTCTTGATGGGTTATGAACCCAGAGCTGATGATAGTCTCCACTACCCTACCCTGATGATGAGTATCTTTTTTTATATATAAATATTTCTAGTTTCTTTTTTTGTTAGTTTTTGCAACGCAGCATAAATTTTAATGTTGCCACCGAATGTTTGGCCGTAAGTATGTGTTGAATAGAGTGTCTGTATGCATCTATTAAGTAAAGTATCCTGAAGTTGCTGTTTTTTCAACAGACTTTTTTTTTCTTTTTTTTTTTTTTTCTTGTTTGCAAACTAAATACACATTTTTTCTGCTCTATATAAACACTCAGATTTTCATTCATACTCATGTGGATGGATACTCTGTGTGTGAATAACCGTCAAGTGTGTAACAGAAAAAAAAAAAGAAAACAGTGAAACAGTTTAAAGTATCTCGAATATTTCAACTTTATACATGGTTTTCTTTTCATATGTTTTAAAGAGTTTTAAAAGAGTGTGATCTCAAGCGGAATTGTGCTATTATTGACCATTAAATAAATAATTTAGAATATAGATACAAAGAAATTGTTGGATATAACTCCAAACTTTGGAATTATATTTATAAAAGTTAAAAAATAATTTTATGATGTCTTGACATAGGCCTTGCTATACTTAGACTTATCATATCTCCATTAAATCAGGTAATTTTTTTTTTTAAATTAAAACGAAATAAATTAAGGAGTGAGATCGAAAAAAATTATAACATACATAAAACTCAGTTTTGATTTTTGTTATCTGATTGGAATTATTAATACAACTAACAAAAAATATTATTTTTATAGTTCTAATAAATAGAGATGTATTTATGAACCTTTCCATTAAGGTTTTTATAGTGCTTCTGTCACTTTGTTCGAACACGTAGTCCATCTTCGTTTAAAATCTATTACACTTTTGGACACCTTTATTGTGCTCTTCAATTCTCTTTTAACTGGCCTTTGCTCCAGGCAGTTTGAAGGATTTGCCTCTCTTGGTACAAATTCCACATTATTGTTCTTGTACCACTCAAGACCTTACTTACCATAGTGACAGGATGCCAAATCAGGCCAAAAATAAGTAGACACATTAAGAAGTATTATGAATGGAAGTATCCTTTTTTGTAAACATTCTTTGATATAAATATCGGTATTTATAGAGCCCTTTGTAACAAATGTTTGGCTTTTTTGCCGCAACTGCATATTGCTTGCCATACCAAGAACTCTTTGGGAAATTTTGTCTGCTATTGGGTCCTAAACTTTTCTTAAACATTCCCTCGAGCATCTGCAACATAAAAAAATTAACCCAGATGCTGCGAAAAATTTTCCATACGTACATTTCGTCATCGCAGGTATATTTTTGTATAAAATTTGACCTCAATTTCCGTGCTCTGTCTTTGGCCTCTAAATTTTTAGCAGAGTTCCTGTCAGGAACTTTATGAGCATTGTAGGCTTTTAAACCTTCAATGGCTTTAACTTTTCGTACCAATTAGTCCGAGTACTGAGCTAACCGGGCTGCTTTCCTACCGGAGGTGTTGGGAGCTTTTTTGAAAATGATTTCTATTTTTATGGCTTTAGAAACATAATGTGGACCATTCCTTCTACCTGAGCCAGGATTTACATCAACGGAAAAGTTCTCCCGATGCTGTTTAATTGGAATCAGTTTGACGGCAGACCTTTGATTGTTTGGCCAACTTTTTGTAGAACAAAGTTGGGTTTTGTTGAAAATATTTTATAATTTTAGTACGCACTTTTTTCTGGTCACTCGTTTTAATCAGATTAACAACAAATGAACATAATTGACATTAAACATAATAACTGACATGCTTTACAAAGGTAACTTGATCAAAAAAAAAAAATACTTGGGTTAAAAGTTTTAAGGAAAAACGTGTGTTAAGGTGTTTTCGATCTCACTCCTTATTTGAAAATATATTGCATCATTTCAAAATCCAATGACGATGCTCTGCAGTGTTCAGTACAAATAAAATATGAACTAATGCTTTCCCTCGGATGTAGTTCTTCGAAAGCGTAACCGAGCCAACACACATTCTTAGGTAGAGTTCGAGAACTAGTTTATGAGTGATTTTGGTTTGAAATTGTCAAGCTTGGAACTATAATTTCAACTCTACAGAAGTTCTTTAGAATTACAATAGAGTTCTTCGTAACGGGGTACAGAAGTTGTTGAGATATCACTAGTTCCAAGGCTGTCATTAAAGTATCTGAAGCGGTTCTGAATAGACTCGTTCTGAAACTAGTTATTTTAGAACAGTTTCTGAGAATATTCCTGGGAATTAATCTTTTCTAAAATTCAAAATTTGTTATTATTTTAGCAAATTTTCACTAAAGAATAGCAGAAGAAGTTAAACAGGTTGTCAGTGGCAGTATTGAACTATGTAAGTACTACTCAAGTCCTGCTGCCCTTTGGATGTGATAATGTAAGTGGTCATCACTTCTTTAACAATAAATTCATGCCTCAAAGTTCTGTTTTTGTTTGAATTTATGTTTCTAAGTGTTGGCTGTAATGAAAAAACACATTCTCTCAAACATATACTTTAACACACCCGCTTCCCTGTGAAAAAAAACCTAACAAAGTTTCAGGTTACAAGTGTTTTTGAACATGTACTTGTGAGTGTCTCTATATGAATCTACATACAAACCCAGCAGTTCTGGCTTACTGTCCTGAACCAGTGATGTTACCTATCACTGGTTACAGAATTAGCTAAATACGTGGTTAGTTATTTTTAAATCAACATGTTCTAAGCGGAAGTCATAGCTAACAAAGACTAAACTCTTAATTACAAAAGGACACTTTGTTACAATTGACTAATTAATATATAACCTTTAATCAGTGAATTAGCAACTTTATAAAGTGCAGCACCAAAACAAGTTTAAATATACTACATTTTAGATTACTTAGAGACAATTGACTTCACGCTACATTACCTGGGATATATAAAGTATACAATTGACGTTTCTCTGCATTATACGTATCTAAATAACCAAAAATATATAAATTGAAGTCAGCCAAGTATCAGACTTCTTCACTGATGTCTAAATCGGATACATACATTGACTTCTTCAGTAGTTAATGCAGAACTGTTGGGTATATAGAGGAGAGTTGTATGTTTATATGAATGAGTATGTGGAGTATTTCCTTTAATTTAACGTTGTTTTTTGTTTTATGTTGTATTTTTTTATAGTGCTACAACATACATACTACCTTTTTTAATATAAAATTTTATTTTTGTCGCTGCGGGTCTACAATTGAAGAGGAAGAAAATACCCAGAATTTATACATATACCGGTAGATATTTGCATTAGGATGGTACTGTTAGTACAGAACTAAAATAAAATGAAAAATTGTATCGTTTTTAAAGACTAACTCGAGCCGTAACAGCAGAAAAAGCTTAACAAAAAATATATTTAATTTAAATTTTTTAATGAAAATCAATAATTTAAAATTAAAATAGGTGTATATCATTACGACTTTAGCAAACTAAGAGTTGCGTGTTGTACTCTCAAAATTTGTTCGCTGTTAGAGCTTTCCGTCATTCTTTGATACAGCGTCTAAAGTTACACAGAGAAAACAGAATCATAGATTTTCTTGTTTCTAGCAACAGAAAGTCTGTTCATTAAGATGAATTACGATTGCAACAACTAAATATTTGTCACCCCATCTGAAATTTTGATGTCACATCTAGAATATTCGGTAACGAACACAGAATCATTCGATTGCCAACAACATAGATATATTGAAACTGTTGTCTCTATGTCGATAACAAATTTTTATAAGTTGTATCTTAAATTTGTTTATGTATTTTGGGGCCATCCCGATATGCACACATACTTTAAATTTATATGGACTTTTTCTCGGTCTAGAACGCGACATTCTGATGTCTTTGAAGTGGAACAAAATAAATAAATCTAACAGAAATTGTTTTTCATGTTTCCACTTTTAGTAGAACAATGTTTTCAATATATTAGCAACAAACATGGGATCCCGAACGCGACAAATATATATAATTCGTTTTCGACTGCATCTAGAAAAATCCAAAAGTCTGCGAATTGCAACATAACTAATTAAAGCAATTCCTTTCTAAAGTAAAGTAGAAAAATATATTTTTCTGTTCTCACAACGTGAACATTCATTAATAAAGACTGAATCATTCCACTGCCAACAAGATAGAGCCAACATAGGTAGGCAAAAAATTCTTATAAGTTTTATCTTAAAGCAAACTTAATATGCAGTTAGTTTGGGGCTATACTAATTTACGCACATACTTATACAATATATGGACATTTCCACGCACCAAAACACGATATTAGTATGGCTTTAATGAACAAAAAAAAAAAAAACAAAGAAATCTTAAATAAAAAATAGTTTTTTGTTTCCACTTTTCGATAGCATTTTAGTAGAACTATATTAAGCAAAAGATAGGTTTTGTAGTTTGTATTTACTTTTCACTTTTTTCTTTATTTGCTGTTTGTTTTTGCCAATTTCTATTGCGTCTCACCGAGTCTGCTCTGCTGTTTTATCGAAATATTCTTTATACTTTAGTGGATCTCTATTCATTATTCCCAATTACCGTATTGGTGCTTGCCTTCTTCTTTCGTACATCTAAAGAGGCATGTTAAAATACAAAAAAAACATTTGTTTTTGAAAACAACGAAACTTACGATAGCGAACGCGACATGCTTTGAAAATCAAAATAAAATGTTTAGAGACTTGTTTTAGATAAAATACTTAAATTTTGATTTGAATTAACTTTTTCACTCACTTGACTAGAAAGCTCGCGGGGTACTGATAAAAATTTATGATTTAGTTACAAGAACGCGACATTAGAACACGGACAAAATGAAAAAATTTCCATTAATGGAGCTTTTTCGGGCGCTTTTAATATTTTGTTGTTAGAAATATTTCATAGGATGTGTGCAATCTCATTATATAATTATGAGAACCATAAATACTAAAGAGAAAAATATCATTGAAAAAATATATTTTCTGGGCAAATGATAAAATGTTTCCTCATGTTATAAAAATGTTAAAGTTTTTAATATAATGATGAAAAAGCTCGTTTGTATATTAAACATTTTAATTTTCCGACTAAGTGTAACTTCTGTGGAAACACCCATATGTACATGTATAAGAATGTAATTTTGTGAGAGTATTAATGGCACGTGCACTTTACACTTTATTTTCTTTTCAAAGCATGACGTCAAAGGAACAATTTATCATATATATTTTTTTTTATACGAACAAGTGTAGTCAGATCAAACAAGAATTGCAATACCGACTTTTTTTTTTTGGAGGTTTTAAAAATACATACATAATTTTTCTGTTTTTAAAAGTGTCTGTGTGAAGTACTTATATATTTTTTTTTTTGCAGGTTTTATCAAGTGCCTGTACTTCGATATCTTTGTTTAATTTATATTGCATTTTTTTGTTGTTTCACAAATCAATTAATAAGTATAAAATGTTTTGGTTTATTTGTTTGTTTTAAAATTACTTTATATAAACTCTTTTGTACAAAGTCCATTTTGATAAGAAATTTATTAATAATATTTGAGCTTAATGCAATAACTTTTTTCTTTTACATATAAGTATAATAAAATTATGACATTTATAAAGTTTCATTTGTTAAATCTTAGATTATTTTAATAGAGCCATAAAAAGCTGGTGTCAATTGCAAACGTGCTAAAAGGCAGGTTTCTAAACATTAGTAGCAGCCACCGGAAGTGTTAAAAGGTGCCCTCTTGTCAATGACTTTGAAGAATGAGGGGCTATAAAAAGTCATAAATTAATTTTACTTTTAAAAGAATATCAAAGAATGCTTGCCGGTGAACTGCATACAGTGTTATCAAATATCTAAGAAAATTTCATTTTTTATTAAGACAAATGAATGATATACAGTTGGTAAATTCACAAAGTCTCTCATCAGTCATAATGACCTAATATATCACGACTCGGCGGCTCGGCTTAACCGACTCTTAGGCATTCGGCGTTGGTCTGTGCTGATTCGCTAAGATAACACAATAAATATAGCATACAGTATTAGTTTAGGACATTTTTTGCTTGAAAAGCAATAAAAACCATTGTGAAATATTAGGACATTATGACAATATGACATGATAAGAGACCTTGTGAATTGACCAAATATAAATTTAAGTTGTATACTATATACCAGTTCAATTAGTAATGTTGTTTTTATTTAAAAACCAATATAATATTTTGCTGTTCTTAGGTAGTTATTTTCAAGGCCTTCCCTATAAGTCACTAAGCAGATTTTATATAACAAAATCTGCTTGAAATCTACACTTTCTAAAGGCTTGGATGCGAGTATGAATCTAATTCTTCTAAGTAAGTTATTCTACTTAATGTTCTTGCCTGTTACTCAAAAAAAATAATAAATTTCAAGCTTCAAGGAAAACTATACAAGGACAAATGATTTAAAAACCCCTAAAATGTTTTCAAAATGCAAATTTCCTTCCATCATCTGCTTAGTGTCTAAGAACAAGTTTAACAAAAATATTTAATATAAAAGGATTTGCACCACAACTCAACACTTTAGCAAGTAAATAAATAATCACCTAAATACGCTGCTTAAATGAGATTTTATTTTTTTTTTTTTGTTAAAACTTTTAGAAAATTCTGCTTTCAACAACAAAAGATTTTTGTTTGTAGCATAAACAACACAAGAAAGGACAAAATTCATAATACACTTGAGTCTTTAGTAACTTGTTAATAGTTTTTCCGCAGTTCTATGTATAATTTTTATGTATAACCTTAAAATATGACTAACAAATAATTTTAAAATAAAGTTTTAGAGTTTTATAAACTTTTAAACAATTAAATAGATAAACAGCATTTGCTGAGTCCAGAACGCGACATTCGCAAGCCTTTGAAGAAATCTTCAACATTTTTTTGTTTGTTTTTCGATTCCATAACATTTTAGTATCACTATCTTCAAAGCAAAAGGTAGGTTTGGTATGAGCAATAAATATGAGATTCCGAACGCGACAAAAAATATAACTTGTTTTCTACTGCTTGTAGAAAAATGCAAAAATCTGTGAAGCGATTTATCTTTAAATTAAAGTACAATATTAATGGTTGTCATGTAAAAATATTTTTTAGCTTTGTTTTGTTTTAAAACCTTCAACATGGTTTCGCACGCGACATATGTTTCCTCACGTTTGTAATAGGGAAAAGTTCAAGTAATTTCATCAAAAGCTTCGAATTCATTATTCATTAGTTCAACGTACTTTCTATGTAGAATTTCAATACTTTTAGCTGGGGGGTTACCGCGTAACTCAATCCGAAAACGGAAATGTTCGAAAATGTGTGCTAAATACATTGCAATTCGAAACGATTTCCTTTCGAATCGAATTAGGGAGTAACCCCCCTGTTTAACTATGTCCACTGTTATTACATTTTCTGCCTTCTTTAGTGCTTTTCCCAATATTTGATTTTAGATAAATGGCTCAACTTCTACATTTCTTTAGCATAATTTTTCTTTCTGTCGCTCAACTTTTTTTTCCTTATGTGTACAATATTTGTCCTATTTTTCTCTCAGCAGCTTGCTATTTCCAATTTCGATAGCTGATTTGTCGAAATATTCTTTATACTTTAAGGTATCTCTTTTAATTTGTCCCAAGTACTGCATTGTAGCTTTCCACCTTTTTTTGACACAAGTTTTACCCATATTAAATAATAAAAACATTTGTTTTTGAAAAAGGAAACACTTACGATAGCAAACGCGACACATTTTGAAAATAAAATGTTTAGTGGGATTAGTATATGTACAAATTTGTCATTAAATTTTGGTTTAAATTAAAACATTTTAAGCCACTTGATTGCAATGAACGTACAAGAACGCGACATTGGATTATGAGCAAAATTAAGTTATTGCCCAATATAACTAGTAACACAAGTTATAGCTGTAATTTCTTAAATTTTTTTTTTGAACAATAAAAGCTCGTGCGAAATTTTACGCGTGTTTTTTCCCACCCAAAACCAAAATGCATTATTATATGCCATTTTGCACAAAAGCAAAAAAAAAAAAAAAAAAAAAAAAAAAAGAACTACACAACACGGAGGAACAAAAAGCCTGACGCAGAAACATTTAAAACATAAAATAAAATAGAAGAAAATAAAGGGAAATGTTATGTAAAAATCTTGGTAATTTCAAAAATTTCAAATGAAACACACAGATATCAGTGACGACGTTATGGGAAGAAAATTCAACAAAAGGGGTGGTTTGGAATGTTTTTTCAAAACCATAAAGAAATTCTACATTATAAGCTTAAGTGTTGCTAACTTAACATAGAAGAAAAAGTTTAAAATAAAAAAAAACCAAACCAAACTGACTTTGAGTGTAAACGTTCAACGTTGCATTCAGTTAGACTCTGTTTTCGTCGTAGCCGTCGCTATGCAAAAAAAATGCATCATTCTTCTCAACCTAAAGTAGTAAAGTTGTTGTATTTTTCTCTTTTGTATAAAAAAGAAAATAAAATTTAAAAAAAATCTTTGTTTTTCCTCTTTTTCCTATTTTGTTTTTGCATTTTTATGTTGCACAAGCAGAGGAAACTCTTTTGTTTATAGTCATTCAACGTTCGTTTGTTCGTTCATGTTTCATGCATTTAGCAGATACAATGACTGCAAACAACAACGAGTATCTTTAGAAACAATGCAACAACAGCAACAACAACAACAACGGCAACATTATATATGTTTTTGTTGCAAAGAAAGGAGTATATTTTATTCTCTACTTAAATATACAAGAAAGAAAAAAATAGCAAAACAAAAAAATCCATGTACAATGACAGCTTTACCTTTATTGCTTTTGTTGCTGCTTCAAGCTTTTGTCAATAATATTTATTGTACGTTTAGATGCTAGGACGGACGGACGGTGGGATAGATAGATAGACAGACAGACATTTAAATCCCCTTTTTCCTTAAGTGGGTATAAATTTATGTATGTATGGATTTTCGTATAAATAAATGTTTTGTTGCTCATTCTGTCTGTCATCTTTTATTTGTTTCTTTTTTTTTTCTTTCTCTGCTTTAGAATTTCCATCATTTGTTTAAGTAGCAGCCAAACAAATTTGCATTAAATATTCTCTTTATTTTTACTTAAAATTTTAAATTTTATTTCTTTAGCTTTAACAAAAAAAAAAAAAACTATATAGAATATAGTCAAACGAATACAAATATATGTAGTACGCATATATATTGCCAACAACTTCATCATTATTCATTAATTTCTTTTCAATGTCTAGACAAAAAATTCATAAAATCCAACCATTTTTTTTATTCATAAACAATAAAAAAAAATGTGCTGAAATGTGTTTTTTTTTTCTATAAACACTTACAATTTGGGGACATGTCTAAGTTTGAGCAAAAAAAAAAAAAAAAAACTTATTTAACAAAAATTAATTAAAACATTTTGTTAAGCCAGTTTTTAATACATGGCAGAAAACAAAAATGTTTGACAAGGCAACCATTCCAACCCATTCCATAATTTGCTCAAATTTGATACATAATTTCTTTATGGTCATTCAAAATCTGAAGTTGCTCTACAATTTTAAATTCTCTTTAATTTTTCATTTTGGATGGGGAAAAAACACATGCGTAAAATTTCATACGAGCTGTTAGTGTTCGAACAAATTTAAGAAATTACAGCTATAACTGTTTTAAACAGTTATATTACGCAATAACTTGATTTTTATTCCAATGTCGCGTTCTTGTACCTGAATCATTCTGATCCTTGCAATCAAATGGCTGAAAATATTTTAATTCAAAAATATAGATAAACAACAAATTACTAAATATAGTAATCACACTAAACACTTTATTTTTATTTACAAACTGTGTCACGTTCGCTATCGTAAGTGTTTGCTTTTTCAAATTTTATATAAAAATAGTATCATAATATCGCTAAATTTAAATTGTATGTAACTTTTTAACCGCTTATCCTATTTTTACAATATTGATCCCAAAATACTGCTTATGTACCTTAGTTTTAATATATTTTCCTAAAAATCCGATTCTTTTGAAGACAGCATATTGAATCATAAATTTGACCTTGACCGAAGGATAATCCAAAAAAAGATTTTCTAAAGATTTTCCTTAATTATATGGGCAATTCTATGTCATCGTACGTGACATTTGTACGCCTATAGAGTGGAATAGATTTTGCAAAAATAAGAGTATCTGAAAAATTATTTAGTCTTTATGTTCCATTCAGAGGGTATTATATTTTAAAAAAATAATAAGTTCTTTCGAAACATTGTTGTCCGAAATATCGAGCGAAATAAAGGCATATCGTACGTGACATAAAACGGAAGTTTTATTTCTACTATACCTAAGCTATTTAAATGATAATACGAATGATTTCCTGATAAGTATATACTAACAAAGACATATTTTCAATAAATTTTAAAATATAGAACCCTTTAAAAATTTAATATACTTATCCCCAAACAGATGTTTCAATTATAATTATAACATTAAAATATGTATAAATTCATAAAAACAATTAATTCAATGTACACAACAAATATAACCAACAATATTCGTGCCATAATGTTGCATGACTTTTACATATAAGTTTAAGTCATGCTCTACTGTAAAACCAAACATTGGACGATCTTGTCACCACAAAATGCAACAAAACAAAAAAACGCATCACTTTAAACAAATTACACACACTGCAAAGCCAGACACTATAAAAACTACAGGCAACAAAGTACTCAAACATGACTTTGAGGTCTGGGTAAATGAACAAAAAAAAAAAAAAACACCAACTAAAGATTGGTTTGACCAACATTTCACTTTAAAACCTGTTGATGTGGTCAACCGAGCAACATGTGCGAACAGCCATAAAGACTACAAACAGAACAACATATTTGTTATACAATTAAATAATAAACAACCAAATGACCTAAACTACATTTAACTGCAACACGAGAACTTTAATTAAATGCAAATTATCAATAAAAAAAAAAAAATTCTTAAATTCAAACAAAAGGAAGGAAGCATATTTAAACATTTATTTACAATATATTTCAAAAGTAAAACAAAGAAGATAAAAAACTTTTATTATCACTAAAACAAAATCATAAAATTATATGGGGAAACTCGGCTCACAACTTAATTAATGGCCGAAAGCTAAACAGAAGATAAAAACAACAGCGGTGCTTTAAAAAGAATGAAATGTTCGAACAAAAAAAAAATAAATAAAAAAAACAATGACAGTCTTAATAATGTGCCCCATCAAGGTGTGAGGATGGTGTAAAATGTTATAAAAAAAAAAAAAACAGAATTGCTTATTTATCATAAAATAAATGATAAAATTGTTATAAATTGCTTAAAGGCAAATTGTGGTTTCGTTGGAGTTTCTTTTACTTTTTTTTATCTAAACACATGCATCTTTGATAAATTGAATGGACGACTAAAGAAAAAAAGAACCTGTCACATATAACTATACCAAGAAAAACTAAAACAAATGCTAGGTCTGACATTTTTCTCCTTTTTACCACCACCAACCATAGAGAGGAAGTCAATACAACAAAATGTAGTGTAGAAACTACTTACTACAGGTTGCTACTTTTAAAACTATAATTATGCAAATGATTTCCTTTTTATGCTGCTGTTGCTGCCGTTGCAAGTAAACATACTTGGGTGTGTTTTAATGTTCCAAGTCAGAACAGCCAGCCAGCCAGCCGGCTGTTAAGGGAATGCAAAAAATTCAATTAAGATGGTCGGCTGGTTTTGTTATTTTTCTTCTTTTTTTTTTTATTATTTATTAAAACAATTGAAATTAAAATAAAAAAAAAGTTGGAAAAAAGTTAAGTACAGGCCGACTGTAGGCCTATTTTTATAAAAGAAAAGTTAAGTTGTAATTAGCAGGTTTATGAGTACAAATCAATAATGAAGTAAAAAATAAATAACTTTATAACGCTTAATTGATATTAGGTAGCTGTTTTACACATATATTTTATGGTAATTACAATATTTTCCCATAAAGAAATTAATATAAAACGAATTATTTTAACGCAATTAAAATAAAAATTTTATAAAAGTTTGCATATTTTCCAAATAAAATATGTTAGTGAAGAAAAAATCAAAAATTGTTTCTCAAATTCGGGAAAATACATAAAATTTATTCGAGGTTGTATCTCATTTTGGTCCATAACTTTCTTTATTAGGCATCAATTTTGCTGATTTTCAATAGCAAACTGCTTAGGTCAATGATAAATATTTCTGTGTGAATTTCATTTATTTCGGTTGTGTATTTTGGACATGAGCGTGTTTTACACTAACAGACAAGCGTAGAGAGGTAATTCGACATATGTCATAAGGATTAATAATGTATATACTTTGTAGACTCATAAATATATATTCTGTGGGCACAGAATATTTAAAAACACCAGTAGGATATTAGATCTACTGGGTTTATGACTTAAAAATGCAGGATTTACAATAGATGGCGCATCATTTGAACGCGAATTTTATTTTTAATAACTTATATGTTATTTTAAAGGGTACATATCTGTCATTTATTCTCACTTAGTTATTGAACATTATAGTGTAAACAACAAAGTTTTTTTTTTGCTTCGAAAATGTGGAATTTTGTGCCAACAAAGCGTCATATGCGGGAAGTTTTACTTTACTTCTAAACTTTGCAAAAAAGTTTCGCAGAAGCACACTGATTGCTCACTAAAGCTTATGGTGAATGTGTTACATCGGCTTCAACGTGCGGAAGATAATTTGTTCAGGGGTGGTGATTTTGACACGGATGACAAAAATCGCACAGGAAAGCCAAACAAGTTTGAAGACCAAGAATATGAGGTATTACTTCATGAAGATTGTTGGCAAACTCAACAAAAGCTTGCAAAATTATTGGGAGCTACTCAAGGTACAATTTAAAAAAGTTTGCAAGCAGCAGGATTCATTCAAAAGCAAAGAAATTGGGTACCAATTGAATTGTAGCCGAGAGACCTTGAAAGATGATTTAGCATGACTGAAATGCTGCTTGAACGCTATAAAAGAAAATAATTTTTGCATCGAATTATTTCTTGCGATGATAAATGGACCAATTACCTTGAAGATTGTTGTCGAACTCAACAAGAGCTTGCAAAATCATTGGGAGCTACTCAAGCATCAATTTTAAAATGTTTCCAAGTAGCAGGATTCATCCAAAAGCAGGGGAATTGGGTAACATACGAATTGTAGCCGAGAGACCTTGAAATACGATTTTGTATGTCTGAAATGCTACTTGAACGCTATAAAAGAACGTCATTTTTGCATCGAATCATTTCTTGCGATGATAAATGGATCAATTTTCAAAACCCGAAGTGTAAGAGATTGTACGTGAAGCCCGGCCAACCAGCCGAATCGACACCAAAGCTAAATATCCATGGCGCTAAGGTAATGCTCTGTATTTAGTGGGAGTAAAAGGGTCCTTTATATTATGAGCTGCTGAAATCTGACCAGACCAGCTCGGACAACCAGCCGAATTGACACCAAAGCTAAATATCCATGGCGCTAAGGTAACGCTCTGTATTTGGTGGGACCAAAAGGGTCCTAAGGACTGATATCGTAAAATTCTTAACATACGTTTTTCATTAAAACTTTTAACCCAAGTATTATTTGTTTTTTTTTTTTTTTTTTGATAACAATTATCTTCATTTGTTGTTAATCTGATTAAAATGAGTGACCAGAAAAAAGTGCGTGCAAAAATGATTAAATATTTTTAACAAAACCCAACTTGGTCCTACAAAAAGTTGGCCAAACAATCAAATGTCTGCTATCAAACTTTTTCCAATGTTATTAAACAGTACCGGGAGAACTTGTCCGTTGATATAAAACCAGGTTCAGCTAGAAGGAATGGTCCACATGATATTTCTAAAGCCAAAAAATAGAAAGCATTTTCAAAAGAGCTCCCAACACCTCCGGTAGGAAAGCAGCCCTGTTAGGTCAGTACTCGGACTATTTGGTATGAAAAGTTAAAGCCAATGAAGGTTTAAAAGCATTCAGGGCTCAAAAAGTTCCTGATAGGAACTCTGCTAAAAATTTAGAGGCCAAAGACAGAGCACGAAAATTGAAGTCAAATTTCATAAAAAAAATATTCCTGCTGCATAATGGATGACGAAACGTATGTTCTGGTAGATTTTTCGCAGCTTCCGGGTCAATTTTTTTATGTTGCAGATGCTCGAGGGAATGTTGAAGCAAAAGCAGACAAAATTTCCCAAAGAATTCTTGGTATGGCAAACAATATGCAGTTGCGGCAAAAAACCAAACATTTGTTACAAAGGGCTCTATAAATACCGAAATTTACATCAAGTAATGTTTACAAAAAGGATGTTTCCATTCATAAGACTTCTTAATGTGTCCACTTATTTTTGGCCTGATTTGGCATCTGTCACTATGGTAAGAAAGGTCTTCAGTGGTACAAGACCAATAATGTGGTATTTGTACCAAGAGAGTCTATTCCTCCAAACTGCTTGGAGCTGATTCCAGTGGATAGATATTGGGCTCTTGTTAAAAGAGAATTGAAGAGCACAAAAAAGGTGTCCAAAAGTGTGGAGATGGACAACCTGTTCGAACAAAGTGACATAAAGCACTATAATAACCATAATGGAAGGGTTTTCGAAAAACGTTCAAAATTTCATCATTACTGATTAGAACTAGAAAAATATTTTTCTTTTTGTAAATTGTAACAATAATTTCAATAAAATAAAAAAAGATTCAAAACTGTAAGTTTAGTGGTTTCATTTTTATTAACATATATGTATGTTAAACATTTTTCGATCTCAGTCCTTATCTATTATGAGCTGCTGAAATCTGTCAAGACCATCACATGAAACCTGTATCGAACGCATCTCATTCGTTTGAAGCAAGCATTTGCCGAAAGACGACCAGAGTATGCGGCCAGACATGAAACCGTAATATTCCATCATGACAACGCTCGGCTAGTTAAAAACTATTTAGAATAAAGTGGTTGGGAAGTTTTGCCTCACCCGCCTAATAGTCCAGACCATTTCCCGTCCTACTACAATTTGTTTCGATCGATGCAGAACGCTCTCTCTAGGATACGCTTCACTTCAGAACATAGTATCCGAAATTGGCTTGATTCGTTCTTGGCCTCAAAAGATGAGCAGTTCTTTTAACTCGGAATCCATATGTTGCCAGAAAGATGAGAAAAAGCCATAGCTAACAATGGCCAATACTTTAACTAAATTTATATTGTACAAATGTTTCAAAATTAAAGGTAAAAATGTTAAAAAGTCCCGCATTTTTAAGTCATATTATATGAAAACTGTCGAAAAAATTCACAAGCCATATCTCAGAATCAAGCCAAGGCTATTAAATATATCAAAAAAACCTGAAACTTGAACCCTGACCTACAAAAATGTTCATAATATTTATCATACTATGATAAAACAACCAGTCTTTACTACAATATGTTTCACTATACAGTGGTAAACTGTGTAACCAGTAACTTACAACATGCCCTTTAACCACAATTAGTTGTTATTAAAATAACAATAAAGAAAAAGAAGAGAAACCAGCAACAAATTAAATAATCGTATATTTTATATTGTAAATAAGCATCTAGATACAAACAAAAAGGAAGAAAAAGAAAACAATACTTGGTTAATTGGTAGGGTTTCAACCTACTGGCTAAATGTGGCATGCGTCATAAGGCAAATTATGGCTGTTGTTTCTTTAATAGTATTTTCTGTTGTTTGTGGCCAACAAGTATCAAATAAAACAAACCACAAATAAAGAAATAATATATAATTTTTTCTTTTCTTATTTGCAACTGATGTTGTTTCTGTGGCTGGGTAAGTCTGTCTTTATATAACGTTAATACGTTATCTTAAACGTCATGGCCAGCTTAACACATTTTGTGGCAGACAAGAAAGTATGTAAGGAAACGGCAGCAGCAGCAACAAGCACGACAGCTGAATTTAACAATGTTAAGGAACAAAATTAAGAAAAACAAAAGAAAAAAAAATATATAAAGAAACAACAGGTAACAGGTAAATAAGGTTCCTTTCTGCTTGCAGCATTGAACAAATTCGTTATGTTAATGGCCAGTAAGCCAGCCAGCGAATGTGCAAATATTGTTGGTTGGTGTTTGTGGAAGAAACCTTTTTCTGTTTTTCTTTTTTTTTTTGGTTTCTGCTGTTTGTGTTTTTATTTCATTAAGATAAAATGTTTGTTAAATACAGGTGAGTTTTTGTTGCTCGTTCGTTCAATCCTGTGATTCTCTGTTCACTCCTCTTTTAAATGCTTGGAATATACATACGTATGTATGTATGTTTGGTTGCATATATTTTTCAATAAGTGTCATACTGCTGTTGGTTGCCTTCCACTTTTATTGTTGTGTTTTAATTTCAATGCACCTGTTTTTTTTTGTATTTTTTATTTTCCGTAATTTTCTGTTATTTTTTTTTTTTTTTTGTTTAACTTGTTAAAATTGTTTTTATTTGTTGGTGATTTTGTGCTTTGTGGTGTTGCTGCTTTATGGAAATGTTAAAGATGCGTTTTATAAAAATTAATTGGTTTAACGACAACAGTTAAGCGGCTATAAAAAAACCAAAAAAAAACATAAAATCTTAATCTGATTTTCAAGCATAAAATGCTATGTTAATTAATTGCGAGAAATATGAAAGTTTTTAATGTTAAAATCAAAAGCTTTTGCATTAAGTGAAAAAAGCTTAATGAACTTTCCCCTTAAAGCTGCTTTTAAAATCCTTTGAGGTTTATATATATTTGTAAGCTTTCACTTTTAGGTAAAATGTTGATTTAGTTTTATTAAATAAAGAAAATTTTAAAAAATAGTGAAAGCTTTTGAAAATAACTTTGTATAATTCTAAAATACATGAGTTTGTAGTTCTGTAAATAATTTTTTGGAAAGCTATGTGATTTTAAAGACATTTTAATTTAATAATTTAAAATAAATTTATATTTATATAGGGTAACATAGAGACGAGACGTAATTGTCAAAAACCTAACTCTCGCAACAACAAAATACATGCTAGTCAACGTAGTTTGTTGTTGTAACAGACTTATGATTAGAGTGTCTCCTCTCTATGTATAATTCTCTATGGTGCAAGCTTTTGAAGACAGCTTTGTAAAAACCTTTTATTTTAAAGGATAACATTTAATATACACATTTGTTGGGGTAGTCTCACATTTTGGTTTATAACTTTTTTTATAATAAACTGATTTAGGTTCTTTTCAATACCAAACTGCCTAGGACAATGATAAATAGCTTTATCTCAATCTCACTAATTTTGGTTGTGTATTTTGGACTTAAGCGTGATTTAAACATACATACAGAGGGACGTAGCTAAATTAATTTAGAATTTCATAAGGATCAGGACATACGGTATGACAAACTTATATTTATAAGCAGAGGGTATAAAAACCAGGCTGCGTGACGGATAATGAAGTCTATTTAGTGGCAGACTTTTTGTATTCTACACCAACATAGTGGGAAGGGTATTATGCTTTTGTGCTGATGTTTGTAACTCCGAAAAATATTAGTCTAACATCAACCTTAAAGTATAGCGATCCACTTAGAATCACATTTTGAGTCGGTTAAACGATGTCCGACCCTCCATCTTGCTGGCTGGTGTCCATGTAACTTTTATGCTGAAAGTACAATTCGCTATTTTGATTTTTTGTAGATTGATCCTTAGATTTAATTAAAAATGCTGCAACTGCACACATAGTTCATCCAATTATGGCCGCATTGCGCAGAAAATTTCTTAACAGGCTCATTTCAAGAAACTCAACCTTCCGTTGTCCCCACAGGTCGCCTGACATAACTACACCGGACTTTATCTTGTGGGGTTATTGTAAACAGGAAGTGTTACAAATCGCAACCCACAAATGTAGATGAACTAAACAATCAATTCGATCGACAATAGCTGCAATTCCATCCTCAACTTTGCTGGCAGTAATGAACAACTTTTTGCTAAGATGCCGCACCGCATCAATGAGCAGGGCAGGCATTTAAATTCAATTATCTTTAAGACTAATTAAACTATTTTTAATACAATTCAATGAGCTTTCAAATGAAAAAAGATTGTATAACTTCCATGTATTTCAAAAAAAGTTATTTTCAGTTTTAGTTTTAATATAGCAAAATTCATCAGCCACCCTTTAGCTCCAATATAACACGATAATAAATTATTGAAATTTTCAAAGAAAAGAGTTTTTGCTCATTTACTCAGTGTAGGGTATTTCAAACTTGTTAATATTTATATTGACATTCAAGAATTTTACGATCTCAATCCTTAAATTCTTTATAATTACAAATAATAGCAACAAATTATTTAAAAAATTGAAAAATAATGATTTTAAATCCATTTCTAATGCAAAATTGGACTCAGTAACACTTTCTGTGATATTAAACTGTGTTTATCCCTGCTTTTAATCAAATTATAGGTCATATTTCAAGAAATCCTAGAGGCTCGATTTGGTTTATTATAAAATTACTTAAATTCTCCGCAAAATTGTTCGCAAATCATTACGGTAAATAAAATTAATTAATAAATTTTCATTTAAATTTAAAAAATTAAAATAAATCCTCAAGGTTTTTCTATATTTATCAGTTTATTTTTTCATCAACTTGTGTTTGCATTCGAAATTCACACGTTTTCTAAGAAACCTAAATTAACAAAAACACGATAATTTTGAATTTAAATTGTTTTATCTTTATTTTATTTTTTCTATTTTTTTTTTTTGCTGTTAAAGCTAAATACACAATTTATGTATGTTTATTTGTTATTGTTTTATTTTATTTATTTTTGCTTTCTTTTTTTTCAGTTTGTTTTTCTACTTGGTAAATATGGGCCATTATAAAAAATGACTGTGATTTATGATTGAAAAAAATGTTGTTGCTTTTTTGTTGTTTTATAAAAAAAATAAATAAAAACAAACATTTAAGTGCAATTTGTTAAAAAATAAGCAACGTTAAATTTGATAATTTATCAAAAGTTATAAAATATTAATATTATTTTTTTTTTGCATTTTGGCATAAAAAATGTAAAAATAGATTTTTACATTTTGGCAAATGTAGCCAGGCTGTCTATGAGTTTAAAGTATAGTTTGAAATTAAATGTTGATCACAATCAAACCTTAATTTAGTAAAGGTTTCACTAATATTGTATTGTTTGACATTATTTGCCTTTACAAAAGTCATGTAAGATCAAACAAACAGAAATAGTGGTTGTGTTTTTTTTCGTCAATTATTTGATCCATGTATATATTGTTATATATTGTTACGTTTTTACCTTTTAAAAACGT
Organism: Calliphora vomitoria; assembly: GCA_942486065.2. NCBI lineage: Eukaryota > Metazoa > Arthropoda > Insecta > Diptera > Calliphoridae > Calliphora > Calliphora vomitoria. Next base: position 46,207,382 of record OW818032.2, read on the forward strand.
GGGTTTATTTCCTATAAATAAACCGGATACTTATGATTGCAAATAAAAGCAGTTTTAGTAGTTTAAAATTGTAACAACTCTTTATTTATTTAAATGTACACCAACAACAATTCAGATATTCACTCAGTGTCTCTATACACGTATATCAATTCGCAGAAATGCACACACACACTGTATAACGTACAAGTATACACGTACAAGACAGTTGATGTTAACTCTAACAGCGCCAATGATAAACTCAACTCACGACTGCCAGCTCTGCCACTATTTATAGAAGCGCCATCTATCGGGAATCTTCTACAATGCTCTTAACGGACATATTAGTACATTCGATTTCTAGAGCTTTTCGATGTCAACATTTAGTGTTGCCATACTTACAAACAATGCTAGTCTCCACTAATGGAAGTGCTCATAAACATGATGAATGTTTGCAGGCAGTAGTTACAGACCGTTAAATTCAAATCGTCATTGCACATTCGTAACAATATTGTATCTTATAGATATTGGCATAAAATATTAGATAAACTAAAACAAGTAAAAAAGTAAGCCCTTCTTACTCTCTTACCCGCCTCTTAAGTGAAAGGGCAACACTGCCCCTGTTAAAAGGGAACTGTCAGTTGACTCCTGTCAAAATTTGAACAAGCTGGGTCATTTAGTTTGTGTTTGACAGCCATTGATAACAGATTATCGCGAGTCTTGTGGAGAAAATGGAAAAAATAAATTTTGTTTGCTCATTAATCATTATTTTTTGCGGAAAAAAAAACCATCACTCAAACCAAGGCTAAGCTTGATAAATACTATGGGACCTCTGCACTATAAATTTCAATGGTAAAAAGTGGTTTACTGAATTTCGTTGTGGCCGTAAAAGCACGGAAGATGTCAAACGTTCTGGACGTCCAGTTGAGGTCTCTACACCCGAAACAATTGAAAAAATTTACGATATGGTGTTGGCCGATCGGAGATTGAAAGTGCGATAGATTGTAGAAGCCATAGGCATCTCACATGGCTCAAAACTACAGTTTGTATGGGGGCTAGGAGAAATAATGGATCGATTCTATCCAAATTCAATAAAGAAGTAAGCGACCTGCCGTTTGATTACAAAGTTTACATGGACGAAAGGACAGACATCGCTCAAACGACTCAGAAAATGATACTGAGTAGATTGTTATAAAGGGGTTTCCAACAAGAGGTGTTATTTTGAATCACCCGGTATTTCGGTAGCTGTCACTTTTGAAGCTTTTATTCTTTGACAGAATAAAAGAAACTACGCCATTACGAAAAATGGAACGATTCACGCTTCAACAACGCATTGAAATTATTAATAATCACTACAAAAATGGTAAAAAACCTTGCAGTCACAGTTCTTAAAACTACAGCACTTTTGGGTCGTTGTGAAGCACCTTGTCGAACCGCAATACAGAAATTAGTGGACAAATTCGAGCTGTTGGGACAAGTTAGTGATGTGAAAAATAAAACCCGTGCACGTCGCTCAAGAACAACTGAGAATATTGCTGCTGTAGTCCAAAGTGTTGAAGAAAACCCAGGTTTGTCCATTCCTCGTCGCTATTTTGAATTGGTCATTCCACAAACGTCATTACACCGTATTATGTTCGGAATTGCATGATATTGATCTGGACAACGTTTACTTTCAACAAGACGGCGCTACGTGCCACACAAGCAAGGAAACCATTGCTCTTTTACGGGTTTCTCGAAGACTTGATCACAATTGGCCACCGAGATCTTGTGATTTAACACCTTGCAACTTTTTCCTTTGGGACCACGTGAAAGATAAGGTCTACGCCAGCAGACCAGCGTCAATTCAAGACCTCAAAAATATAATTCGTGAGGCTATCGAGGACATAGGGCAGCCACTTTGCGATTTGTTTATGACAAATTTCATGAAAAAGATATGGTTCTGTAAGCCTGATCGTGATGGCCATTTAGCTGATGTTGTTTTACATTATTAAAGACATACCTTCCTCTTTATTATGAAATAAACATCCGATCATTTAGCTCAAAAAATGCAATTTTTCTTTGAATACCAAAATAACACCTCTTGTTGGAAACCCCTTAACTTTAAAATAGGTATTGTGTGTAGGGTATAATGCAACATTTCCAAGTGTTTTTTTTTATCATATTTACTTCACATTTCTGCTAAAGCAAAACCTTTTAAATATTAATGTATTAATAAGAAAAAATAACTTAAATTCCATTTGTACTTCATTAGTAAAGAATAAATATTTTATCCAAAAAAAAAACATCAACATCAACATTTCTATTAGAAGACTCCAACAACCCACCTAAGTATTGGGACAAAGAAGGTAATAAATTATGACTACCACCTGCCAACATTTGCTTTGTATTTTTTTCTTATTCAAAATATTTCTACAACAAATTGTTTACTGCTCAATAAGGTAAAACAATAAACACCTTAAAAGCTGCACAAGTTATGTAGAGCCACATACTTATTCCTATACATAGGAAGGTACTACATGTTTCCATAATGCATAAATAGGCGTTGTCTTACAATTACATAAAAGGATTTTTACTGCTTATTTTTCTTGCAAATGTACAATATAGAGATGATGACGACTAAGATGTTATACATAGTTTCTTTAAATAAATTAAGAGTTTTTTGCAGGTTTAGCTGGAAAAAAAAATAATTACATTTTGAGGTTTTCTTTTATCACATCATAAAAGAAACTATGTAATCAATTTTTGGGAATTTCAAGTGGTTTTCAATACATTTATGAGATGTTATACTAAATTTTTTAGTGTAAAAGCTTTACTTAAAATAATATGTCACATTTGACAGTTGATGATATTTCAAATTTATATATATATTTTAATAAGATTTTTATAAAATAAAAACTAATAAATGTTTGTGGTTTGTGTAAAAGCTTTTTTGTGGGCTTTAACACTCGCATATCTGAAAAATATCATAACAATATCATTACTAATTTTGACAATCTACTGATACTTCTCTGCTAACATTTGATAAAAAGGAGTATATATTCAGTTTTGAAAACAAAAAAACAATTAAGAAGGCTATATTCGGCTGTGCAGAATCTTATATACCCTTCACCAAATTATACTTTAAAATAAAATTTAAAATTTTTTTTTTTTTAAATATTTTTTTCCAACATTTTTTTTAAAAGTTTTTCCAATTTTTTAAATTTTTTTTTTTTAATTTATTAGTGAAAAAAATTTATGACAAAAGAATGTTTTCTGTAAAAAAAATTCGGGTTAAAAAATATTTTTCCCGATTTTGACCCATTGTAGGTCCAACTTTGTATAGCCTTATATACATCGTTGCAATGGACTTTGAAATATCTATCATTAGATATCCATATTGTCTATATTTATGACTTAGTATTCGATATATAGATACAAAATAGGCCAAAAATAGAGGTTGTCTCCGATTTTTGGTCATATCTCCATTATTTATGGACGGATTTTGCTGATTTTAAATAGGAAACTTTTCGAAAGCATGTCTGATAGAATTATTGAGGATTTGGATCCCTAAGATATCTGGGGTCTCCAGAAAATTGATTTCAACAGACAAACAGACAGACAGACGGACATGGCTAAATCGACTCCGCTATCTATAAGGATTCAGAATATATATACTTTATAGGGTCGGAAAATTATATTGTGGAATTACAAACGGAATGACAAATTTATATATACCCTTCTCACGAAGGTGAAGGGTATAAAAACACATTACAGTCAGTCCTATTGAGAATCTATAGCAGGGATGCCGAAAGCTAAAACTGTATTTGTGTTGGTGAGCGAAAGAGAGAGTGACGACTAAACAAAAGAGAATAAGAATATGTGTGATATTAGCTTGCCCAAAAATTGGCATCAATAATCTATAGATACTATCTGCTGAGCTTTGAAAAAACTATCAGGAAACTGGCGAGTGTCAGAGGTTTTTAATTGATAAAGGGGAAGCATTTTGCTCGGCTGCAGATACACCCAGAGTCTCTCGGGGCATTTCTAGAACAACGATAACTAGTACCACTTCAGATTCTTTGATAACGTCTATAGAACTAGTGAGTATTTCGTGGGCATTTAAAAAAAATGAGTTCAAGATCAATTCAGGGGTACCGCAAGGCTCCGTCCTTTCTCCTACTCTATTTCTTATCTTTATAAACGACCTTTTACGTCAAACTTCCAACCCTATCTACTCTTTTGCAGATGACAGCAACATTTGCCATTCATATGCATTCAATTATAGACCAAGCCTGTCGGAGATTGGGCCAATGAGGCAAAACATGAATGTTACGCTTAACCAAGATCTTGTGACAATCTCTGAATGGGTTTGTGTGAATAGAGTCGATTTCAATGCACGCAAGACTCAATGTTGTATGTTAACACACAAACGCACAACAGACCATGTTGCTCCATTTGTTTTTATGGGTGGTGTAAATATTAAGGAATCAGAAGAAGCTCTTGATGTTCTAGGCATGAGTATTCAGTGCGATGTCCGCTGGACAAAACACATTCTTCGAGTGTTGAAAGAAGCATTCAAGTGCCTTGGTTTTCTAAAACGGTGTAAGACATACTTCACTCCATCTGATCTCCTTACTATTTACATCACTTATATCCGACCGAAAATTAAATATAACTCTCATGTGTGGGGCGGTGCTTTAAGGTTTATTTTGGAGTTACTCGACCGCGTATAGAAGAGGGCGAAGGTGCTTATCGGTGACAGTAATCGAACATCGTCGCAATGTGGGTTGTGTTTCACTGTTCTACCGATACTACAATGGTACACAGAGAAAACAGATTCATGATAGCAACCGAATTTGTTGCCAATCGAATGATTCGGTTGCAAACATCGAATTTTTCGGTTATATCCACAGAAATTCAGTTGACAAAGAAAAATGTTGGTTGATGCAACCAAAATTTTGTTACCCTTTCTAAAATTTTGTAGCCACAACCGTAAAATTCGGTCACTAAGGTTGAATCATTCGATTGGCAACAAATTCGGTTGGTATCACGAATCTGTTTTCTCTGTGTATGTGCTCTGCTGAAATTAGGGAACTTGTTCCCGAAACCCGTAGTTATTTACGCAAGACACGTTCTTCGGCAAGGGCTCATCAATTCGTTGTCGACTGGATTACAGGGAAAATTCATTCTTTAGCCGTACTATCCGTATGTGGAATAAGCTTCCTCTTGAAGTCTTTCCTGTCACTTTCAATATAGGAAAATTCAAATCAAATGTCCACAACCACTACTCCCTCTATCCTCCCTCCCATAAACTATTTTCCTAGTTCTAACACAATGCTTTGCATGAGTAGGGGTCATCACCTGAGTGCTGGTCCAAAAAAATGTCATTAAGTGGTTCCCAGAACTAGTTCCAATCAAGATGGAAGAACTAGTTCTAGAACCATTCTTAAGAAAATATGTTAGTTGTATATCGCTAGTTCTGAGAGTGACAATTTCAAACAAAAATCATTGATTAGAGAACTGGTTCCAGAATCGTTTCAATACCAAAGTGTCAATTTCTAACAAAAATCATTAGTTGCAACGCCAAACTAGAATTAGTACTGGATATATGCATGCGTTCTAGAACCAATTGCAGAACTAATACAGTTTTTCCAGGGATGAAATATTTAGTTTATTTAAAATTGTTTAAACTAAATTTCCATAAAAAAGAAATTGTTTTATAAACCTAGTCCTTTTCCATAAAAAAGAAATTGTTTTATAAACCTAGTCCTTTTTAACTTAAGTAAAGAATACACCATGTTAATGAATAAATTTACAAAACTTTGACAGGTGTTAGTGTTAATTACTTTTTATTCTTTCTGTTAGTAGGTCAGTTGATCTTCTCTTATTGTTTATTACTCTGGGTATTCGTATGTTTCTTGCATGAATGAATGAATTGTTTTCTCAGGGAATTTTAAATTTCTAGAACATTGAACATAATTTATCATAATTTTTTTTATTAGCAACTTCGTGGGAATTTTTGGGGAATGAAAAATATAATTTAGTTACTTTTAACTTGCTATTGCAGCTTATGCCGTAATTATAAAGGGTATTTCATTAAGAGCATCAGTTTTTTTTTTAAGTTTAAATAGAACAAAGTGTGTGTGAGATATCATTATATTCGTTTGAAAAGCTTATCGAGGGCATAATGAAATATAACATCGCGGCTTTGCTGGGTGTCACGCATTTGAAATGCTCAATTTTCCATAACTTTGGCGCAAAAATTAGTCTAAATTTAAACGATGTCTTGGGTCATGTTGTCGTTGAGGGCCGCTGTGATTTCTGGCTTATATGCGAATAAGCCAGAAATCACAGTGGCCCTCACCAGGGCGTGTTTCTCTTCTTCTGGTGTCTGTTCAATATTTTGAATAAAGATCAAAATATGCGCCCTGGACTACGTAAATATATTGCAAAGCATAATCCTTCCATTTGCTGAGGATGAAATGTCCTTGAGATGGGAGTTTCAGCAGGACAGTGATCCAAACCACTCTTCAAAATTGGCAAAGGATTTGTTTGCTGTCAACAAAGTACATCTTATGTAATGACCTTCCCAGTCATCGGACCTTAAACCAGTAGAACACCTTTGGGGAGTGCTCAAGAGGAAGCTGGAGGGCATCAGTCGGAAAAATAAGGACTAATTGTGGGAAAAAACCAGGAAAAGTGGTTTTTCATTGACAAGGACTTTTTCAAAAAAAATTGGTTGATTCCATGTCTCGCAGATGCAATGAAGTTATGAAAAACAAAGGTAGAGCCTCTAAATATTAAAATAAAACAATTTTTTAACAAAAAATTAAAAGATATACCTCTAAAAATTTAATCCTTTTACGCGTTTCTATTATTTTTTCCAGCAAAAATATTGACTCTTTACATTGTTAGTCATATAGTGTATTAAAATCTTAATGAAAAGAGGATTGTTTATGTTTTTTCTTATGCTGTATGTCTGATAAACAAAACTGCATATAATTTTTTTTTAACAAAACTAAACTTGACTAATATACTTACAAAATTGGAAAAAAATTCGTTTCTATTATTTTTTCCAACACTGTATGTAGCTTCATCGATATGGCCGCTATCAACTGTCAAAGTTAGGAAGTCCTTATTGGAAGACCGATCGACGATCGGTCCATATCATAGCTCCCATATAAGAACCACTTCGGAAAATCGCACATGAAAGACAACTTAACTGTTCATATACTTTGTGTAGGGTATTATTTAGTTGGGCTTTACAATAATTTAAAATTTGGGAAACGTATTAATCAGAAATTGAGTGATATGCTAAACATTACCCATTATTTGAATTCATCCCATTTGTATTTGCAATAGACTTAGTTTTAAGCTCTTCTATAGTTGAGACTGCCACACATGTCTTCTTTATATGTCCTTTTATAATTGAGCAATTTTGTTTAATTGGTGTGAAATTCTGAAAGTTCTATACCTCCCAATTGTGTGCCATATATAATGATACGTAGCTAGGTCAGGTCAGAGTAACGGTTTTATAAAGTGAGATCTTACAAATGGTAACAGGTGTATTTTTATATATTCTCCTCTATTCATTTCTAAACTCTTTCCATTCCCAATCATAATTTATGCATTCAACTTTTCTAGCAATTTTCCCAAAACAAATACTCAATGGGATTAACTCTAAAAATATTTAATTCATACCTGAGTGTGAGTTGTTCCATGATGTGTTTGTTGTTATACATATTTACAGTGTAAATTTTACACAATACCGAAGAGTCATCATCATTATCACTCCAACTAACTCACTCATTCTCAGCATTAATCCCACAGGTGACATAAAAACATTTGTTAGGATTGTTGTAAGTATTATTCTATTATTGTGTAGTTGTGTGTGTTTTTTGTTTTTTTTTTTGTTTCATCTAATTGTTGTTTTTACAAAAGCTGTTGAAGAGCCGTTGGCGGATTTTATGGTTTACTAATTGTGGTCATTACAAATACACACATGGTTGGTTGCTTTAACATCTATGCATGACATTGTATGAGAAAATATCTATTGAATATACAAATACATATTGTGTATGAATGAGTGACTGAGTAAATGCCTGAATGAATTGTGCGCTAATTTCAAATGTAAACAGCCAGCCTGCCTTTGGCTCATTGGAATGTCATACATATGCAGGTAAATACATACATACATATGTAGATAAATGCAGGACAAGTGTTGCACAAAATTCAAATAAGGATTTTAACATACATATGAAAATTTAAAATATAGAGGCCTATTTCTGAAAAAAATCTGTACAAAGTCTAGAGTTTGATAAATGATCGAGCAAAATTAGATATTTCTTTAGTAAATCTAGAACTTTCCCAATCAGAGTAATTTCTTTAGAAAATCTCGAGTTTTGTCAAAACGACAAATTTCCTTAGTAAATCACGAGTTTTGTTAAACTGGAGATTTCTTTACTAAATCTCGAGTTTTTCAAAAACGAGAGATTTATTTAGTAAATCTCGAGGTTGCTTAAACGAGAGATTTCTTTAGTAAATTTCGAGGTTTGTCAAAACGACAGATTTCTTTAGTAGATCTCGAGTTTGATAAAATGAGAGATTTCCTTAGTAAATTTCGATTTTTTGTCAAAATGACAGATTTCTTCAGTAAATCTCGAGTTTGAGTTTCGTCAAAACGACAGATTTCTTTAGTAAATCACGAGTTTTGTCAAACTAGAGATTTCTTTAGTAAATCTCGAGGTTGCTAAAACTAGAGACTTCTTTAGTAAATCTCGAGTTTTGTCAAAACGACTGATTTCTTTAGTAGATCTAGTGTTTGTTAAAACGAGAGATTTCCTTAGTAAATTTCGAGTTTTGTCAAAATGACAGATTTCTTCAGTAAATCTCGAGTTTGAGTTTCGTCAAAACGAGGGATTTCTTTAGTAAATCTCAAGTTTTGTCAAAACAACAGATTTCTTTAGTAGATCTCGAGTTTGTTAAAACGAGAGATTTCTTTGCTAAAACGAGAGATCTCTTAAGTAAATCTCGAGTTTTCTCAAAACGAGAGATTTCTTTAGTCAATCTCGAGTTTGCTAAAACGAGAGATTTCTTTAGTAAATCTTCAGTTTGTTAAAACGAGAGATTGTTTACTAAATCTCCAGTTTTCCTTAGTAAATCTCAAGTTTGCTAAAACGAGAGACTTCTTTTGTAAATTTCGCTCTTTGACATACTCAAGATTTATTTAAGAAACTTCACTCTCGAGTTTGAATATTTGAAAGATAGCATTTGTATCATTATATAAATATAGTTTTAGAGTAATATTAATTACATTTTATTTGGTCTATAAAAGTATATTGTCACTTAAAAGTGTCGACATATTTTGTGAAATTTCAAACTTCAACTTGATGGCAACGGGTAAGACAAGTATTGAAATTAAATCCCACAAATAGACTCTTGAAAAATAAAAACAAAACAATAAATAAGATATTTGAAATATTTTAAAACGAAACAAGACCAGCAGACAACATTAAAAGCAATATGAGACACAGTAAGTCTGTGACAAAATAAATTTAAATCAACCGCAATCTAAGATATTTAGACCTTTAAGCATGACCATATTAACACGCTACTGGTAATATGAAGTCCACTGGAAATATGAACTAAACGATACTTAAAATATTAACAGATATTGTGAATGATTGGATTTTTTTTTATTCTTTAAAGCTCTTATCTACAACAGTAACTAGTACGATATTTTACCCCAGGAGCTCTCATTTCATAAGAATGTTTAAAACAAAGAATTCTTCGAGTTCGATCTAAACCAGTGGTCGGCATAAAGAGAACGTGCAACATGGATTAAAATAAGACATTATGCTCCATTTTTCCCTTTTTTTATCTGATCATCAATTAATTGTTGTATCAACTTCGTTATCATTCGTGTTGTTTACAGGCAAATAACCGGTCATGTTCACATCTTAGTAGCTATAGGTGCCGACCACAAAACATGAATTTATCTTGTAAATTCAAAATCCTAAAACAATTTGAAACAAAATTTGATATTAAGCCGTCACAGAAAAAAAGCCTTTACTTAACTTAAAGTAGGGTATAAACAAAATATATGTATAACAAGATTTCACATAAAAATAAAAAAAACTGCTCAATATCTACAAGCACGTTTTGGTTGTGCCCAACAAACCAGTAAAAAGACAAGAGTAAAAGAAGGGTGTTTCATAAACATTTCAAAAACAAATAAGAACTAATGACTGACAAAATCCAGATATCAAAACAACTATTTTTTTTTTTCTTAGTTTCAGAATCAATTAACACATTAAACTAACCAATATTTTGAAATTTATTTTAAAACACTAAATTATTGTAAATAAATTAAATAAAAAAAACTAAAAATCACGCCACGCATGCGTAAATGCGTGCATGAATTAATTGTTCAATAAATTCTACCGCCAACACTTTTTTTCCCCCAAACAAATTATTTATTTAAAAAAGGTTTTTTCTTAATTTAATATTCCATTACAATTTCAAATTGAGTGTGTGCTTAAAGATAATTAAACAGAAAATATATTTATAAAAAAAATTAAATAAAAAATCTGTTTAAAAAAAAAAAAAACTAAAATAACTCAAGGCATTTTAAAGCATAAATTTTAGTTTTCTTGAATTTTATTGACTCGTTTTTTTTTTCTCTGATATAGAATTTTATTTAAACGTTCAAATACGAAAAAGATATAAAAAAAAACACACTTAAACAAGGTCGACGAGGTTGTATACATTTGGTTTCATTAAACAAAATACTTAAACAACAACTACAACAAAACAAAAAAATTAAATAAATAATAAAAATAAAAACAAACAAAAACTGAAAACAAAACTCATATACAACTGTCTTGTGGTGTGAGTCTAAAAAGCGGCGACATATACAAAATTATATATTTTAAGCCTCTCCTTAAAAAAACAAAATAACAAATAGCAACAACTATTTTTTGCAAAAAAATTGATTTACACATAAATATAATATTTCTTTTTTTTCTATCATAAATGTCTTAGTTATTTCAAAGTCTTATCAGTGCCAAATAATAATACTTAATTTAGTTGAAATCGAAATGCTAATAAGCCCCTTTATCACTTGGATTTTATTTCAGTTATTGTCATAATGAAATACGATTTTAAGCCCATATTTATCACCGCAAGCGAAACAGCTGGATCAGATATCAATCGATCATAACTAGGGAGCTTGTAAAACTTTACAAAAGGAGAGTTTTAAATATTTAGAAAATCTTGAGCAAGAATTCTGTTTAGTAAATCTTAAACAAAATTTCTGTTAAGTAAATCTTGAGCAAGATTTCTGTTAAGTAAATCTTGAGCAAGATTTCTGTTAAGTAGATCTTGTGTCAGAGTAAACATTTCACAAGATTTATGTTAAGTAAACCTTCTTGAGCAAGATTTCTGTTAAGTAAATCTTAAACAAGATTTCTGTTAAGTAAATCTTTTAGAGCAATATTTATGTTAAGTAAACCTTGAGCAAGATTTCTGTTAAGTAAATCTTGAGCAAGATTTCTGTTAAGTAGATCTTGTGTCAGAGTAAACATTGAACAAGATTTCTGTTAAGTAAACCTTCCTGAGCAATATTTCTGTTAAGTAAATCTTGAGCAAGATATCTGTTAAGTAAATCTTGAGCAAGATTTCTGTTAAGTAAATCTTGAGCAAGATTTCTGTTAAGTAAATCTTGAGCAAGATTTCTGTTAAGTAAATCTTGAGCAACATTTCTGTTAAGTAAATCTAGAGCAAGATTTCTGTTAAGTAGATCTTGTGTCAGAGTAAACATTGAACAAGATTTCTGTTAAGTAAACCTTCCTGAGCAATATTTCTGTTAAGTAAATCTTGAGCAAGATATCTGTTAAGTAAATCTTGAGCAAGATTTCTGTTAAGTAAATCTTGAGCAAGATTTCTGTTAAGTAAATCTTGAGCAAGATTTCTGTTAAGTAAATCTTGAGCAAGATTTCTGTTAAGTAAATCTTGAGCAAGATTTCTGTTAAGTAAATCTTGAGCAAGATTTCTGTTAAGTAAATCTTGAGCAAGATTTCTGTTAAGTAAATCTTGAGCAAGATTTCTGCTGAGTAAATCTTGAGCAAGATTTCTGTTAAGTAAATCTTGAGCAAGATTTCTGTTAAGTAAATCTTAGGCAAGATTTCTGTTAAGTAAATCTTGAGCAAGATTTCTGTTAAGTAAATCTTGAGCAAGATTTCTGTTAAGTAAATCTTGAGCAAGATTTCTGTTAAGTAAATCTTGAGCAAGATTTCTGTTAAGTAAATCTTGAGCAAGATTTCTGTTAAGTAAATCTTGAGCAAGATTTCTGTTAAGTAAATCTTGAGCAAGATTTCTGTTTAGTACATCTTGAGCAAGATTTCTGTTTAGTAAATCTTGAGCAAGATTTCTGTTAAGTTAATCTTGAGCAAGATTTCTGTTAAGTAAATCTTGAGCAAGATTTCTGTTAAGTCAATCTTGAGAAAGATTTATGTTAAGTAAATCTTGAGCAAGATTTCTGCTGAGTAAATCTTCAGCAAGATTTCTGTTAAGTAAATCTTGAGCAAGATTTCTGTTAAGTAAATCTTGAGCAAGATTTCTATTAAGTAAATCTTGAGCAAGATTTCTTTTTTGTAATCCTTGAGCAAGATTTCTGTTAAGTAAATCTTGAGCAAGATTTCTGTTAAGTAAATCTTAAGCTAGATTTCTGTTAAGTAAATTTTGAGCTAGATTTCTGTTAAGTAATTCTTGTGCAAGATTTCTGCTAAGTATATCTTGAGCACGATTTCTGTTATAGCAAATCATAAGCAAGATTTCTGTTATGGGATGTATGACTTGAAAATGTGGGATTTACAATAGATAGTGTATCTCTTGAACGCTGTTTTTGTTTTTAATAACTTATATGACATTTTGAAAGGTACATTTATTCTCAGTTAGTTATCGAACCAACAAAGCATCATATGCTTTACTTCCGATTGCTCACCAAAGCTTATGTTGAATGTTATATCCATTTCAACGTGCGAGACATGGTTTGTGCGTTTCAGAAGCGGCGTTTTAGACACGGAAGACAAAGATCGCCCAGGCCACCCAAACAAGTTTGAATTCCAAGAATTGGAGGCATTACTCCATGAAGATTGTTGTCAAACTCAACAACAGCCTGCAAAATTATTGCAATTTCAAAACGTTTGCGAGCAGCAGGATTCATCCCAAAGCGGAAAAATGGGCACCATACGAATTGAGAGACCTTGAAAAACTATTTTACATGTCCGAAATGATGTTATAACGCTATAAAAGTACATCTTTTTGCACCGAATCATTATTCATTTTTTACCATTAATTAAAATCTCTCTTTTGTTATTTAATTAATAAATTTTTTTATCTAAAATTATTTATTACCAAAATATTAAAACATGCAAATACATCTATCTCGAATTTGTCCAGTGAAAAATATATGTTTATATTACACATGTTTTTCGCATATATAACAGAAAATGTTTGTATTTCCTCAACTAATCCCTGTATTTAGCGCCTTTTTAAAAACAATCAAACGCATATTGACCACCAACAAATATTATTGTAGTATTAATAGAAAAAATTTAAAAAAAAAAGAAACTTGTTAATATGCGATTTTTTTCTCGCTAAATTGTTACGGTTGAACGAGAAACCAAATTCAAATAAAAATACAAATATTTATTCAAATCTAATATTCAGTGAATTGATTTTGCATATTTTAACTATTAAAACCAACGCTTTAAATGAAAAATTAACGAAGAACAAAAAAAAAAAACATGGTTAGACAAATGACAAAAATAACAACAATGGCAATAATAGTTTAAAATATTCACAACCAAATACAGACACATAAAGTTTATTCAAAATCTGTATGTATGTATGTATTTTATTTAGTATTCATTCACATGTTAAATAAATGTTTTATTTTTTTTTTTTTTAATTTTTAATAAACAACATTTGTTTTGTTTATTTTAGGGGTTTTTTTCGTGAAGCTAAAGAAAATAAATAAGTAAATAAATATTTAAATGTTTGTTCGTTTTTTTTTCTTTTTTACAATATTTTAATTATTATTAGGCAATTTATTGAGATTAGTGGTGTTGAAAAAGCAACCATTTAGGTGTCTTTTCACATTTATATTTAAATGTCTAACATTACTATGTAAATGGCTTAAACATGGGTTAAATTATGATAAATCATTGCACGTGTTTAACTTACTGAATTTATATTTATGCCGGCGATTAAGTCTTTACTACAGAAATATATTTCGTTAGATTAAGCATAACTAAAGAAACCTTTCTCTCTAGCTCGAACAGTACTATAGAACCCTTTTCGCTAGCTAAAGCTGTACTAAGAAATCGAGTTTAATGTTAAATAAACTGAAATCTTGCTCAATATTAAACTAAACAGAAATCTTGCTGACTTTTAAACTAAACAGAAATATTGCTAAAGATTTGCTAAACAGAAATCTTGCTCTAGATACACTGTACAATAATCTTGCTCAATATTAAACTAAACAGAAATCTTGGTTAGGATTTACTAAACAGAAATCTTGCTCAATACTAAACTGAACGGAAATCTTGCTCAAAATTTACTAAACAAAAACCGTGCTCAATATTCAACTAAACAGAAACCTTGCTCAATATTAAACTAAACAGAAATCTCGTTAAAATTTTGCTAAACAGATATCTTGCTCAATATTCTCTGAACAGAAATCTGGTTTAAGAAGAAACTAAACAGAAATATGGCTTAAGATCAATGTAAACCGAAATCTTGCTCAATATTCAACTAAACAAAAATCTTGCTCAATATTAAACTAAACAGAACTTTTGCTCAAGATTTGCTAAACAGAAATATTGCTTAATGTTTGTTAAACAGAAACCTTGTTCCAGATATACGAAACAGAAATCTTGCTCAAGATTTGCTAAACAGAAATCTTGCTCTAGATACACTATTCAATAATATTGCTCAATTAAAAAACAAATCTTGCTCACTATTAAACTAAACAGAAATCTTGTTAAAATTTTGCTAAATATTTACTAAACTGAACAGAAATCTGGCTGAAGATTTACTAAACAAAAATCTGGTTTAAGAAGAAAATAAAAAGAAATATGGCTTAAGATCAATGTAAACAGAAATCTTGCTTCAGATTTACTAAACAGAAATCTGCCCTAGATACTATAAAAAAATCTTGCTCAATATCAAACTAAACGAAAATCTTGCTCATGATTTACTAAACAGATATCTTGCTTAATGTTAAACTAAACAGAAATCTTGTTTACTATTAAACTAAACAAAAATCGTATTTAAATTTTACTAAACAGATATCTTGCCCAATATTTACTAAACTAAATAGAAATCTGGCTTAAGATGAAACTGAACAGAAATCTAGCTGAAGATTTACTAAACAGAAATCTGACTTAAGATCAATGTAATCAGAAATCTTGCTCAAGATTTACTAAACGGAAATCTTGTTCTAGATATACTATTCAATAATCTTGCTCAATATTATACTAAACAGAAATCTTGCTCAAGATTCACTAAATGGAAATCTTGCTCAAGATTTACTAAACAAAAATCATTCCCAATATTAAACTAAACAAAAATCTTCCTCATGATTTACTAAACAGAAAACTTGCTCCATATTAAACTAAACGGAAATCTTGCTCAAGATTTACTAACCTAAAATCTTGCTCAAGATTTTCTAAACAAAAATCGTGCTCAATATTTAACTAAACAGAAAACTTTTTAAAATTTTACTAAACGGATATCTTGCTCAATATTTACTAAACCAAACAGAAATCTGGCTTAAGATGAAACTGAACAGAAATCTAGCTGAAGATTTACTAAACAGAAATCTGGTTTAAGAAGACACTGAACAGAAATCTGACTTAAGATCAATGTAATCAGGAATCTTGCTCAAGATTTACTAAACAGAAATCTTGCTCCATATTTACTAAACAGAAATCTTGCTCCAGATTTACTAAACAGAAATCTTGCTCAAGATTTACTAAACAGAAATCTTTCTCAATATTAAACTAAACAAAAATCTTGCTCATGATTTACTAAACAAAAATCATGCTCAATATTAAACTAAACAGAAATCTTGCTCCAGATTTACTAAACAGAAATCTTGCCTTAAGATGAATATAAAAAGAAATCTTGTTTAAGATTTTCTAAACAGAAATCTGACTGGATAAATTTTTACGATAGTAACATCTCTCTCATTTACATAGCTACTTTCCTGCTTGATCTAACGATTTTGTTTTCATTAAGCCATAAAAATGGCTAAATCATGGCCGAAGGATCTAGTCATTATATTGTTACAAATTTGCAATAGCGATTTGAATTTAACGATCTGTAACGACTGCCTGCAGCAATCAACAGGTTTATAACCACGTCCATCAGTGGAAGCTTCTAATCATCAACAATGTTGATAGCATGCGCTTATTAGCATTGTTTATAAGTATGGCAACACTAAATGTTTAAGCTGCTAACATTGACATCGAAAGCTCTAGAATTCGAACATACTAGTTTGTTCGCTAAGAGCATTGTAGAAGATTCACGAAAGATGGCATGTGTATAAATAGTAGCAGAGGTTGCAGTCGTGAGTGAGTCTTGTACGTTTAAGTTTGTACATTATAAAGTGTTTGTGCATTTCCGGGAATTGATAAACGTGTATAAGGACACTGAGTGACTATTTAATTATTTAGTTGTTACTAATTTTAAACTACTGTTTTTTATTTGCAATCAAAAGTATACGGTTTATTTAAAGGAAATAAACCAACGTTTTAAAAAGGTGAAAACGTAAAAATATTTTTTCCAGTTTTTTTTTCTAAAATTTTTTATTTTTTTAATTTCATTACTTTTTTCAACAACTTTTTTATAAAATGGCAAACTAAAAAACTTAAAAAATGGTTTAAACTTCCATTTGAAAAGTTCACGAGTCTTTTAAAGATGAATTTTCTACAGATGATTCGATGGCAAAGAATATTATTGGTTTTGTGAATGGCTAGTGGTAGCTAGGCATATTCAGAAATCAAGTTTACATTTTTTTTAGCAATGAATTTGCCCCAATTTATGAAAATATGAAAACTAAAACTATTATATCAATAATTTGAAACTGCAGAAGTGACTTTTTATAAGAAATTTTTTTTAGGTTTTTTAAACTGTTAAAAAATTTAATTTTTACTAAGTTTAGTGGTAATATGTAACGATGTTCATTTAATTCATTACGTTATTTCAGATCTTAGCAATTTCTAGTCAATTTTAATTTCCAATTCAACCACTCTCTGCGCTGAAGAGTTGTCAACCTAGAAATCTCTCTCTTTCTCTCGCAAGTTTAGGCTTTAGCAAAGCAACCTCATTCCCTGGCTTAATGTTTCTTAAAGAAATTTAACACATAATAAATAAATCTTATAAATTTGTTATCATTAGTGACGACAATCTCATACATAATTTCTTTATTTGTTTGAAAATCTCAAAACACATACAAATTCCTAAATAAATTGCCTCATAAAACTTTTAACACTTCTATAGCCAACACACACTTCTTTTTTTATATTATAGAAAATCGTTTTTAAAAATTTCCTAAACCTATAAATAAAAAAGTCCACTAAATTATAATTTTGTAGAGATTTAAGATTTAAAATGCCATTAAAAAAAAAAAGAAACACACAAGAAAACTCTGTGTGGAAACTGTTCTGAATGACTGCAGTATAAATTCGCCTTATTAAAGTCTAATATATATATTTTTTTTGATGCAGTTCGATGTCAGTATATAAGTACAATTTGCCGCATTTGGCTTTAATGTTTCAACAAAACAAAAAAAAAAGAAAAAAAGTTGTTCAACGTTTTTTATATTTTTATTAGTAAAGATATTTTTATATATGAATTTTTTTTTATGTAGATTTTTTCCTAATTTCTGTTGTATGAGCAATAAAATGTTTAATTTTGTTGTTGTTTGTTGGCTATATTCCCATAAAAAGTATCGCATAAAAACTGACCACTGCCAAATTGAAAAAAAAACAAAATCTTCAAAAATAAAAAATAAAATTATTTTTATAACATTTATTTTTACTTATTTGTAAATAGCACAACAGCAAGTTTTTTCTGATTTTTCCTACAAACTTGTAGAAAATCTGCTGATTGTGAAGATGTTAGCAACAAAAAAAAAAAAAAAAAAAGATTTCAATTCATGTTAAAGCTACAAAAAAGCAAATAAATAGAAAATCGAATGTACTTTAAGGCCAGACACACGGACGGACATTTATACTGTAATATAATGTTGGTTTTCATTAATTATTTTTAAGCACACAAGAAAATATTTACTTTTTCTTTTTATACAATATTTCAAAAAAAGAAAAAAGAAAAACTAACATAATTTTCCATTTCCTTTTGGTAAATGCACTTAAAAGCAAAATTCATTTTTTTGTAGGTTATTTAACCTCAATCTTTTCAGAATTAATTGTTGTACTTAATTTGTTATTTGATTTTACAATTTAATTGCGACTAATTAAAATACTTTGAAATATACAGCATATTTTGAGTTGGGTGTTATAAATTACACCTCTTTGTTGTCGTTGTTCTTTATTTAATAATAAATGTTTGCGACAAATTTGAAAATAAATTTCAAAAATTAAAATGAAATAATTTTGTTTTTCTTGTTTGTGTGTGTTTCTGTGTGTGTTTCAAAGACGCCTACTGAAAAAGTTTTGCATGCGTAAGAATTTTGATGAATTTAGCTAATGATGGTATTTCTTTTGGCTTCGCATTTTTAACAAATAGAATTATTAGAATATTTTGAATAATTGTTGTCATGTTGTGTCAACTTATTGCAACAAACTCTAACATGAGTTTTGTGTTTTAAATACTTATGGGTTTATTTTGATTAAAGAAGTTTGATAGGAATTTATTTTGGGGTGGAATAGATCACTTGTTGGCCACAAATGAGGTTGTATTTTAAATATAAATCACCCAAATCTTGCTCAAAATTTACTTTTTTTTACTAAATCTTGATTATGTAAATCTTGAGCAAGATTGCTCTTTAGTAAATCTTGAGCAAGATTTCTCTTTAGTAAATCTAGAAAAAGATTTCTCTATAGTAAATCTTGAGCAAGATTTCTTTATAGTAAATCTTGAGCAAGATTTCTTTATAGTAAATCTTGAGTAAGATTTCTTTATAGTAAATCTTGAGTAAGATTTCTTTATAGTAAATCTTGAGCAAGATTTCGTTTTTGTAAATCTTGAGCAAGATTTATCGATAGTAAATCTTGAGCAAGATTTCGTTTTTGTAAATCTTGAGCAAGATTTATCGATAGTAAATCTTGAGCAAGATTTCGTTTTAGTAAATCTTGAGCAAAAGTTCTCTATAGTAAATCTTGAGCAAGATTTCTCTCTAGTAAATCTTGGGCAAGATTTCTCTATAGTAAATCTCGATCAAGATTTCTCTTTAGTAAATCTTGAGCAAGATTTCTTTTTAGTAAGTCTTGAGCAAAATTTCTGTTAAGTAAATCTTGAGCAAGATTTCTGTTAAATAAATCTTGAGCAAGATTTCTGTTAAGTAAATCTTGAGCAAGATTTCTGTTAAGTAAGTCTTGAGCAAGATTTCTGTTAAGTAAGTCTTGAGCAAGATTTCTGTTAAGTAAATCTTGAGCAAGATTTCTGTTAAGTAAATCTTGAGCAAGATTTCTGTTAAGTAAATCTTGAGCAAGATTTCTGTTAAGTAAATCTTGAGCAAGATTTCTGTTAAGACAATCTTGAGCAAGATTTCTGTTAAGTAAATCTTGAGCAAGATTTCTTTATAGTAAATCTTGAGCAAGATTTCTTTATAGTAAGTCTTGAGCAAGATTTCTTTATAGTAAATCTTGAGCAAGATTTCTGTTAAGTAAATCTTGAGCAAGATTTCTGTATAGTAAATCTTGAGCAAGATTTCTGTTAAGTAAATCTTGAGCAAGATTTCTTTATAGTAAATCTTGAGCAAGATTTCTCTATACTAAATCTTGAACAAGATTTCGTTTTAGTAAATCTTGAGCAAGATTTCTTTATAGTAAATCTTGAGCAAGATTTCTTTATAGTAAATCTTAAGCAAGATTTCTTTATAGTAAATCTTGAGCAAGATTTTTCTATAGTAAATCTTGAGCAAGACTTCTTTATAGTAAATCTTGAGCAAGATTTCTCTATACTAAATCTTGAACAAGATTTCGTTTTAGTAAATCTTGAGCAAGATTTCTCTATAGTTAATCTTGAGCAAGATTTCTTTATAGTAAATCTTGAGCAAGATTTCTCTATACTAAATCTTGAACAAGATTTCGTTTTAGTAAATCTTGAGCAAGATTTCTATTAAGTAAATCTTGAGCAAGATTTCTGTTAAGTAAATCTTGAGCAAGATTTCTGTTAAGTAAATCTTGAGCAGGATTTCTCTTTAGTAAATCTTGAGCAAGATTTCTCTATAGTTAATCTTGAGCAAGATTTCTTTATAGTAAATCTTGAGCAAGATTTCTTTATAGTAAATCTTGAGCAAGATTTTTTTATAGTAAATCTTGAGCAAGATTTCTTTATAGTAAATCTTGAGCAAGATTTCTTTATAGTAAATCTTGAGCAAGATTTCTCTATAGGAAATATGGAGCAAGATTCATCTATAGTAAACCTTGAGCAAGATTTCTCTATAGTTAATCTTGAGCAAGATTTCTTTATAGTAAATCTAGAGCAAGATTTCTTTATAGTAAATCTTGAGCAAGATTTCTTTATAGTAAATCTGGAGCAAGATTTCTTTAAAGTAAATCTTGAGCAAGATTTCTTTATAGTAAATCTGGAGCAAAATTTCTTTATAGTAAATCTTGAGCAAGATTTCTTTATAGTAAATCTTGAGCAAGTTTTCTTTATAGTAAATCTGGAGCAAGACTTCTTTATAGTAAATCTGGAGCAAGATTTTTTTATAGTAAATCTTGAGCAAGATTTCTTTATAGTAAATCTTGAGCAAGATTTCTTTATAGTAAATCTTGTGCAAGATTTCTTTATAGTAAATCTTGTGCAAGATTTATTTATAGTAAATCTTAAGCAAGATTGTTTATAGAAAATCTTGAGCAAGATTTCTTTATAGTAAATCTTGAGCAAGATTTCTCTATAGTAAATCTGGAGCAAGATTTCTTTTTTGTAAATCTTGAGCCAGATTTCTCTATAGTAAATCTTGAGCAAGATTTCTCTATAGTCAATGAGGAGCAGGAATTCTGTTGAGTCAGATTTTTGTGTTTAAAACCCTATTAGTTTATTTTAGTTTTTTTTTTAAATCTGGAGCAGGATGTCTGTTTAATAAACCTTCTGTTAAATAAATCATGATTTAGTTTTTTGTTAAGTAAATCTTGATTAAGATTTCTTTTAACACTATTTAAGCTTGATTAAAGCCATCTTTAGAAAATGAATCACTTATTGAAAACGACGAATTCCTTTCAAATATATTAAAGCTAATCTTAAACTGCTTAACACATTTTGTCATTTACATATGAATCTTAAGAATGTGCACGACTTTTCTTACTTTTTCTCTATATTCAAGAGCTCCATTTACAACCTTGAAAATAGAAAATATTGTTCATACACTCATATTCACATGTTTTCATATAAATGTAAAACTAAAATAAACTATTTACTCAAGGAAATTCCTTTTATGACACTTACTCTTGTTTCCTCTAATGCTCCCCTCCTGCCTCACAACAAATACAAATATTTATTATACAAAAAAAAAAAAGCAAAGCAACAACAAAAATCATAAAAATAATGTTAAGAATTGTTTGAGATACAAAAGCAGAAAAAAAAAATACTGCTGCTGCTAAATGAATATTATTTTATATATTTTTTTTGTTTGTCTGACTGACTGAATTGTAGCTACGAGTACAATTCATATTATTGTGAGTCGTTTTGTTTCTCATGTATGTAAATGAATGTACAATATAAATAGTATTTATGTAGATATTGTATTGTAGTATTTAGTTGTTGTTTTTGCTTTTAACACGTGTGATACATAAATCATTTTATTGTATTATAAAATAAAGATATTGTTGCTGCTGTTGTCATCATATCCTTAACAACAACATTCCATTTGAAGAAAAAAAAAACAAAATGAGAAAAGAACAGCAACAAAAAGTTTTAGTGTTTATTTTAAAGACCTCATAAATATGGCATTTTTAAGAGGGTGTTAGAGTGAGAGAGTCAGAGAGGGGTGCGATATTTAAAGTGGATTTGTTGTGTAAGATCATGATCATAATGTTGTTGCTTTAAAACACAATTGCTTCCTGTTTAGTTAGAAGGTAAATATTTGTTAAACTTTATTAATAGCTTAACAGTTGCTTATATATATTTAAGAATTTGCATAAAAGTCAAGCTTAATAGAAAAATTATTAATTTGAAATAAAAAAAAAATATTATATTTTTAAATAAATCAGTTTTCATATGCAAATAAATAAACAACACGCTTAGATTAAAACAAAATCTCAAACAATTGCTTTTAAAACAACCGCCGGATTGAGTGCTTAATAGAAACAATAATCAGTTATTTAACAAGTCGGTCATTTAAAGTAAATGATTGCTATTTAAAATACAGCACGAGAGATATGTATACATTCTATGTATATATTCCAAATACATGTCTAGTTTATTTTGCTAAATTTATTTTCTAATCGCCACAAACCCCACACAAATAATAAAAAAAAACATCTGTTTATTTAATAATAAACAAAAACAAAAGCAGGTGTTAAATAAAATAAAGAAATCTCTACACAAATAAATCGATAACATAATATGGTATTGTTTTGTTTTGTTCTGTTGATAACAATTTGAATTAAAACTCCAACCTCAAATCTGCTGTAGGAAACACGTGTGGTGGGAAAAATCTATTTGATTTTCTTATTATCACTTTCTATCAACAATTGTGTACTCATAATTCGAGTAATTTGTTGTTTGTCAAACCATCCAAACAGGGGCCATAAAGAAGAAAGGAATTGTAAAATATTTATTCACACATTATCTCAAACAATTTCATTCATTCATTTATGATTTCATTGATTGGTTTGTTCACTAATTCATTCATTGATTTAGTCAATGACTTATATATACATATGCACACTTAAATACATACTACATACCATCTTAAATATTGGTTTATCTTCGAAGTTATAAAGTTATGTATTAAGTAAATACTATCCGTTTGCGAGTTTACTGTTAGTGAGTTATACTAAGGGTATTCAATTAAAATCAAAAACAAGTAAGAGAACTATATTCGGCTGTGCCGAATCTTATATACCCTAATTATACTTTAACATTTTTTTTTTTTCGAAATTGTTTTAAAAAGTTTTTTCCAATTTTTTTTTTAAATATTTTTAATTAAAATTTTTTTTTTTTTAATTTATTAGTGAACAAAAATTTATGACAAAAAATTTTTTTTGTGAAAAAAAATTCGGGTTAAAAAATATTTTTCCCGATTTTGACCCATTGTAGGTCCAACTTACTATAGCCTTATATATTGCAATGGACTTTGAAATATCTATCATTAGATATCCATATTGTGTATATTTATGATTTAGTAATCGAGATATAAATCAAAAATAGGCCAAAAATAGAGGTTGTGTCGGATTTTTGCTCATATCTCCGTTATTTATGGACAGATTTTGCTGATTTTAAATAGAAAACTTCTCGAAAGCATGTCTGACAGAATTATTGAAGATTTGGATCCCGAAGTTATCTGGGGTCTTCAGAAAGTTGATTTCAACAGACAGACAGACAGACGGACATGGCTATATCGACTTCGCTATCTATAACGATCCAGAATATATATACTTTGTGGGGTCGCAAATGAAAAATGTGGAAATTACAAACGGAATGACAAACTTATATATACCCTTGAAACTCATGGTGAAGGGTATAATAAAATGTAGAGACCTGCTCCAATCGGATGTCTAGTCGCCGATATACGAATAGACCAAAAAAATAAAAAAATAAGGAATTGTCGTAGACATATTAAATTTGGTACTGGCATTTAGTAGGACTAAATATAAACAGTTTTACAAACAATTGGGCAAAAGTTTAAGCAGACTTATAGACCAAAATTTCAGAAATATTATTATTTATAAAATTAAATAAATTACAAATAAGAACAAACATTTTGAAAACTGTAATTTAATGTAAAATGTGTGAGAAGATAAATTTAACTTTAACTAGTACAGACATAAACCACATTTTCTTGCACAGCCCAGTTTACAGTTAACAGAACACTGTAAATCACTTAACAGTAGAGATGAGCGATATTTCCATACCAGTGATTTAATCACCGTGAATGAAAAATCACTGGTAACAACTGTTATTAAATATAGCAAGTAATAGGTATATACATTTAAGTCGTTCTTTCATATTTGTCTTTTAAAATTTTAAAACTTCTCTGGGAACACTATTAAAAAACAACTGTACTAAGTAATATGTACTGTAAATGTCGTCCTTTTTCACGTTTTTCAACAAACTTTTAAGTTTCATTCTTTTATATTTTTCAACATTCACTGGTATATGTATAATAAATAACAGATATTTTTGATATCGTTCTTCCACAGTTTTGAAAATTCTATTATATGTCTGTCACATTTGTTAACATACTTTAAATATGCACTTTCCAAAATAAAACGCCAAATTAGTAAAAGAAATTTCATGACAAAAATAGTTGTTTCCTTTCAAGACAGACAAACTGACGGACATAGCTAGATAGTATTTAAGACCCCAAATATATATATAAGTTGCGAGATCTACAACCAATATTCGATGTCTGTTTATGGGTATACAACTCAAAAGCAAATTATAGTCGACGTGCGAAAAATTATCATTTATGCATGGTTCAGCAAAAAAAAATTTGTCTATCGACGTGTAAAATATGCAAAAGCTTACTTGTCAAGCTTTTTGCTTGAAAAAATGCTAATACCTGAATTTTAATAAACAATTCAGATATAAATATCTGAAAGGAGATGAATACAAAAAATATTGAATTCAAATAATAAAGGGATATTTGAACCAAAATTGGATTCCAATAAATTTCAGTTTTTGAAGAAATAAATTTGGAGATTTCTGATTTTTATGGGACAACGAAATGGGCATTACCGTGGAAAAATATTCAGCTTAAGTCGGCTTGCTAATAGCCGCCGTATTTGGTGCATGTTCCTTAGTAATTTAATAATATTTTACAGTTTGGGTAATTGTACAGCCGATTTAAGAAGCAGCCATCACCGCCATCAAATTTGGTCGGAGGAGAGTCTGTTTATCAGCGTTCCATAAACCAAACCTTTCTAATGCACGAATAAAGGAATTTAAACTCATAATGCTATCTGCGATCGATCCGTCGGGTTGTGTAAGCATCTCCAGATCTGAATCTCACCATGAAAACTTTTACATGTTGATGAGATAATGATGCCAATCAATATATATGTATATGAGGAAGCAGTCGATTGGAAACAATTATCTTCAGTATACTCTCATTGAGCAGTCTTTTATACCAAATATTTATAAGAGCCGTCTATCGATGGCAGTTACATACAGGCAACATAGCCCTTGTCGTGACTCGGTTAGTCTTAAGAGACACTTGTCTGTGCACAATCGTACTCTTTCTCCTGGACCTAAAGTCCAGGCGGAGATACATCGATCGATCGGAGTTATATACATCACTGCAGTATACTTTAGGTCTAGGAGGAACACTTCGATTGTGCACAGAACAGACTCTCAGATTGACTGAGTCAAGGCTATGTTGCGCCTTGACTCAGTCAATCTAAGAGACTTTTATGTGTACAATCGTAGTGTTCCTCCTAGACCTAAAGTTTACTGCAGTGATGCAGCGATTAATCGGCTTCCGAAGGCGGAGCTCCTCTTTTTCCCAGTAAGTGTGGGCACTGAATACCATGATGTCAAGTAGAGTTCACCCTCAGAATATTTCCCCATCACGTTTCAATATACCCAGTATTCCAGGATCTCGTTGGATATCGTATAGATGTCCAAGAGAATTTAAAGGCTGTCTTAAAGCTTAAAAACCACAGTCCGCTAAAACCGCAGCCTAAAGAACACTGCAGAGTTCGGAAAAACACACATGTCCCAGTTCATTCGATCAAAAAAAAAAAAACAAAAACAAAATACGCAAAGCAATAAAACCAACACACATCCAAACATACGTTTTGTTGCTTTTTTTGTCAAAGGATGCAATAAATTGTCTTCTTTTGATGAAATTCTCAGAGGTTGCTTCGGATTTTTGCTCATATCTTCGTTATTTATGGACGGATTTTGCTGATTTCAAATAGGAAACTTCTCGAATGCATGTCTGACAGAATTATTGAAGATTTGGATCCCGAAGTATCTGGGGTCTTCAGAAAATTGATTTCAACAGACAGACGGACATGGCTTATTGACTCCGCTATCTATAAGGATCCAGAATATATATACTTTATAGGGTCGAAAAATTATATTGTGGAAATTACAAATGGAATGACAAACTTATATATACCCTCCTCACGAAGGTGAAGGGTATAAAAATCGATAGTTTAAAACAAATAATATAGTGTAGTAGACCAAATGTGGAAAAATAATATCCTATACGATATTAAAACGTTAATATGAATTCTACAAGTGCATTTTGTATAGGATATATAATGAGTTATGAACCGAAAGACATTGGTATGTGGGATTGGTGAAATCATGGGCCGATTTCCATAGATTCATAAGCCGGCTATCCTTTGAATTTTATCAAATTATCTTTCAAATTTGCTATACACACAGATAGTGATGCTGAGTAGATTGCCATATTTTAAGGTGTGTATTAATTTATATTTTCTATGAATCACAAATATCAGCTGAAACGAATAGTACTCATGGGATTAAAAGCTAAATTAAATAAAGACATCATCCTTGTCTAGTGATTACCCTAAATGTCAACTTAATCAATTCAATGTTTCATGGAGGAGACAACATCAATATCATCTCATCATCATCATCCTTCTCATATCAGTATTAGGTTACATTCACACACGCACATTCGTAAACATATTTATTAATAATGAAGACGATGATGATGGAGATGGTTATACTCTCTTAACATACTCTTTCACATACCGATGCTGCTTTTAAGTGGGAAATACTTAACATTGAAGTAAAGGAACACTTGGCACCCATACATATCTAGCCCCATAAAGTGCGTGTGCATACGCAAAACAAGAGGAAAACTTATAGGTTAGGGGGGGGGATACAATAACGAGGGGAGGAGAAGGGAAGTTAAAAGTATAGTAGTAAAACCAAAACATTGACAGCTTAATTTGATTTATTTATGTATGGTTTTTTTTTCTGTTGCTGTTGTGGCCTCTTCATAGACAAACTTCGTGTCTGCTGCAATACTATTTATAATGGGTTGGATGCTGGTTTGGCATGGATGATTGGTTGTTTGCTGGTCTAGAGCAGCATTCTCAGATTATTGAGTAAGTACTCATTCATTCACTCACTCATTCAGTCATTGCACAGATTGACATGTGATTTTAATGAAATTTATGATTTATCCATTTGGATTTAAATTTTATGTATTGTAGATGCCACACACACACACACACACATACGAAGTATTAAGATATCTACTTTATTATCATATACTACATATGAAGACATAATGAAGTGTAACATCATTATTGTGGGAATAAGTATTTGTTTTTCTTTTTTTCTGTTGTGTTATTTGTACAAAGTGATCATTATTATGTCGGCATTTGTTTTGTTTTTCTGTGATTTGTTTTTTTTTTTCTTGTATGTAGAGACTTTAATGGCGCTTAAGTATTAAGTGTATTTGTGTTTGGTTATCGTTGTTTTACTTTACTTAAGGCTAAAATCTGTTTTATAAAGATTTATTTATAAAAAAAATGAAATCACCATTAGTTGTGTTATGTGTTAAGAGTACTTAGAGGCCTCCCAGTAGTTTTAATATAGTGGAGAATGAGATTATGGAAGTTTCAAAAAGCAAATCAGTGATTTCAAGAACAACTGTTCATGAAGAATATATTTACAATTACCACGTGCTTTTAAAATATGTACTTCAAAAATGTGTTCTATTTTGAGATTTTGCGTAATTAACGAATCTTAACGCAGTCTCAATAGATTTCTTAAAAAGAAGTTTCACATCAATTTGGAAATCCTCAAGATCCAATAATAGGTTATATGGCGATTGGCCTTGTAAAAAGACAAATGGTGTATCCACCGACAAGAATGTCTTGACATCATAAATTTTGAAGATATTTCGATACAATTTGGTACATACATTTTTTTTGGCCCAAAGACGAAGCCTATTGAAACTGCCTGAAATCGGTTCATTATTTCACCTAGCACCCATACAAATGTTCTCACGAAATTGGACTTTATCGGTCGCAAATGGTTGATTTACATAAGTATCTATACAAAATTCGCTCCAAAAAGGTTTTAAACTCAGGCCACCTAATTTTATGACGATCTCGGTCCATAATTAGTCATAGCTCCCATATAAGGCCCGCTTCCGAAAATCACTTTAACGAGCATAAATATTTTAAAAATGTTAGTATAAACATAAAATTCAACAGAAATGACATTAATATAGATATAAAGCACACAACCTAATTTCATGGCGATAGGTCCCATATAAAGTCCTATTTCGAAAATCATTCATGAAAATAAATTATAGTGTAGGTCGGGCTTGACCGACCATACTTTCTTACTTGTTATATCCTTCACCATGATTGTCATTCCGTTTGTAATTTCTACATTTTTCATTTGCGACCCCACAAAGTATATATATTCTGGATCGTTATATATACCGAAGTCGATATAGCCATGTCCGTCTGTCCGTCTGTATGTTGAAATCAACTTTCCGTAGCCCCCAAATAACTTACAGACATAATTGATACACTAATATATCGGGAATTCTTCCGGCTCGGTCGCTATTTAAAATTGAGTCAATCGGTCTACAAATGGCTGGGACAACCTCGATTTTTTACCTATTTTTGATCTAGTATATCTGGATTACTAAGTCATTAATATAGACAATATGGATATCTAATGATAGATATTTCAAAGTCCATTCAACGATTTATATAAGGCTATAGTAATTTGGACCTACAATGGTTCAAAATCGGGAAAATTATTTTTTAACCCGAATATTTTTTTTTACCACAATTTTTTTTTTATTAATTAATTTTTACTAATAAATTTAAAAAAAAAAAAAATAAAAAAAAGATTGGAAAAAAATTTAAAAAAAAATTGGAAAAAATTAAAAAAAACAATTTCGAAAAAAATTAAAATAACTTTGGAAAAAAATTTTTTTTTTAAATATGAAAAACAATTTAATTTTTTTAAATTTTGAAAAAAAAAAATTTTAATTTTGTTTACCTAAAAATATTTAAAATTTTTATTTTAAAGTATAACTTGGTGAAGGGTATATAAGATTCGGCACAGCCAAATATAGCTCCCTTACTTGTTTTTAGTTGATTTTAACTTTTTCATAAAAAAATTAAAAGTCAACTTTAGCTTTAAGTTTCTCAAAAACAGCTGAACCGATTTTTATAACGTCAAAACTGGAGAAAAATTCAAAAAAATATCTCTCCATCAAAAAAAATATCTAAAATATCTCTATCGTTCCAAAAGTTACACAGTTTTGGCCGAAGAAAAACGATTCTGAGCCACTGTGCGGTGTCTTCTCTGCTGCTGTATATTTTGGTGGATGTCTTTTAAATTTTCCCATGTACTCTCTGTGATCATAATAAAAACATTTGTTTTTGAAAAAAGAAACAATTAAGATAGCGAACGCGATACACTTTGAAAATCAAAATAAAATGTTTTGAGTGCTTTTTATATACAGCAGCATATGTATTTAGCTTTGAGTTAATATTTTTTTAAGCCACTTAATTATAACGATGGCTGATAACTGATACAAAACGAAGATTAAGTAACAAGAACGCCACATTAAAACAGGAACAAAATCAAATGATAAATTTACTGTTAATATTGTTTTTTGCGGACTCTTTTAATTTGTTTGTAGTATTAATTTTATAGAAATATTTCATAAGATTTGTGTAATTATTATGTAAATATGAGAACAATAAATACTAAAGCATGAACAAATATTTTCAGTTGTCAGGTCCATTTTGTTTTGATAACAACTAAGATTAGATGCAAATACACTGTACTATAAAAATTTTGAATTTTTTTATATTTGTTTGTTAATATTTTAATTTTTGGTATCGGCGACCTTTATGTGGAAATACCCACATATTATGCTCATATTGGAAGACTGAAGATTGCTGATGAAGCCTGTAACGACGCTGAATAAACATTCCAGTGTCTAAATTATTTGTTTAATGCACTTGAGCCTAATATTTATAACTAACACTTTAAAGATGATTAAATTTTAGTAGTTTAAAAAAAAACAACTATTTTTGGACTTAACAGAGAACATTAGAGTGTTAATACATATGTATATATGTATTTAAGTACATCCATATATACATATGTATTAACACTCTAATTTTCTCTGTTAAGTCAAAAAAAGTTTGTTTTTTTCTTTATAAATAAATTTCCCTTTCATATTTTCCTCTTTTACACATTTAACCCATAATTAATGGCTTTACAAAAAAAAAAAACCTTTTACAAATTAATTTACTTTTAATAGAGAGGTATCATTTAATTGAAGTGTAATCGAAACGTTAGCAATTATTAATAATTCATACAGAATAAATGCTCTAAAGTAATTGATACACACATTGAAGATATCCCCATTATCATCGTCATCATTCTCCTCGATGTTAAATCAAAATTATCATCATCATCATCATAATTATCACCATTGTTATCAGTAAAATATTTATAGCAAATTTTCAAGTATCATGACTCTATCATTGACTTTTAGCCGACTATGGTAGACTGTGAGTCAGTCTGACTACACCCCCTTCCTCTGCATTACTAGTCCCATAAGCTTTACAATATGCGTGTGATATCTGTGTAAGTATTTATATGTATGTATGAGTTAGTTAATATCTGTGTAGTTGTCTGCCTTTTTGTTTTGTGTGTACTGTGGTAATAGTTTTACACAAATGACTCATATTTTATGTAAATCACAAACAATTTTCTCTACATAAATATAATGTGTTATTTGTTGTTATTATTATGTTTATTTATTGTTGTTGTTATTATTACAGTTATTCTTTGTTGTTGTTTATATGTAAAAACATTATCTGTAATCTGACCATATGATGAGTATCAAGTGTATTTTCGAGAATGATTATCATGATTCAACATGATTCGACATGCTTATACAATACAAATAACAACACTATAGCGATGTTATAAATGTAATGGGAACCCTTTTTTTTTGCATTTATTATTTATAAAATGTCATCATCATTGTTATAAATACTTATACATACTATGTACATATTATTAAAATTTAATATACTCGCTGAAAATTACACATGTTATTAAAGTAATTAATTTGAAATGAAATACAAAACGGTGGCATTTAAATTATAATTAAATTTGTCTATGAATTCCATAAATGTTTTTGAACTTGATTTAAACAAGTCACATGAAATACTTCTTTTTTTAAATTAAATATTTCTTTTACTAAAAAATAACAAAAAAAAAAAATAGATTTTTATTAAAAATTACAAATTGTTTTTGGTGTATCTTAGAGACAACAATATAAACTATAAAAGATTAAAAATTAAAGAAACATAATTTAAGAAATAACTGCTATTCATAAGTTCATTTCAGAGAAAATCGGAAATCCAAAATATATTTGAGATTTTTTTTTTAATATTTTTTGAAAATCGATACGAAATTTCGATTATTAGAATCATTTTATTTCAGATTCAGCTTAAAGAGTTGCAATAATGCAAAAACTAAATTTTGGTAAAAAAGGAATTTCCATGGAAAGAACCACTGGTATTGAAAATTAGATTGTTAATATACAAAGTGTAAATTTTTACAATATAATGTATTCGCAGCTAATCTAAGTTGTTATCCTGAGAAAGTTGTCCATAAATTTGAAAATTTATTTTTTCTAGCTTCTGCTAATTTCAATGATATTTCTCTTTAGTGTTTATTGTTTACATATTTCTAATAATAAAATTAAAGCAGTCCGATCAAAGCTCTATAAGACATTAGAACTTGATCAAAATCCAATGAAAGATTTACCGTTATTTCATTTGATTTGTTTCATGTTCTTATGTCACGTTCTGGAACTTTGCGATCTTCTTAATCAAGTGACATTCAGATCAAAAATTATTGGCTTTAAGTAAAACTAAATATACAGCATGTAATAATCACGCTAAACACTTTATTTTCTTTTTCAAAGTGTGTCGCGTTCGCTATCATTTCTCTTTAGTATTTATTGTTCACATATTTCTATCATGACAAAAATATGTCATGAAATGACTTTTTTTCTATGAAATCTTTCTACAATAACGAATTAATACAAACAAATTAAAGGAGTCCGATCAGAGCTCAAGTGACATTAGAACATGATCAAAATCTTATGAAAAATTTACCGTTATTTCATTTGATTTTGTTCATGTTCTTATGTCACGTTCTTGTACTTTGCGATCTTCTTAATCAAGTGGCATTCAGATCAAAAATTATTGGCTTTAAGTAAAACTAAATATACAGCATGTAATAATCACGCTAAACACTTTATTTTAATTTTCAAAGTGTGTCGCGTTCGCTATCATTTCTCTTTAGTATTTATTGTTCACATATTTCTATCATGACAAAAATATATAATGAAATTACTTTTTTTCTATGAAATCCGATCAAAGCTCAAGTGACATTAGAACTTGATCAAAATCCAATGAAAGATTTACCGTTATTTCATTTGATTGGTTTCATGTTCTTATGTCACGTTCTTGTACTTTGCGATCTTCCTAATCAAGTGGCATTCAGATCAAAAATTATTGGCTTTAAGTAAAATTAAATATACAGCATGTAATAATCACGCTAAAAAGAAAGTGTGTCGCGTTCGCTATAATTTTTCAAAAACAAATGTTGTTTTATTTTCACATGACTAATTAGATGGGTACAACTTGTGTGCAAAGAAGAATGGAACCAACAATGCGACATATGGGAAAAATTAAACATTTTAAGGAAAATTTCGATACACCAGTTGTAAAGACATCGTGAAGTACTATCAAAATTTCTATATAAAAAGTATGTCGAACCAATAAACCATGACAATGAAGCATTTGTTGAAATTATTTGAACTAAACCTTACTACAAATGTGACTGGCAAATATGTCGCGAGCTAAATCATACTTTAAGATGTAAGTCAACAGAAATCCACATTAGCATACTTTAGTTAAATTTTGGCATTTTGCGAAAACTAGTTTTATTTTGATCGCTTTCTGCACCCCAAGTTTATCGTTAATAAATTTGCTTTAAGCGTTGCAACAATCCAAAATAAACTTATATTTAAATGGGATTAAACAAGTATTTTTGAAAGCTTAATTATTGTATACTTTTTCAACATAAAAAGCTATTTGTTAAATCATAAACATCAAATCAAATTAACCAATTATAAGCCCTTATAAAATAATTTAATTTTGAAAATTTTACGGCCTGCTAATAAAGATGTAATAAAACAACAATCTTAAAAAAAGAAAGAAAAATATAAAAGAAACCTTAACCCAAATTTCAGCAGCAGCAAAAACAAAACAAACGACAATGAAAAATTTATTTCATACATCAAAATAAATCCAACCCTAAAGCCATAAATACAACGCAAAAAAAATCAACTGTAAGAAAATCCTTTTTTCAATACGTATGTATACGAAATAATTTACATTCGCGTAATCACTTACGACAGACTACGACGTCAACGACAGCATCAATGTCAGTCACATTTAACATTGAAACTGACACAGAAAACACAGCACAGAAAGAATCGAAGAGGACCCCAACATAAACTGCATTCTTAAGAAACATACAAACATACATTCATATCATTATATGCAGCGGATTCTGCCAGATTTCTTATTGCCATTTATACTCTAAAATATACAATATAAGGTGCAGTTGTTTCAGACTGTCATCACAAATGTGATTCCAGACTTTTCTTATTAGCAACAGCAACAGCAAAACCTTAAACATTTTTCAGAACACACACACACACTCACTCACTCACATCATTATTTATAAAGGCAAAATGAGTAAAACAATAATTAAAGTATGACATATAAATAATAACAACAACCACATGATGCACTTTTGTACTCAATTTGGTTTAGTTAAGGCAGAATGAAAGAATACACACAACACACAATTCAGAAAAGAAAAAAGATGATCTTGTACTTAAGAGAAACAGCTGCGCCGGGTGTTCTAAAAGCCGAAAAAGGTATGTAAGAACACAGATGAAAGGAATAAGCAACGTATAAAATACGAAACTAATTGAGTATCAACATGTACTCATACTCGAACCCCTCTTCATAATAAGAAAAACAAAAAATTAAAATACATAAATAAATAAAAAAGAAAGAAAACAACACAAACCAAAGGAAATAAGTAAAACTAAACACGCAACAGTTCCTTCCTTGTGTCTTGTTATTTTATTTACTTTTACATACCTACATATCTACAAGTATTTATTTATGTTTTACACACACACACCAACTAATATAACAATTTTCATTATTACAGTTTCGTAGGCTTTAACTTTCGTTCACACTCGTACTATTTCGGTAGTCATCCTTGCTTACACAAGCACAATAGAAAATCAAACGAAGTAGCGAGAACAACAACGACGAGATGTGTGAGTTTACGAAACGACTCACACTTAATATACATACATACGTACATACATATGCTTATACATGCATATCAACTTACATATTTACACTATATGTACTTATGTAGTGTTGTTGTATTATTCAAATATAGGACAATAACATGTTCCTTAGGAAGTAAGAGAGTTTTGTAGAAGGAAAGGAACTAAATAGAAGAATAAAGAGCTAAACTAAATTACTTTATTATATTTATTTATGTATTAGAATGATGTGCGTATGAAAATCATCATGATTATGTTGATGTTGCTGATAATGAGGTTTATCCACATAAACATAATTTTTTTCTCATACTCTGTATAGTCATTCATGCTTTGTGGGTAAATATAGAAGAAGAGTATGAAAAAAGTCATTGTCAATAAATTTTGTATTGTGTGGCGTAAATATTTTAAATATCTTTTGCTTTTGTTTTCTATTACGCAGTAAAATTTAAAAAGGCTAATTTATGAAATGTATAGGAATCATACAATATGATGAGATTTGTGTGTTAAAATTTAGACAATTTTAATTTTAAACTCTACAGTTAAGATACCCTTAAATATTGCTAGCGAAAATTTATTTTAGACACTTCTTTTACTATTACTTGTTCCACATTTTACAAAGAAAAGTTAATTGTTTACCTAACAAATTCCTGGTAATCTAACATAGAATGAATTGTCTTTTTACTGCCCCCAAGTAATTAAGAGTGTGGTAACTTCATTTTTTTTATTTCACTTTATAAACCCCTCTGATAAGACAAACTAAAATAAAGTATACACGGAAGCGTTACTGAGAGGAACAACTTTATAAGTCTATTGCCAAAAACCTAACTCGTGCAACATCAAAACACATGTGAATTAAAGTATTTTGTTGTTGTGTCAGCCATATGGTTTATAAAAATGTAATTATTTTTGACATTTAATTCTAATTCTCTAATTCTTCACTTCACAGAAGATATTGCTTGAGTATTTAAATGATTTCTTAAATATATTCGAACACTAACAAAAGTTCTTTATACATTTTTTAAATTTCCATTAAGTAAATAGAAGACTGACAACATGTAATTGAAAGTCAGTCACATTTAATAAATTGTAAATAAAGTCATAAATTTACGATGTAAAATTGTATCCAATTTATCTTTTAAAAACTACCTGTATTTGGCCTGTTATTATCAGTTTAAATTAAATAGTGTTCTTAATTATACACTTCACCTTCGTGAGAAGGGTTTATATAAGTTTGTCATTCCGTTTGTAATTTCCACAATATAATTTTCGGACCGTATAAAGTATATATATTCTGGATCCTTATAGATAGCGGAGTCGATTTAGTCATGTCCGTCTGTCTGTCTGTTGAAATCAATTTTCTGAAGACCCCAGATATCTTCGGGATCCAAATCCTCAATAATTCTGTCAGACATGTTTTCGAGAAGTTTCCTATTTAAAATCAGCAAAATCCGTCCAAAAATCAAATGATAGATATTTCAAAGTCCATTGCAACGATGTATATAAGGCTATAGTAAGTTGAACCTACAATGGGACGAAATCGGGAAAAATATTTTTCAACCCGAATTTTTTATTAGTGAAAAAAATTCATAAATTTTTCACTAATAAATTAAAAAAAAATTAAATTAATTTTTTTTTTTAAAAATTGGAAAAATCTTTTAAAAACAATTTTGAAAAAAAAAAAAAAAAAATTAAAAAAAATTTTAAAACATTTTTCTTTTTAATTTTTTTTTTTTTCATTTAAATTAAACTGTTCTATCGATAATGTAGTGGTTATGATGATATTAGAAAACTTCTCCAGTTATGTCCAATATATTTGAGAAGGTCCTGCAAATTTGAGAGGTTGATTTGTTAATGAATTGCTCAATTATAGGGAACATTTTTGGGTGTATCTTTTGAACCCGGTTTTTATATGTCATTTTAAAGGGTACATATCAGTCATTTATTCACACTTAGTTATTGAATATTATAGTGTAAGCAACAAAGTTTTTTTTTTTGCTTCGAAAATGTCGAATTTTCTGTCAACAAAAAATCATATGCTGGAAGTTTTACTTTACTTCTTTAATTTGAAAAAAATGCCGCTGAAGCACACCGATTGCTCACCGAAGCTTATGGTGAATTTCCTCCATCGGTTTCTGTAGTGTTCGTGACCGAATTGAAATACACGCAATGATGGTTGTAACGAAACTGGTATTTATTTCAATTTATTCTTATTACTAATATTTACATAGTTGCAATTCTGAGTATCCTTATCTAGTGTTGCAATATTTTGGGATTAAGTAATATTATGGTTTTATGTATTAATAGTAATATATTAATTAGCAGTAAAATATATTACATTACTCCACCCCCAAAATTTTCAAGACTACATAGTAAAATTAATTAATTCAAAAATTAAATTTGTTTTAGTTTAGTTAAAAAAAAAATTCAAAATTCAAGGTTACTAATTCAATTATTATTGTTATTAAAAATTATAAAAATTTTAATTTTGTTCATTGTTCAAGTCCGGAAGTCTTCTGGCTGGTATCGCAATACTTCTCTTCTATTTCTTGTTGTTCTGCGAACTTGAAGATTTTGCTGATTTCGATCGGTTTCCTGATGAGATGAAATTATTTCCGGAGAGGTTGTTTTAAAACTTGTGTCATATGTTGATGGCTGTGATGTCGATGCTGATGGACTTGAAGATGTTGGTGCTTGTGATGTCGATGCTGATGGACTTGAAGATGTTGGTGCTTGTGATTCGGCGTTGCCACTAAGATGCTCTGGATCGATGGTTGGAACGCTGCGAGGTTTTATCTGGTTGACATGTCGTCTGCAAATTCCCTTTTCTGTATTTATCGTAAAAATTACTTTACCAACTTTTGTTTGTATAGTGCCTGGTATCCACTTCTTCCCCTTGCCATAATTTCTGATGTAAACAGTATCGTTGGTCTGATATTTTGGTGAATTTGAACATTTTTGGAATTCCTTAGAAGTTTCTAAAAACTGAGACCAGATTGTGCGAATAGGTCTTCCTCGAATGAGTTCTGCGGGGGATTTGCCTTCGGCATTTGGCATAAAGCGATAAGTGGAAAGAAACTTATGGACAGCATCCTTAACTGGCATGTTGTCTTCGATGTTTTTACGAACAGAAGTTTTAAATGTTCTGACAAAACGTTCAGCCAAACCGTTAGAAGCCGGGTGAAACGGCGTAGTCGTAATATGGCGAATACCAAGTGTCGTACAAAATTGTTCGAATTTGTCAGAGCTTAGCTGCGGACCGTTGTCGCTAACGATTGCATTTGGTATGCCTTCAATAGAAAATATTGCAGAAAGAGCAGCAACAGTGTCTTCTGTTGTTGTGTTTTTCATTGTTGAAACGTACGGAAACTGCGAAAATGCATCGACGCATATGAGCCACATGGAATTGAAAATAGGCCCAGCGAAATCTATATGTAACCTGTCCCAGGGCTTTGATGACTTTGGCCAACTTTCGTATTCTTTAGAAGGAGCTTGATTCTGAACCTTACATATTTCGCATTCAGACGATATTTTTATAATGTCCGCGTCGATGTTGTTCCACCAAATGTGCTGCCTAGCGAGTTGTTTCATTTTAATAACTCCCCAATGTCCGTCATGTAACATTTTAAGCATTTGGTTCTTTAAAGCATCTGGTATAATGACACGAATGTGGTCAGTTTGTATACAAAGTAAATTGTTGTATATAGTTAAATTATTCCTGTGATTAAAAAATGGTTTTAGGTTTGATTGTGATTGGCTGAGCCGGTCCGGCCAACCATTTTTTACACAATAATAAACGTTGCGTAATGTTTTGTCGGCTTTTGATTCTTTGCAAATGTCTGTCTTCATAGGAATATTATCAAAAGTTATTAAGAAGCATGAGTCTTCTTCTCTATCGAAACTTTCGTCTGTTCCAATAGGTAGACGCGATAATGCATCCGCATTACCATGATCGGCTGTATTTTTATATTTTATCTCAAACTGATATGCCATGAGCGTTATAGCCCAGCGTTGAATACGATGTGCAGTCATTGTAGGTAGATGTTTATTAGGGTTTAAAATGCTTACCAATGGTTTGTGGTCAGTAACAAGAATAAACTTGCGCCCATATAAGAACTGGTGGAAACGTTTAACACCAAAAACAATTGAGAGAGCCTCCTTTTCTATTTGGCTGTAGTTAAATTGATGTTTGTCCAGTGTCTTAGAGGCAAAGGCGATTGGCCTTTCAGATCCATCAGGATGAAGATGTGAAATGACAGCACCTATTCCGACAGGAGATGCGTCGGTAGAAAGAATAAGCGGCAAGTTGTCCTGGAAATGTGAAAGCTGAGTTGCGTTGATTATGTGTAATTTAAGCTGTTCGAAGGATTTTTGTTGACTTTCTCCCCACCGAAAAGGTATGTTGTTTCTGCGTAACATGTTGATTGGAGCTGCAACAGTTGAAAAGTTTGGCACAAAATTGTGGTAATAGTTGACTTTACCCATGAATGCTTCCAGTTCTTTGATATCTTTTGGTGGTTTCAAATTTTTAACGGCAAGAATACCAGATTCGTCAGGTAGTATTCCTTCTGAGCTAATTTTACGGCCTAAGTATGTAATTTCTTGTTGTAAAAACATACACTTTTCTTGCTTGCATCGTATACCATTTGATAATAAAACGGAAAGTACCTGTTCGAGTCGCTGGGAATGTTCTTCTAAAGTTGGCGCTGATATTATAATATCGTCTAAATAATTTGCACATCCTTCTATGCCGTGAAGAAGTTGTTCGATATGCTTTTGAAAAATAGCAGGAGCGCTAGCTATGCCATATCATCAAGCTCCATTTGAAGATAAGCATCCTTCAAATCAATTTTTGAAAAATATTTACCATTTCGAATGGTGTGAAATAAACTTTCACGAGTTGGAAGCGGGTACTGTTCAATGTTAATTTGCGAGTTGACAGCTACTTTAAAATCACCGCATATACGAATTGCGTTATTTGGCTTTTTTGCCAAAACAATGGGAGAAGCCCATTCACTAAATTTTACCGGAATAATAATTTGTTGTTCAATAAGTCTTTCTATTTCTTTTTTAAACTGAGGCATTTGTGCGAACGGAATTGGTCGACTTCTGAAGAATTTTGGTTGAGCATCAGGTTTTAAACGTACATTTGCTTTAAAGTCTTTAACCGTACCGAGAGATTGTCCAAAAACACCACTAAATTTTTCACAAATTTCTTTTACACGACTATTGTCTTTTTCCGAAACCGAATTTACTTGTTTAATTTGAAAACCAAATGTGCTAAATAAGTCATAACCAAACAAATTATCACCCTCGTTGGTGTTTACAACAATTAAAACAACTTTTTTCTCACTATTACCACATTTCATATTTATGTGCAATTCACCTAATATTGGTATTATTTTTCTGCCAAAACCGTACAATATTCTTTTTGTTTTCAATAATTTTGGTTTATTTAATTGTTCAAATGTTTTTAAATTAACTACCGAAATTGATGCACCAGAGTCCATTTGAAATTTAAATGTTTTATTATTAATTTCTACAAATATAACACTTTTTAAATTCTCTGTTTTCATTTCACCTGAAATGTCATAAATTGTCTCAACCACATCAATATTATTGTTTTGTCTTCTGTTTTTATACACTTTCTTATTTTCATATTTTTGTTTTGACATACACACGGGTGCTATGTGTCCCTTTTTTCCACATTTATTGCAAACTGCGTTTTTAAATCTGCACTCTTCTCTCGCATGGGAATTAAAACAGTTTGAACATGATTTATATTTTTGGATTACCTTTTTGTGTTTTTTATTTTCGTTTGCAGACGAATGTTTTTTCACTATATTTATGTCTATTGTTTTTTCACTAGAAGTTTCTTTTATTGTAGCCATAGTTCTTGTTGTTGCCTCATAAGATTCTGCAATAAGTATTACGTCAGAGAGAGTTGCTCTCTGCTTCTGCAAAGCGGCAGACCGAACTGCGTCGTGTGGTGTGTTCACAATTACGTGATCTCGTATCATGTCATCTACATAATTTGATGGACATGTATTTGAGTTACAGATAAACTTACAGTCTCTCGCCAAACCACGGAGATCTGCAATCCACTCTTTGTATGTTTGGGAGCCCTTCATTTGTCTTTTAAAAAAATTGTAACGTGCTGCTACTATGTGCTGGCTGACTGAAAAATGTTCCGTTAATTTTTCAGTTAATTCCTGGTATGTTTGATTTTCTAGACTTGTTACGCCAAATAAATTTTTGAGCAAATCAAACACTTCTACCCCGCACCATGATAATAAAAAAGATTTTTGTTTATCTACCGACGTTACTGAGTAGGCTACGAAATGTTGTTGCAATTGTTGTAAATAAGAGTCCCACTGTTGTTGTTCTTTATTGAACTTTTGAAATGCTGGTACCATCATTTGATCAGAAGTGAGTTTCGCTACGGAAGCAGCTTCTGGTTTTTTGTCCAGAAATGATTGCATCCATAATTGTTGTTGTGTTAGCAAATTCTTTGTGAATTCTTGCTGTTGTTGTAAAAGCAATTCTATGCCGTCTAAATTAGCGGTTGCCATTGTTTCGTGGCTTTTATATTCTAAAACGCGTGCAACAAAAAATAAAATGAAACACAGCTCTTTCGATTTAAGAATGATTTCTTTTTTTCTTTTTTTTTAAATTTATTTATTTGATATTTTTATGCACAACAAGAAACACTAATATTTTTTTTATCACTCGTCGCCAAATGTAGTGTTCGTGACCGAATTGAAATACACG
The DNA here is from genome assembly GCA_942486065.2 of Calliphora vomitoria. Taxonomy (NCBI): domain Eukaryota; kingdom Metazoa; phylum Arthropoda; class Insecta; order Diptera; family Calliphoridae; genus Calliphora; species Calliphora vomitoria. Next base: position 46,248,960 of record OW818032.2, read on the forward strand.
CAATGATGGTTGTAACGAAACTGGTATTTATTTCAATTTATTCTTATTACTAATATTTACATAGTTGCAATTCTGAGTATCCTTATCTAGTGTTGCAATATTTTGGGATTAAGTAATATTATGGTTTTATGTATTAATAGTAATATATTAATTAGCAGTAAAATATATTACAGTTTCAACATGTGAAAGGTGGTTTGTACGGTTCAGAGGTGGTAATTTTGACACGAAAGACAAAGATCGCTTAGGCCAGCCAAAAAAGTTTGAAGACAAAGAATTGGAGGCATTTCTCCATGAAGATTGTTGGAAAACTTAACGAGAGCTTGCAAAATCATTGGGTGCTACTCAAGTAGCAATTTCAAACTGTTAGAGAACAGCAGAATTCATCAGGGAAATTGGGTACTATACGAATTGAAGCCGAGAGATCTTGAACGATGATTTTGCACATCTAAAATTATGATATCGTTTTTTAACGAATCATTACTTGCGATGAAAAATGGATCCATTACGATAACCCGAAGTGTAAGATATCGTATGTGAAGCCCGGCCAACCAGCCGAATCGGCACCAAAGCGAAATATCCATGGCGCTAACCTAATGCTCTTTATTTGGTAAGAGTAAAAGGTTCCTAACTATTATGAGTTGCTGAAATCTGACCAGACAGATCATCACATCTGTACCGAACGCAACAGATTCGTTTGAAGAGAGCATTGCCCGAAAAACGTCCAGAATATGCGGCCAGACATGAAACCATAAATTACATCATGACAACGCTCGGCCACATGTTGCAATATCTGTTAAAAAGTATTTAGAAAGAAGTGGTTGAGAAGTTTTGCCTCAGTCACTTTATAGTCCGGAACACAACGCTCTCTCTGGGATACGCTTCACTTTGGATCAAAGTATCCGTTATCGGCTTGATTCTTTCTTGGCCTCAAAATAAGAGCTGTTCTTTTGGCTCGGAATCCATATGTTGCCAGAAGCATGGGAATATGCCATAGCTAACAGTTGCCAATGAATAAATTTGTATTGTACAAATGTTTCAAAATAAAAGCTAAAGATTTAAAAAAAGTCATAGTTCTTCAGCCATAGTGTTCTTTAATGCCTTAAATAAATTGCGGCTTTTGAATTTGAATTGTTCATAGAAAAGTTGTAAATTCTGTAAACAATTGGCGCCTATTTATAATGTCATATAAAAATATTATAAACTGTTTAAAATACCTTTCTTCACATTTAGATTTAAAACGATATTTTTGAGTTTGAGTTTTAGAGAAAGTTCACAAAGAGTTTTGTATATATATTTTGTTAGTTTGTCTAACTCAACAAGACATTTGAATTTGGGTTCGGCCCCTGGTTGTTATGAGAGTCGAACATTGGGTATAACAGTGCAATGTATTCTCTTCAAAATAGAGTTTCTTCTGACTTTTGTGTTGGAATTTTAAAGTGCATTTTGCGGAGGTTTTAAAACCACCGAAGCTATTAATGTGAATATATTTTGTGAGGTTGATAACTAATAAATAATTTAGAGCAGTCGATTTAATAATATAATATGTATTAAAATCTAGTCTAATAAATGAACCCAAGCAGTGTTTTATAAAAAAAATTTAACTAAAATTTCCTATTTGTTTAAGCAACATTAACCGATTCTCACGAGTTTATCGGATGTAAAGTAAATGCAAATCTGTTAAACTAAATCACTTTTTGATACATTCGGATGTTTGAAAATCGTTTGGTGAAATTGTATTTTATTGAGGACTTCAAAGAGATTTTTGTTAGATTAAACTCAGATGATGGCAAGAAATACTGAAGTGGCTTGAATCAATAAATTACAATATCACACTGGAAGGAAAACGCTTTGAAGCAGAAATGAAACCGTTACGTTAACCCCCTTACATTAATGTAATGAAAAGTTTCATTTATTTAATGAAACAGTGAATAATAGTAATGAAAGTTACATTAATGAAATGAATCGTGAATGTATGAATATTTATTGACAAATCAAGCATTTAAAAAAGATATTTTTTGTTGAACTAAGCTGGGAGTTCACAAAGACTTAAACTCAATTTGTTTGGTGGCATAAGTATATTGTAGATTTTGTTACAGAGAAATATGATGTGGATTTTTTGCATTTCAAAATTAATTTAAATGTTGTTCTATATTTCAATAAAATTGCAATAAAAGTTTCATTTCTAACTTCCTTAAGCTTTTTATTTAGCTTTGGTTTAATAAATGTAAAAAAAAGTTTTTAGAATAAATACATTTTATGAGCTCTAGACCATAAAACTGAAACCAATAAATATTTTAATTGAATATTTACAACAAATTACAAACATTTATTTCCTGGATATAATTATTTTTTCTTTTAACTGTATGTACAATAAAAATCAGAATAATAATTCTATTGACCACAAAATGTTTTATAATTTATTACAGTTTTGAATTAATGAATATAAAGAAATATATAAAAAAACACACACACATATATAAATATTTATGCAAATGTCTTTAGGAATTAATTAAACTTAAAATGGTAATAAATTGTAGTTAAAGTAAATATGTACATATTTTTATAAATATGTATAGAAATACTTAGCCATGTCATAAAGATAATATACGATTTTGGGGGGGTTAAATTAATCCAAATGGGAAACCTGAAGGCAATTGATTTGTTTTTTAATAATTAAATTAATATGTATGTAGGTATATTGATTATGTTTATTAGATAACATTGGTAATTACAAGCAATTTCTATTTATTAGTTAGATTTATTTATTTCAATTTTATTTTGTAGGGAAAACATGACTTTTTTAAATTTATTAATTTCAGGTGCAAACTTATTTTTATTATTATTTTTTGATTTATATTTATTAAAATCTTACTTCATTTTTTAAAACAAATTTTAAAATTTGTACAAAAAACACAATTTTATTGATTTTTTGTTTGTATTTAGTTGTAGTTTAAAAATAATTTTTTAAATTATTTCAACAAAATTTTTTTTAACACGTTTTGATTTTTTTTAAATTATATTTTTTAAATAAAAGATAATTATTTATTTTTTAATATTTTTTTTTAAATTTAAAATTTTATTTATTTTTCGTTTAAATTTTAAATTTTTTAGCACTTTTCTTTTTATTTATCCTTTTAAATTAATGATTTTCATTATCTTCCACTTTATTTTATAAATAAATTTTATTTCAATTCTTTTTTTTTTTTTTTTTTTTTTGTAATTTTACACAAAAAACCCAACGTAAATTATTGGCATTTAACGCCAACGTAAAAATTTAAATTAAAAGTCACAAAAAAAAAAACAACATACAACGAATTGTATGAATTTTTCACCGTTTTATTTTTGTTAAGCTTTCTTTTAGGTTGTTGTTGTTAATGTTGTTGCAGTTAACTCAGTTGTTGTAATAAAGAAACAAGTAATTTTTGTTGTTGTGCTGCATATCGTTGTTGTTGTACACATTAATTTATACTCTTTATTTTCTCTTTTTTTTCACGAATTTTTGCCAACAACTTTTATTTTAGCGATTTTTTACATTTTTTAATTTAAAATTTTAAAAAAAAAAAAATCACAATTTAAATAAAATTTACAATATTTTTAAACTTAAAATTTTTTCACACACTTAAAAACTCCCGTTGAAATAAAAACTTTAATATTTATTATTTTTTTAATTTTTCCAAAAAATTTAATTTTTTTATGAACGATATTTAAAAAGTTGCCTTTTAAAAAGGCAAAATTTTACTACTAGACGTATGATTGATTTGGTTTTTTAAACACTTTATGCAAAAAAAGGCAATTTAATTGCTTTTTGTTGTTGTTATTTTGATTGCTAAATGCTTTAATTATAACTAAATAATATAGCTATTTTAAGTTTGCCGCTTAAAATAAAACGCAAAATAAAACAATATGTATTTATTATTCTTTTGTTTTTTTTTTATTTCGCTGTCTGTTATAGAGCCGCGTTTTTTTCTACACTTTTTTCATTATAATTTTCTTTTCAAAAACAAAAAAAAAAAAACAACTAAAATTCTCTTTTCATAAACGTTTTTACTAAAATGTTGTTGTTAACGTGACGACAGGTAGAGCAATACTAAATAATTCCAAGAAAATTTTAGAAGAAAATTTCTATACGAATTTCTCATTCACCCAGAGTTGAATTTCTGCATTTAACTCTCTTGCAAGGAAATAAAAAACTCTCCATATCACATTCGTGTGCTCTCTATTATCTCACCATAGTGGTCTCATTAGCCGAGTCACATTTTCTCTGGGTTTTTGGTGTAAATTTGTTGTTGTGTTTTTTAGTGTCTGCTTAAATACTTGTTTAGTGAGGTGTTTTTTCTGTTGTTGTTGTTATCGTTGTAGCTGTAGAGTGGTGTGTTTGTTGTATGCCTATTTTGTTTATAATGTTTTTTTTTTTGCTCGTTGTTTTCGTATGTACTTAGGGTTAGTGGTGGAGAAAATTGTAGCAGTAAATTGTGTAAAAGGTTGGAAAATAAAGTTGTGTTAGGTTTTGTTTAATGGAAAATTGTTTAGCATTAAAAAGAAACGTAGCTATCGAAACAAAACAAATATTATTTAGTAGCTTTTATTAGCCACAAGTGGCCCCTACGGCTTGGTTATATAAACCGAAGATAAGTAAATAAAATATTTATTATAAAAACAATAAAGTTTCGTTAAGTTTTTCAAATTGCCAAAAATAAGAAATTTCTTTAGAATTCGAAATAAATGTATATAAGTAAAATACATATGATATATAAGAATTTTCATTTATGGTTTGGTTAAGTTTTATAAAGAATAAAAAAAATGTTTGTTTATATTAAAGGAATATTAAAGGTATATTTAAGGAATAAAGAAAAAATCTTGATAAAGTAATTTATCTTTAAAAATTAAAGTTTTCAAAGTAAAAACAAATGCGAAATTTGTAAAGTACCTAAAAATAAACAAATAACAGAAAAAATATTTTTCATTTAAATTCGTATGAAAAATAAAGTTTGGTTAAGTTTCATAAGAATTTTTAAAACTAAATATTTTTGTTGATTTAAATAGCATCTTATCTACTTTAATTTAATACAGACAAATTCAAATTTTTCAAAATTTATTTAAAAAATATAAAGTTTCGTTAAGTTTTATTTATAAAGAAAATTTAAATTTTGTTGTTGTTGCAAATAGTAATTAAGCTGTCTTAAATGAATAAAGAAAAAATGCTAATTAAAATTGTTTCATTAAACAAATTTAATTTCGTTAAGTTTTTTAAATAAACTAAAATGCAAAATATTTGTCGAAGTTAAATAGAACTACTTTTATTTAAACAAATAAGGTAAAATTTAGCTTTTATTTCAAATGGTTTCAAAAATAAAGTTTCGTTAAGTTATCAAAATAAGCAAGAAATATATTTTTTTACTGGCAATTCAATTAAATTAGCTAAGCTAAACAAAAAAAGAAAACAAAATTTTTTAAATAATTTTGTTAAAAAAAATTAAGTTTCGTTAAATTTTTGATATGATCGAAATTGCAAAATATATCTCGAAATTAAATTAAACTAATCTTATTTGAACAAATAAGGTAAAACGTAGCTTTTATTTCAAATGGTTTCAAAAATAAAGTTTCGTTAAGTTTTCAAAATAAGCAAAAAATATATATTTTTATTGGCAATTAAATCAAATTAGCTAAGTTAAACGAAAAAAATAAAAAAAAAAAATTGTTTAAATGATTTCGCTAAAAAAATTAAGTTTCGTTAAATTTTTGATATGAGCGAAATTGCAAAATATATCTCGAAATTAAACTCGACTACTCTTATTTAAACAAAACAGGTGAAATTTAGATTTTATTTCAATTAGTTTCTGAAATAAAGTTTCGTTAAGTTTTCAAAATAAGCAAAAAATATATATTTTTATTGGCAATTAAATCAAATTAGCTAAGTTAAACGAAAAAAGTAAAAAAATTTTGTTTGAAAAATTTCGTTAAAAAAATTAAGTTTCGTTAAATTTTTTAAATTATCGAAAATGCTAAATATATCTCGAATTTAAACTCAACTACTCTTATTTAAACAAAACAGTTAAAATTTAGATTCTATTTTTCAATTGGTTTCAAAAATAAAGTTTCGTTAAGTTTTCAAAATAAGCAAAAACTAAAATTTTGTCTTGATAAATAAATAAAATTAGCTAATCAACGTATAAAGGAAAACATATAGTTTAATTGATTTCATTAAAAGAATTTAAATTTTGTTAAGTTGAATTAAATGAACAAATATAAGAAATTTATATCGAAATTAAATGTAACTACTGTTTTGTAATAATTTGTAATTTAAATTTTATTTTTATTAATTTAAAAAATAAAGTTTCGTTAAGTTTCATAAATAAGCAAAAATATAAAAAATTTCTTTCGAAATTAAATGAAACTGCCGTTAGCTAAATCATACTCATATCAACTATTATTCTCTCCAATACTGTTTAATATCTACGTTATAACTTTTATATTCATTATTATAATATTTTTTACTCAAAATAATGTTTTTTTTGTTTTGTTTGTTTTACTTTTTTTTGCAGTGTCTGCTTTTCTAATTTGTTGTGTAGTTTTTTGTGTTTGTTTTTGTCTTAACTTCTCTTATTTGAAGAAACAACAACGGCAGCAGCAGCAACAACAATTTGTTATAATTTTTCTCCTACTGTTACTTATTATTATTATTATTATTATTAGTTTTGTTTATTTAATTTATTTAAAATGTTGCCTTTAATTTAATTCATTGACTTGGACTTAAATTTAGAAACAACAATTGTTAATTTTATCTGGATGAATGAGTGTATTCATTTGCATTTGTTTCTCTAAGCACTGTGCGACAATTCTAGAAAAACAAAAACAACAACAAAGAAAAAAAAACTATCAATAATTTGTTTTCCTTCAGTTGTTTACACATTGTGTTCAGCAAAAATAACTATTTTCGTTTTCAATTTCACAATTTCATTAAATAAATTAAAAGGGGATGAAATCATATAATGTAATTAGCAGTAAATGGGAGTATCTTTAAAGCACAATGCAGTGGGAGATATCATCACTCTGTTTAAAACTCAGACATTTTTTGATGGTATCAGATTTGAGCAAATATCAACAGGTTGAAAATACATCTGAAATGCCATAGAATGAAAAAATATCGTATGTTTTTCAATACTAAATACACACATATTTATAATCTACTATGTCAAATACGCCGTACAGGAGGATATACATATATTTTCGATCTGCTGACATTTGTCAACAATTTACTGCAATTAATTTATTTTTATTGTAAAATGAAGTTTCATATTCTATTTCCAACCATAAAATACTTTATACATTCCAAGTAGAAGAATCTCTTACTTCAATCTCAGTATTTGTCTAACCACTCCGAACTAATCAAATCTAGAGAATGTAGTGTTACGATCAGTAATTTATAAACCTTTTCAACTAACTCCAGATCTATGATCGAATTGCAATAATTGTTGAATTCTCGTCAAAATACTTAGCACAGTTATAATGTTGTTACCAGATCAAGAGCTTTTATTAGCGAAACTAATATTGAATGCAAAAAAATTTAGAAATTACAAACGGAATAACAAACTTATATATAGGGTATAGGGGTATAGGGATGCCACTCATGAAATAAAACATGGGAAAATATACATCGATTTATGTATCAATGTTTCACTAAACACTTGAACAATGTTGTGAAATATTGGCAACTTATTTACGATGAGAGTGTTTCACTTGGGTTGAAAGGAAGCTCCGAACACAACTCCTGTTTGATCAAAATGTTCCTGAGCAACACCCACGTTTATCGTTTTCGTAGCTATTGCAGCCAAGAGTGTGAATGAAATGCAGATTTTTGGATAATCTTTTAACATAGTCTCTTTTGAGCTCTATACATTTGTCCACTGTTTCTCCAATTTTGTAATCCCTTCCAAAAAAATTGAATTTTGGAGGTCATCAAAATAGTTATTTTCCTGTTGGGAACAAGGGGTCACAACGAATGTATTCCATTCGATTCAGTTTGATGATATTTGTTTTACTTCTCTCTAGCTTATATGAAACTCATCGTGTCCTACCCTGTAGTTCCCAGTCAATGGCAATTTTAGCTGTATGAGGGAGCAATTTGTAGCCTAATTCAAAGATTTTTCAATGGAAACTGCACATGAGTGCCATTTTCTCCTGAAGTCACGCGGTAGTGTGCTATTAATGGCTATCAAACACTATCTAAATGACGCAGCTTGTTCAAATTTTGGCAGGAGTCCAATGACAGATGCCTGTTGACCGGAGCAGCGTTTCCCTTTCAGTTAAGAGGCGGAAAATTAAAAAAGTCACTGACTTATTGACCCACCCTTGTATATTAGCGAACTGACCTGCGTTTAAAAAAGCAAAAACTCATTTAAGAAAATGCGAATCTATCGCAAGTCTTTAATGATTTGGAGGAGTCAAATTGCATTATTGTTCAAATATGATTACAATTGGTCAATTCACAAGGTCTCTTATCAATCATATCACGACTCGGCGGCTCATCTTAACCGACTCTTAGGCATTCGGCATTGGTCTTTGCTGGTTGGTTACGATAACACAATAAACCTAGCATAGAAAGTAATATTATTTTAGGACATTTTTTGCATGAAAAGCAATAAAAACCATTGTGAAATATTAGCACATTATGACAATATGACTGATAAGAGACCTTGTGAACTGACCAATTGTTTTTACATTTTATAATTCAAAAACCAAAAACCTGTCAAACATGTGCTAAACTTCTTTTGATAAGATCAAGAGATATTAATGTTATAATTCTCAACTCAACTATGGCGAATGAGAGCACCGAAATAAGCTTCCTAGTCAACAATGGAAAATCAAAGAAATATTATCAATAGTTAACTATTCTTATCGACGTAGAAGCTGATATTTGAGGCAGGTAGGATCAGATTTGGAAGTCTAGTTTAGTTTTAAGAGTTTAATCTTAAACTTTTTACAAGTCAATTACTTGTTCCATTATTACATTATGAAAGTATTATATTTTAATTTTCTCATTTATCAAAATTTGAAAAATATTTGGATTATTTTGAAATCCAAAATATCAAAACTATGTGAATTATATAATTGCAGTTTTTATCAAAAAACTTACCATTTAATTTAGTAAAACCATATAAAAATAATTTATTTTGTTTGTACATACCTGAAAAGAGATAAAAAAAGAAATTTCTTTAATAAATTTTTACAAAACAATGTAAGTAGTTGATAAATAAATGTTGTTTGTGACAATTTCCTTATTAATGTGAGTTAAAAGAAAGATGTTCTGGGGAAATTTAAGTCAATTATTTCAAAAGAACTAGTACCGTGGTAGGGGAAAAGAGGACATATCACTTAACTTGTCAAATTGAAAATGTTTCCATAAGTTTTAAAGAAGTTGTTATTAATTTTAACATTATTATTCTATACAAAATATAATAAGTTAGTTCAAGTTTTGTGATCAATCACAGAGTGTCTAAAAGTTATTAATTTACTCTTTCGTAGACCAAAGCCATATTAAAGTTACAGCTCTCTTTTGTATAACGTATTAGAGCTACTCAGGATGAACTGCTCATGGGTTTTCCTTTATATAGGGTGTTTACAACGTCATAAGTTCAAATGCCAAAATATCTGTGAGAGTAAGTATGCACCAAAAGGTCTCATAGTTTCCATGGAAGTTACGATACTTCAAAATTTATGTACAATTATATTTAGTGAATACTGTGTTAGATATTCATCAGAGTTTAATAACCATTTACGGACTACTGTTTTATAAAAGCCTAAATCTTACTTACACCAGTGTTTGATCTAGTTGAATCTGTCCAAAGGCGCCCAAACGTTATAAGATTTTGTAATATTATTCTTTTATGACACATCACTTGTTCTAGTTAATCTATTAGAGCTGGCAGTATCATAGAGGATAATAAATCTGCGTTTTACATTGGTTTTTCTTTATTATTCTTACGAGTTCTGGTTAACAAATGATGGCGTATAATATAGGATGTATGACTAAAAAATACGGGATTTTTTCAAATGTTTAGCTTTTATTTCAAAACATTTGTACAATATTAACTTATTCAAAGTATTGGCAATAGTGAGCTATGACCTCTTCCCATGTTACTGACAATGTATGGATTCCCCGCCAAAATAACTGCTCATCTTTTTAGGCCAAGAATAAATCAATACTCTGTTCCGAAGTGAAGCGTATCCCAAAGAGAGCGTTCTACATCGATCGAAGCAAATAGTAGTCGAAGCGTGCACGGTCTGGACTATAAAGCGGGTGAGGCAAAACTTCCTAACAAAGAGCCACTTCATTCTAAATACTTTTTAACAGGTATTGCAACATGTGGACGAGCGTTGTCATCATGGTATATTACGGTTTCATGCCTGGCCGCATATTCTGGGCGTTTGAGGGCGTTATGGTCTGCCCAGATTTCACCAGCTCATTATATTTAGGACCCTTTTGCTCACACCAAATACAGAGCATTACCTTAACTCCATAGATATTTGGCTTTGGTGTTGATTCGGCTGGTTTGCCGGGCTTCACAATCGATATCTTACGCTTCATCGCAAGAAATGATTCGGAGCAAAAATGATTTGCTTTTTTAGCGTTCTAGCAGCATATCAGACATAAAAGCTCGTCTTTGAAGGTCTCTCAGCTTCAATTTGTATGATAACCAATTTCCTTGATTTTGTATGAATCCAGCTGATTGCCAACATTTTGAAATTGCTGCTTGAGTAGCACCCAATGATTTTTCAAGCTCTTGTTAAGTTTTACAACAATCTTTATGGAGAAATGCCTCCAATTCTTGGTCTTCAAACTTTTTTGGCTGGCCTGGGCGATTTTTGTCTTGTGTTTTGTCCGTGTCAAAATCCACCACTTCTGAACCGCACAAACCATCTCTCACACTTTGAAATCGATGGAACACATTCACCATAAGCTTTGATGAGCAATCGGTGTGCTTTAGCGTCACTTTTTTCAAATTAAAGAAATAAAACAAAACTTCCCGCATATGACGCTTTGTTGGCACAAAACTTGACAATTTCGAAGCAGCTATTACCCTTCAAATTGACATATAACTTAAAAGCAAAAACCGCTTTCAAAAGGTAAGACATCTATTGTAAATCCCGCATTTTTAAGTCACCCAATAGAGAATTGGCCACATGTCCCAATTTCTACGATGGAATATAATAGTGAACCCTAAAAATAGTATTTTTAAAAATGAACACATTTGGTCAGTTCACAAGGCCTCTTATCATGTCATACTGTCATAATGTCTTAATATTTCACAATGGTTTTAATTGCTTTTCAAGGAAAAATTGTCCTAAAATAATACTACTTTCTATGCTATGTTTATTGTGTTATAGTAACGAACCAGCAGAGACCAACGCCGAATGCCTAAGAGCCGGTTTAGCCGAGCCGCCGAGTCGTGATATATTAGGACATTATGACAATATGACTGTTAAAGAGACCTTGTGAATTGACCAATTGTGTGTCAAATTTGTAAAAATCGTTTGATTGTTATCACATAAAAGAGCTAACATTGTAAGAAAATAGAATGGATTCACATTGATTTCATGTATTTCTCTAAAGGGATTTAGTAAACAAATAAACAAAAGATGTTTTGATCAGAACTGGATATTATACATACACAGAGAAAACAGATTCGTGATGTCAACCGAATTTGTTGAAAATCGAATAATTCTACCTTAGTAACCGAGTTTTACAGGTGTGGCTATCAAATTTTAGAAGGGGTAACAAAAGTTTGGTTGCTTCAACCGACATTCTTCTTTAGCAACTGACTTTCTGTTGATAGAACTGAAAAATTCTATGTGTGCAACCGAATCATTCGATTGGCAACAAATTCGCTTGCTATCACCAATCTGTTTTATCTGTGTACATATGTATGTAAAATACTTAATGGCACTGCTGTTTCATTTTCAGTTTCTTCGAAGAAGCAGGCAAATATAACTGTTTTGAAGTTCTATATTCTTGAATGACTGTCGTTGGATTTCACCGATCTCGAAAGATCCATACTGCTATTAACTTTTGCACTCGTTTGTTTAGATTTACTGTAATGACTTCTTTTAAAGTACTTAAATCCAATAACAACTGATAAGTGATTGTTAAGTTATGTATCAAACGTGAAAAAATTCTTCTCGATCAAAAATGTTCCTGCAATATTGAATGTATAAGAAAAAAACTAGTTCCTAAATATGTCTCAATTTCAAGAAAAGTCAAATAATGATGTTGCAATATCAGTTCCAGCACTTCAGTGATGTTTTCTTGAGCAACAAGATATTTTTGACGATCACGATTGAATTAGCATGCAGCAGCGAAACACGATGGTGCTTCAGGTTATAAAATTGAGTTGTTTGGCAAACAATTGTTGAGTATATCCTTGTCAAAATTCATAACAAATCATGACTCAAAAAGGTTCACGAGTTAAATTCACTTTTTGCCCCAGATAATTTAAATTGGTTGTTAATAACGATAAAGCTATTATTATAACAAAACATTCTGATTACCAGTATCATTAAATTACATCAAACTTTACTTATTTGATGTCGGATTTGTCATATCTACATCGCTGTTCTCACATCGAAAAGTATTTTAGTGACACAAGATTTAAATATTCCGAATATCCATCGTTTATATAACTTGTGCAAAGTTTCCGAATTAAAAAGGGGGAAAAACTTAATACGTAATACGATTTTACAGGGTGATGAAATACACACAGCCTGTACTCAAAAGTGAGTAAACAGCAGAGAATTAATTGATTTATTTATTTAAAATAGAGAAAATTATAAAATCTATGCATAGATTAAAATGAAAAAGTTTTGGTTTATTGCCGATTAGGCTGAATATTAGGTTGGGTTCTGAAAAAAGGTTTAGGGCGGACTCCGTTTAATAAGATCAAAAGTTTACGAATATTTCTTCCATAGAAACGAGTTACAAAGTTGGAAAGCGTACTTATTTTGTTATAGTTATTGTAATACAATTTTTAGGCTGCTAATCTTCCAGAGATCATTAACAGACACATTCTATTACTGGCTAAATACTCAGCACCTACTCCTTAACATGCTCCTTAAAAATTACTTTCATGACTAAAGTATAAAACCCATTTCAAAACCTTAATTTTACAAACATGTTTTAAATTTAGAGCAATATTTATTGGCGTGATTTTTAAGGTTATGTAAACATAATAATAAAAAAACTACATAAAGATCATTTCAGAAAAACAAATAAATATTCCAAACACGTGTATGCAAAACAGCGCAAAACAATAACAATAAAAAACTTACCATCTTTGGTGTCAGCACTAGCACTAGCACGACGAGACTGTTTCTTTTCCCTGACCATTTGGGAAACATTAATTAAATCGCAAATTCACTTAGTAAAATTTTATGATCAAATAAAATTTTCAACTTATAAAAGGAACACACACTCACTCACTTTTGGACTACTAACTTTAAACAATTTGTAAAATTATTAAAAAACTTAAGAACAAAATTATTCTTATTTATTCTAGGTTGTTTGCGTTTAGTTTTTGGCAAATATTTGAAAAATTATAATAATAAAAAAGCAAACTTCACATAAACGCGATACGCAAAAAAAAAAAACTGAATGAAAGAAAAGAAATAAGACGACTAAAGAAATAAACAACAAACTGAAAATATATGGAATATTACCCACGAAACTACACTCTTCCAATGGAAACACAATGAATGGTAACAACCAAACACTTGAAGCGCCACTAACAGAAAAAAAATTATATTAAAATATAAAAATCCACTGAAAAAAACAACACAACACACTACTATTACTCAAATGTACTACGTACGAGCAGTAGACGAAATAAATAAAAAAAAAACAGCAGCAAAAAAATATAAAGAAAAAAATAAACAACAAAAATTCAGGGGAGAATCGTATATATATATATAGAATAAAACAACAAACACAAGAAAATGTCAATAATATAGAAAAAAATAAAATATATTTTTGCACAGTTTTGTGTAATTAAAATAAAATGATATAAATAAAGGGAAAGAGCCAAACAGAAAAAAACACAACAAATCATAAGAGAGGCAGAGAGTGAGTAGCCAGAGTATTGTAAACAAAACAAAGCAAAACAAACTGTAAAAGAGTTTAAACAAAATTGAGCAGGTTACGAGAGTTAGAGAAACGACAACAACCATTTGTTATGACACGATGCTTATCAAACTTAACACGATGTTTAGCTTCGTTTTCACATCTACTACATTCGCTGAGCATCGACTAGAGACGAGGGTAAGAAACCTTTTTGATTGGTGGACGAGTAAAGTAAACGATTTATGTCGTATTTCTGAGTAGTGTTTTAAAGAGTAATATAGAGGTGAGAATGTGATTTTTTTTTATCACTAAAGAGTAGAGTGGAGGGTATTAAAAATGTGGTGTATGATTTTAACTAAACTTGTAGTTTTGTTTTATGTTTTTCTTTTTTTTTTAATTTGTATTTATTGTTTGTGAGCACAAGTTTTACTCTCTGCTGTTTTAGTTTCTGTAATATTTCGCTGTTTTTTTTTGTTTAGTTGAAGAAAAATATTAAAAATAACGTCGCATTTTCTGGGCAAAATACAAAGTGGCGATTTTTGTGTGGTTTTTTAAATGCAATAGAGCGATTTTCAGTAGATAAAATCGCAGTTTACTTATTTCAATACGTATTATTATTAGCTTTAAATCTGTTATAAACAACGATATGTAGATAATTAAGGGAAATTTAAGCATTCAAACTACAAAACAACATTTTAGGAAGCTAACTTGTTAAAAAGCATGCCTTTCAACTAATTTCGACTTTTGTTAATAAAGTACCAGCTTGGTCAACCATTTTTCATTGCCTCCGAAAATCCAATTGTGGTTGTTGTTCTCTATAGCGCAAATTTCGTGAATGTTGTAAACAAATTGTGTCAGTAAACATTGATGATGCTCGCTTACTGATATTGCAAGAAAGTCATTTGAAATCTGCAGA
Organism: Calliphora vomitoria; assembly: GCA_942486065.2. NCBI lineage: Eukaryota > Metazoa > Arthropoda > Insecta > Diptera > Calliphoridae > Calliphora > Calliphora vomitoria. The sequence continues at coordinate 46,263,986 of OW818032.2, forward strand.
AATTGATATGTATTTGGTACTTTAATAATGTAGTCCAAAACACGATGCTTTATGAGAAATACTACATTTTTATCAGCTCAAAATTAAATACAACATCAACAACATTTTCAAGACAAAGAAAAACCACCAATACTTTTCTGGCAAAATCGTTCTAAGCGATGAAGCAAATTTTCACCTTGATGACTTTTTTAATCGTTCAAATTGCAGAATTTGGGGTTTAGACAACCCTCATGTGATTGTCGAAAAACAAATCCAACCACAACGTATCACTTTTGGTGTGGAGGCATGCTTGAACCATATTTCTTTGAAAATGAGGCTGGCTAAGCAGTGACTGTTACTGGTGCTTGATACCGCGACATGATTACAGAGTTAATTCTGCCTAAATTGCATAATATTGACGTGGACGATTTAATAAGATGGTGCTACAATCCTAACAGCCCGTGAAACAATTCAATTACTTCATGAGACATTTCCTGATCGTGTATTCTGTCGTTTCGATGATCTGAATTGGCCCCTAGGTCGTTTGATTTAACGTCATTATATTTATTTTTATGGGGTCATATAAAGTGAAAGGTCAATGCATTAGAGAAAATTTCCTTCTCTGCATCAATGAAATTCAGTCACATTTATGCAAAATGATCATAGAAAATTTCGACAAAATAGTATGTATGTGCCAGCATACTTATTCTAGATATCGCGACATGATAACAGGGTTCTTTCTGCCTAAATTGAATGATATTGATGTGGACGACATGTGGTTTCAATAACACAATTACTGCATGAAACATTTCCTGGCCGTGTACTCTCTCGTTTCGGTGACCAGAATTCTCCCCCTAAATCGTGTGAATTAACACCATTGGACTTTTCTTAATGGAGTTATTTTAAGTCAAAGTTATATGCCAACAAGTCCACAACCATCTGTGTATTGTAGGTGAAAATCCAACGATCCATCAAAGAAATTCAGCTGAATTTATCCAACATGTTCAAGAAACTTTCGACAAGAGAGAGCGAAAGTACCAGCGATAAGCTATTCCATACATAACCCTTTACCGCATTGGTTATGATTTATTAAAAAAAAAAAAACAATCTAAAGAAATTCGGAACGGCAGAAGTAGCCAACAAACTTGATAAACGACCACTTGATTGTTATAGCACTCGTGAAAATTAAAGTTTATAAAGCTCCTGTAAATTTCAGCGGGAATTAACTATACGAACTCATATGACTGGCGGCCTGGAATATGTGGCTTAACTATGACAGTCGACTTCGCTGGTTGGGTTTTGGTTTTAGTCAGGAGTTGATGAGGATGAGAAAACTTTCCTTTGAAACTAAGCGACCCTGGCGAGGAGGAGAGGCAAATTATTTAGTCACTCGATCATGATTCGCATAGGTAAATTAAATGCGATCTACATGAAGTCACTGTGCTCCTTCTCTAGAAAAACAGGATGGTTTTAGAGATTCAGTTACACATATGTAGCGTTATAACAAGGCTGTGGCGCTTACACCACGATAATACAAGGGAATTGAAGATGAATTAACGGACTCAAGTGTAACATAACGAAAAAATATCATCTAAACTGCTGTTCTGATTGAATACACATGCAAACTTGCAAGTACATTTAATAACACAGTGCGAAAAGTGACAGGGTCAGTGATCGGCGTTGTTCTCCTTACCTTACGTTTCGCTAGATCAGGTCTAGGAATCGAGATATATCGATTTGAAGTTAGTAAGTATCGTGATGAGGACGAGAAAACTTTCCTTTGAAACTAATCGACCCTGGCGAGGAGGAGATGGAAATTATTTAGTCACTCGACCATGATTCGCTTACGTGGAGTCCTTCACTAGGAAAATAGGATGGTTTGGAGATTAAGTTACACCTCTGTAGCATTATAACAAGACTGTGACACTCGCATCACGTTAATACAATGAGATTAAAGAAGGATTAATGGACTCAAGTGTATCATAACTGACAAATAAGTTTCGTTTAAACTACTGTTCTTATTAAATAAAAATAAATTTGAAAACACACGAAAACTTGCAAGTACATTTACCCCCAGTAGCACGAAGTCTGGTTAAGCTGGGTTTCCGCATACACCGTAATCGGCGCCGATAACGAAAACTGAAAAACGTTGGTGTTCATCACCGTCTCGTTTCTGAATTGTTTTCGTTTCAGCGTTTCAGCGTTGAGGCATAAAACAGAAAAGAAATTATTTTTTAAGTCATTTGGAAGTGGAAAATTGTGCATCGAAAAGCATATTGAAGAAGTACTAAAAATATGGAAAATTTTAGTGTCGATGAAATTAACGAAGCAAATTATCGAATTGCTGCCTATAACATATTACAGCATCAATATGAAGAAGATGTGTTATTGCTGTTAATATTGAAAGCAAGAAAAAAAAGAAAAAATATTCACGTAATGTACAAAAACCGGTCCAAAAAAGGTGTACACAATATCTTGGTTGATCGATATTTGATGGATGATGATACGAAATTTTAAGAATATTTTCGTTTTGAATCCGTGCTGGATATTGTGAAATCTGATTTGGAAGGAATACCTACCATCTGGAATAGAAAACCAATAACACCAAGACACAAATTATGCATTACCTTAAGGTAAGAAAAAGCATTTTATTAAATGAAAATTGCTAAAATATGGCCAATATTGGAATGTTTAATTAAAAACATCACTGTTGTTTCTGGCTTCCTCTTTCGGGGAATTATTTGGATTTCAATTATGGACAGTTTGGTCGTTCCGTAAGGCGTTTAAGCTTGTTTTGGTTGAGATATTTGTAGCCATTTGATTGTTTTCATCGTATATTTGGATGTAGTGGACTTGATTTAATTGATCTTGTTGAGCCAAGGAAACTTCCTCCTCAACGACAAGCTGCGACATTTTTAATTTCAATTTTGCAATTGAGATCAGTTGAAATGAACGCATCGTACTGGCAAGTGAGTCAAAAAAGTGATCCAAATGGCTTGCGACTTGAAATCAGTTCGTAAAGTAGTTCAGTAGTTGGATCGGAGGATGGAGCACGTCGTTTGTTTTTTTGTCTACGTTGTGAAGTTTCCAAATCAAGGCTACTAGCCCTACCATCTGTACAAACTGTCATGTTACTGCTACGACCATTATTTCATTATTTTTGACAAAATCTATTATTTTTTTCTCTTCCAATAAAGAAAAATTTTTTTTATTCATTTTGATTTTCTTTAAATTTGAAATAAAAAAATAATTAAAATAATTTCGTCTTACAGCACCGAAAACAACCTACTTGATATTGTTTTCGTTCCGGCCCCAAATGACAGGTTTTTCGTTACTGATCGGTGCCGTTTCGTTCCCAATTTTCGTTGCCGATTTCTGAAACGAACTTTTTTTCGGTGCAAATGTATGGAATTTCGTTTTCGGTGCCGATTACGGTGCATGCGGAAACGTATCTTTATGTGTTAACTAATAGTTATACTGACAGTTTTCATACAAAAATAATTTAAACCGATAGTATAACTATTAGTTAACGCATAACCAGGCTTCGTGTTAATGGGGGTTAATAACACAGTGTGACAAATGGTAGAGGTCAGTGATCGACAGTGTTCTACTTACCGGTAAAAGTTATATTGGTCAAAAAAGAGTTATATAGTCCCGGCGTTTCGCTGGGTCAGGTCTAAAAATTGTGATATATCGATTTGAAATTGCTATGTATCGTATAGAGGAAATTGTAATTTTTTTTTTGTCTTTTTCATGCTAAAAAACAATAGACAGATAAATCTCCGACACAAAAGGCACTTCATCACGCAATAAAGAAAAGACAGCAAAGAAACGAATGGGGTCAGGTATTTTTAATGATGATGATTTTAATTGAGTTTTGTTAGATAACTTACGAAAAAATGATGAAACCCTGATTTTCCAGGGTCAAGAAAACTAAAAACATCTCTTTCCTTGACTATGTTGTAACACAACAAATGACAATTTTCCCTAAACGATATTTACTAACTTCAAACGCCGCGACTATATAACTTTTTGTTACAGATATAACTTTTCCCAGTAAGCAGAACTCCCGCCGATTTGATCTGTCGCACATTGAAATTAAACTTACGTCAAGTATTGATTCAAAATGTTAAATTTTTGAATAAAATTTAGAATCTGGGATATAGAGAAATTCTTAAGATTTGAACATAAGAAATAGCAGATTCTCCGAAAAATTCTTAAACATTTAAAGGAGATATTTTTTGAGTTTAAGCAATGCACAATTCAAATACAGTTTTTAGATAGAACCAATTGGTTCTAACTTTAACACTTTATATGATGGGCGCCCGTCACTTTATCATATCATTGACTTTGAAGGGTGTCAAGTGTCAGTGTGTCTTTGACAGGTCTTAGTTTTAATCTTAATGAACTTGCTTAGTATTGTATATGTACTATAAGAATGTTACCGTAAAAACTAGCTTAATCAGATGTCTAACTTTAGCATCAATTGGACAATCATTTTACACTTGTTACACTTTCTCACCTTTCACCTTAATAGCTGTAACTTTGTTTAGCCCCTAAAAACCATTTAATCTTGTCATTCATATCACATTAACAACTTTCAAATAATGTCTATAGTGTAAATACAAGAAGAAAAACCCCAATTTAAATTTTATTATGTCATAAATTATCATTTCAAAATATTTACTACTTTTCTATTGTTTCGGCTGTTTTATATGGATTTTCTAATCTTATCAACTCATTTAAACATAAAGCGGCTTTTCCCTTTTTTTTTTTGATTGTAGATACTTTTTAATGCCAAAATAATACCAGCAACTGTCAATTTCAACTTGTATTTTGGGCCAAAGTGTCATAAATTTGTATGTGTCAGCAGCGTAAACAACAATAACAACAACTTATACAATATTTTATTTTGATTACTATTTGATTTGATTAAATTATGGAAAATTGGACGACGACGACGACACCATAAGCGGCAACAGAAAAAAAAAGAAAAAAAATCTAACTAAATTGAACACAATTGTAAAATTGTTGAAATATAGGGAAGGAAGAGTGAGAGGCAGAAGTATTAAATTCTAAGAAACACCACCTATCAAGTGACATTAAGTGACTGACGACGTTGACAAATAATTGCTATTGTTTTGGTTGTTGTTGTTTTATGGCTATGGTCATATAACAAGTTAATAATAATTTAATCATTGTTTATATTGGTTTTAGCTTTGTAAATAAATAATAACCACTGTGTCGTCCACTACAGCTGATGACAATATTTAGATAGCAAGTAATGTGTAATGGCAACAAAAGTGTGAAATAGATTTCAAGTGCAACAAACATTTATTAAGCGTCTAATTGATTTATAGCATAGCTGTTTGTAGGGGTTATAAAAAAAAACTAAAGGGTGTCACAAAATTTACTCGAAATTTTAATTAAATAGAAAATACAATTTTTTCTAATTGTTATTTTGGTATTGAATCATAAAGTACACATGATAGGATTATGTATGAAATAGCACATCGGTCAGATGTCCTTGAATTCCATCCTTCAAAGGCAATACACGATCAAGAAATGTCTGATACATTAAGTGAATTGTTTCAGGGGCTGTGTGGCATCGTCACTGTTATCATATCGACAAACAGATCACTGTTATCATATCGCGATATCGGGTACCTGTAACATTTACGACTTGAAGAAGAATGGTCCAATAATGCCGTACCAAACAGTTACTCGATGTGGATCTGTTTTTCGACAATCTTAAGAAATATCGTTCAACTATACAAACGCATTTTTCTCCTCGTATAATGCTCCATTTTTAACAAACCCTAAACTGCCAGCTGTCAAACTGTTTTTATACCCTTCACCTTCGTGAGAAGGGTACATATAAGTTTGTCATTCCGTTTGTAATTTCCACAGTATAATTTTCCGACCCTATAAAATATATATATTCTGGATCCTTATAGATAGCGGAGTCAATTTAGCCATGTCTGTCTGTTGAAATCAACTTTCTGAAGACCCCAGATATCTTCGGGATTCAAATCTTCAATAGTTCTGTCAGAGATGCTTTCGAGATGTTTCCTATTTAAAATCAGCAAAATCCATCCATTAATAACGGAGATATGACAAACATCCGAGACAACCTCTATTTTTGGCCTATTTTTGATATATATCTCGATTACTAACTCATAAATATAGACAATATGGATATCTAATGATATTTCAAAGTTCATTGCAACGATGTATATAAGTAAGTAAGTTGGACCTACAATGGGTCAAAAACGGGAAAAATATTTTTTAACCCGAATTTTTTTTCACAAAAAACATTTTTTTGTCATACATTTTTTTCACTAATAAATTAAAAAAAAAAATAAAAAATTTTAAATTAATTTTTTTTTTTTTTTTGAAAAAATTGGAAATTTCGAAAAAAAATTTTTTTTTTAATTTTATTTTAAAGTATAATTTGGTGGAGGGTATATAAGATTCGGCACATCCGAATATAGCTCTCATACTTGTTTTTGGAACACTTTTTTTAAACTTTGATCTGTCCAAATGGTGTGTAGAAGAGTACGAATGTGTTAGTAATTTGTATTGGAACGATTTAACATTGAGAGAGAATACTGATGTATTTTCGTTTTATTTTCACTTCAAAAAGTCGTTCGTAAAGTCAAGCCTCATCGACTATAGCCAGCCTAACTATTATTAAACTAATTGCAAGTTCGCCTGTTTATTCGTCTATCTGTGTAGAATGCTCCCATAACCAAAATATAGAATATAAATCGATATATTTATCATGGTTTTAGACTGTTTCTTATTGAAAATCGGCTAAATAGTTTTACTATAAAAGAAATTACTAATCAAAATATGAGCCAACTTTGAAAAAATTGATTGATTTGATCTGTGGTCAATTATGCTGCTCCAGTGTGGTCATCTTTTCCGAGTTATGCCAGAGGCTTAATAAGTGGTCCAAACTAAAACATCATACAATTGGAGTATACCCCGAGGCATGTCAAGAAGGACATCTGCACGCAGAAAAAAAATATAGTTGTACATTGTTACTGTAACCATTTCAAAATTGTGCATGGTTACTGTAACAATATCAAAATTTTTAACAATATTATAGTCACAGTAACTATATATATATGATTGTGGTAACAATAATATGGTTAATTTACGATTCACATGAATATTTCAACCATATGTATGGTTACAGTAACTATGTATATGTTTGTGACAACCATTTATATGATGAATAATTTTATCATAATATGTTGTTCTCAGATTATGATATGAGAGCATCATAATATGGTAAGTACTTCATCATATAAATGGTTGTCACAAACATATACATGGTTACTGTAACCATATATATGGTTGAAATATTCATGTGAATCGTAAATTAACCATATTATTGTTACCACAATCATATATATAGTTACTGTGACTATAATATTGTTAAAAATTTTGATATTGTTACAGTAACCATGCACAAATTTGAAATGGTTACAGTAACAATGTACAACTATATTTTTTTTCTGCGTGTGTGCACAGAGAAAACAGATTCGTGATAGCAACCGAATTTGTTGCCAAATCGAATGATTCGGTTGGACACATAGAATTTGTCGGTTCTATCAACAAAAAGTCAGTTGACAAAGAAGAATTTCGCTAAAAGCAACTAAACTTTTGTTACCTCTTTTAATATTTGGTAGCCACAACTGTAAAATTCGGTCACTAAGGTAGATTCATTTGATTGGCAACAAATTCGGTTGCTATCACGAATCTGTTTTCTCCGTGTATCTATATGGACAACATAGAGAGGTATAAGCAGGATCCATTGGAACGGAGGTCATATACACAAGCTTTAAACAACGTTCATAGAGACATTATCAAATCCCCGGATTATTGTACAGTTTTAGCGGTAACAACAACAAAAACTACCATCATAAGCCCGTCGTAGTGAAACAAACCAAAGTCTTTGATCCTCAGACTGGTAAATTTGCACATTAAGAACATTCTTCGCCACTATTACATAACCAACAGTAAGATAATTTAACTATATGACAGATTTTCATAAATTTAAAATACGTGAAACTAATTTTTTTTATTTTTTATCAAGTTACCTTTGTAAAGCATGTCAGTTTTTATGTTTAATGTCAATTATGTTCATTTGTTGTTAATCTAATGAGTGACCAGAAAAAGTGCGTATAAAAATTATAAAATATTTTCAACAAAACCCAACTTGGTCCAACAAAAAGTTGGCCAAACCATCAAAGGTCTGCAGTCAAACTGTTTCCAATATTATTAACCAGTACCGGGAGAACTTGTCCGTTGATATAAAACCTGGTTCAGGTAGAAGGAATGGTCCACATGATGTTTCTAAAGCCAACAATATAGAAAGCATTTTCAAAAGAGCTCCCAACACCTCCGGTAGGAAAGCTGCCCGGTTAGGTCAGTACTCGGACTACTTGGTACGAAAAGTTAAAGCCAATGACGGTTCAAAAGCATACAAGGCTCAAAAAGTTCCTGAAAGGAACTCTGCTAAAAATTTAGAGACCAAAGACAGAGCACGGAAATTGAAGTCAAATTTTATACATTTCATTATAATGGATAATGAAATGTAGGTATTGAAAATTTATCGCAGCTTCTGGGTAAAGTTTTTTAAGTTGCTGATGCTCGAGGGAATGTTGAAGAAAAGTTTAGGACCCAAAAGCAGACAAAATTTCCCAAAAAGTTCTTGGTATGGCAAGCAATATGCAGTTGCGACAAAAAAGCCAAACATTTGTTACAAAGGGCTCTATAAATACCGAAATTTACATCAAGGAATGTTTACAAAAAAGAATGTTTCCATTCATAAGACTTCTTAATGTGTCCACTTATTTTTGGCCTAATTTGGCACCCTGTCACTATGGTAAGAAAGGTCTTGAGTGGTACAAGAACAATAATGTGGTATTTGTACCAAGAGAGGCAATTCCTTCAAACTGCCTGGAGCTGAGTCCAGTGGATAGTTATTGAGCTCTTGTTAAAATAGAATTGAAGAGCACAAAAAAAGTTTCCAAAAGTGTGGTAGATTTTAAACAGAGATGTACAAGCTGTTCGAACAAAGTGACATAAAGCACTATAAAAACCATAATGGAAGGGTTTTCGAAAAAGGTACAAAATTTCATCATTAGTGATTAGAACTATAAAGCTAATTTTTTTTTGTAAATTGTAACAATAATTTCAATCAAATAAAAAAAGATTCAAAACTGTAAGTTTAGTGGTTTCATTTTTATTAACATATATGTACTGTACTGTATCATTAATAAAATTATTATAATGTGTCACGAGCGGTCGTAAATTATTCCTTTTTTCTGCAGTATATAAATCAAAAGCACTTATAAGCAACTATCAGGCAAAATCAATGTTTAATGAATTGGAGATGTAGTTCCAGTTCTGTTAAAAAACACTTCCTAGACCTAGTTTTTAAATTCAGTCACATTTATGCAAAATTATCATAGAAATTGCGACAAAAGAGTCCGTATGTGCCAGCAAACTCGATCTCGATACCGTGACATGAATTTAATTCTGCATAAATTTAATAATATTGAGTTGGATATGTGGTTTCAACAACACGATACCACATGCCTTACACACCGTTAAATAACACAATTACTGCATGAGACATTTCCTGGCCGTGTAATCTCTCGTTTCGGTGTTCAGAATTGGCCCCTAGGTAGAGTGAATTAACACCATTGGATTTTTCTTTATGGGGTTATTTGAAGTCAAAGGTATATGTCAATAAGCCCAAAACAATCCGTGTATTGGAGATGGAAATCCAATCAGCAGTATATAAATCAAAAGCACTTATGAGCAACTATCAGACAAAATCAATGTATAAGATTTGAAGATGAAAATTTCAAACACGAAATTTGAAGCCAGTGTAGATCATACGAATTCGCTTAAAATACTCTTATACCCCGGTTTACGTGGCTAATTGGGACCGGGGAAACGCGATGCAAACCGAAGCATGATTTTCCATACTTGTATTGATTTGTATTGATTTTCATTTAATTGGTTCCGAGATATATAATTTTAGCTGAAAATAGATTTTTCAATTAAAAATACCATATTAATGAAGCAAATCGAAGCACTAACGACGCAAATCAAAGCACTAGCGACACAACTTAAAAGCTATGCGACACAAACTGAAACAGAAATGATGGAAATTGAAGCACTAACGACGGAACTTCGAAACCATGCTACGCAAACTGAAACAAAATCACACAAATTATTAAAAGTGATGTGAAATGAAAGAATTTGTTTTAGATGAAACAGCTTTAAAAATGTAAACATTCTAACTAGTTTTCAAAATTGTTCACCATAAATCAACATCTTAAATTTAGAATTTAAAATAAACTTCTTAAGCTGGTGAAATAAATGTCATAAACCATAAATAAAACCCGATAAATCTTAAACAAATTAACTCTTGTTGTAAACAGACAACTATCGCATCTACAAGTGTCGGTAAAGTGTAACATTGTAACAGCCGGATGCTTAAATACAAACGAATGAATAGTTCTTACACAGTAATGAATGAATGAATGAATGAATGAATGAATAAATACATAGACATGTATGTATGTTAAGATATTTGTTGGAAAATTATTTTATGACGGATTTCACCAGCTTAATGTTAAATTATCACACCTTATGCGTTTTTGTATTTACCACGTCTGTTGTAAAATTCTTGAGTAAATTTATCTTGTCACTCCATCATTCTGACAGCCAGTTAAAACACTTTGAATGCCTCGGTTTTATCTGTGTTCTAGTGTGTGTTTGAGTGTCTGTCTCTCTCTGTCTGCCTGAACATTTTAAAGTTTTTCCCAACAAATTACATTTTAATTGACTCATACATTTATTGCTTTTTTTTTTGCTTTGTTGGCAACAGTTTTTCTGTTGTATGTAATTCTTTTCAACTATTTTGAAATAATACGTCATTAGGGATTGATTAAGATTCTTTGTATTGTATAAGAGAATGAAACAATGTTTTTTGTAATAGTAATAGTTTTAGAAATGAATTGAGGAAAAATATTTAGCTATATATATATTTTTTTATTTTATAGGAAACAAAAAGAATTGGCACAGGTATTCAAGAACGGTTAATCTGTAAACATTAACTCAAAATTTGTTTAATCAAAACTAAATAAGTAAATATTTGGTCAATTCACAAGGTCTCTTATCAGTCATATTGTCATAATGTCCTAATATATCACGACTCGGAGGCTCGGCTTAACCGACTCTTAGTCATTCGGCGCTGGTCCCTGCTGGTTCGTTACGATAACACAATAAACATAGCATAGAAAATAGTATTATTTTAGGACATTTTATGCTTGAAAAGCAATAAAAACCATTGTGAAATATTAGGACATTATGACAATATGACAAGATAAGAGACCTTGTGAAGTGACCAATTGAGTTTATGACTTTAAAATGCGGGATTTACAATAGATGGCGTATCTTTTGAACGTGGTTTTTGTTTTTAATAACTTTTATGTAATTTTGAAGGGTACATATCTGTAATTTATTCTCACTTAGTTATTGAACATTATAGTGTAAACAACATCGTATTTTTTGCTTCGAAAATGTCGTATTTAGTGCCATAAAAGCGTCATATGCGGGATGTTTTGCTTTACTACTTTAATTTGAAAAAAGTGCAGCTGAAGCTTACCTATTGCTCACCAAAGCTTTTGGTTAATGTGTTCCATCGGTTTCAATATGCGAGAGATGGTTTGTGAGGTTCAAAAGTGGTGATGTTGACACGGAAGACAAAGATCGCCCAGGGCAGTCAAAAAAGTTTGAAGACCAATAATTGGATGATTACTCCATGAAGATTATTGTCAAACTCAACAAGAGCTTGCAAAATCATTGGGAGTTACTCAAGCCGCAATTTTAAAACGTTTGCGAGCAGTAAAATTCTTCCAAAAGCAGGGAAGTTGGGTACCATACGAATTAAAGCCGAGAGACCATGAAAAACTATTTTACATGTCCGAAATGATGCTTCAACGCTATAAAAGAAAATAATGTTTGCACCGAATCAATACTTGCGATGAAAAATGGATCCATTACAATAACTCGACGCGTAAGAGATCGTATGTGTGTCTATGGCGCTTAGGTAATGCTCTGTATTTGGTGGTAGCAAAAGGGTCCTATCTATTATGAGCTGCTGAAATCTGGCCAGACCATCACAGAAATCTGTACCGAACGCAACTGATTCCTTTGATGCAGACATACATGAAACCGTAATATTCCATCATGACAACGCTCGGCCACATGTTGCAATACTTGTTAAAAAGTATTTAGAATGAAGTGGTTGGAATGTTTTGCCTCACCCGCTTTATAGACCAGACATTGCCCCGTCCGACTACTATTTGTTCCAATCGAAGCAGAACGCTCTTTCTGGGATACGCTTTACTTTCGATCAGAGTTTCCGATATTGGCTTCAAAAGATGAGCAGTTCTTTTGGCTCGGAATCTATATGTTGCCAGAAAGGTGGGAAAAGTTCATAGCTAACAATGGCCAATACTTTAAATAAATTTATATTGTCCAAATGTTTCAAAATAAAAGTTAAACATTTTAAAAAATCCCGCATTTTGAAGTCATACACCCAATATTTTTATAGTTTCTTAAACATTTTTTACATAACAAAAATTCTTAACATCTATAGTACAGATTCTACACCCTAAATTAATAAATGAAAAGATTCTGTTATAAAATATTGTAATTCTTAGCTAAGCAAATTATTTCTATTACCCTTCTTATACAATAAGACCTGACATTTAGCTAAACTATCTGCATATGATAGATTTTGTATTAATAGTTAGTTTCCATTGTATACATACATTTGACGCATTCAGCTGCTTGTATAAGAAAGTTTCAATTTACAATGACGTCAATACAACACACACAAGCACACAACAACCAAGTATAAGGAGAAAACCTTCAAAACGATTAAATATGTTATGCAAACACAACATTTGTTATTGCTGCTGTTATTGTTGTCCTCGCAGCTAAACAAACTCAAACAACCTTAAAACCTTCAACTCAGCAACTACCAGCAAGTAGCAGCAACAGCCAGAAACCCACACTTTCGTTTATTAATACAGAAAAAAGAAAAGAACGTAGTGACACACAAGAATTTAAACACAGACACCTTGAATAAATTCGATTTGCTTGTTTCCTTAAAACCACTCAAAGTCCTTCTAAAGCCCTCCCTCCCTACAACCATTAACCACTTTTCAAAAGACTAATCTTTAACATCGCTTAAGTTTTACAAAAGTACACCAAAAATGAACATTTGGTCACATATTTTTTTTTCTGTTCTTAAAACCCCCTCCCCGTATCAGAAAACAAAAAATCAAAAACCATAAGAAATTTTCCAAAACCACATTCATAATCCTGTTTGGTAGAAGTTTTTCAAAAAGTTAAAAAAAAAACTGTTATTCGTTGACAAACCGTTATGATTCCTTTATTTCAAAAGCAATGAATAAAAAAAGAAAAACACAAGAACTAAGCAAATCTGCTCCACTAAAATAAAACACAGTTACAGTGAACGGTAAATCCAAGTGGAATGAAAAATCTATGGAAAATCTATAGAATGAGAAAAAAAAAAAACAAGCAAATAGTCGGAGCAACTACTTTTTCTTGGTCGATACATGTGGTTTAAATGCAAGAATGTATGAGTGAGTGAGTGGAGATAGAGTCAGCTGCTTAAAGGAAGACGATCTTTAAACAGATTCTCAAATTTCCCTTGACTATATGCTTTATATCACATACATTGGAAGACATTCAAAAAAAATTCGAAAGTCAGCAAGAGTGTGGCATTCGGCTCGGGCTTAAGATCAACATCGCCAAAACCAAGACGCTCAGATTCGCGGTCCCCCGCTAGACTAGTCGATAGTGTGCTGGACTATTAATCTGAGGGTTGTGGGTTCGATTCCCGCCAGAGACTCTGGGTGTATCTGCTGACAAGCAAAACGCTTCGCAGTTTGTGTTTGTTAAAAAAGAACTCAATACTTTTAAACGGCACCAAGATAGATAACGTAAATAATTTGACCTATCTTGGCAGCGTCATAAGTAAAGATGGATTTGCAGATGAAGATGCAGCAGATCTCTGAAAAAAGTCTGGAATTATTTCCAAGTTTTCCAAGTATTTTGGCAACCAAACTTCCGTTGACCACGAAATCCGCCATAGTAAATGGAGACATGCTGCGTAAAGACATCTCCAACATAGCAAAGCCAGTTTACAATGGAATCCGCAAGGGAGACGAAATGTGGGACGACAACGAACGTCGAACAACATGGACAAGATCTCTAGAAACAGAACAGCGACAACGAGGACTCACGTAGCCTCAAATCCGACATATGGGGAATGATAGAAATCGTTGGAGAGCCTTTGAGAACACGTTTCCCTAACATATGAATATTAATTTCCTATTCACTATTGTATGGTAGAGCTAAAGATAATCTGTTTATTCAATGTAAATAGTTTCCTTTTACTATTGTATCGGTAGAAGCTCCTTCTCTGGAGTGTGCTGACTAAATAAGAAAAAAATTCATTCAAATTGTACAAAAATATGAGATTCCAGATAGCCAGGTTGCGCTCAGAGCCTTATTGTCGTGTGAGTTGAAGTTAAAGGTGTTCTATCTCTGAATGAACATGGATGATATTGGCTGGGGTATCTGGTCTTGGGAACATAACTATTAAATCTTGGATGGGAATGCCAAGGAAATAACTGGTACGTGCTTTGCTTTGGTAGTTGCTTACAATTAGGGGATGTGTAGGGACACAGACACGCGAAACGTTTTATTATGCAGCCCAGGAGAAAGTATCAGAATGCTACTCATGGGAATATTTATTGGAATTTTAAGTAATGTTGGGAATAAAGATATTTGTAGATTTGTACCTGTCCGATTTTGGGCCTGCTCAAAAGATATTCTTGAAAAATTTATTATCTTACAAAAAGCATCTTAAAATTTTATACAATTCTACAGGAAAATTTAAACTCACTGGTGATTCAGAAGTGATATTCGACAACTATTATTCACTTTAATAAAGAAACATATATCTGAAGAATTTTTGAGACTTCATTTCCCATTCATTTAGTAATTGGCTGTCATTTTTTCAGTTTGTTTCGCCAAATCACCATGGACACAACCCATGCGAATAATCAAATTGTTTTATCAAAATGGATGTTCAGTTCGGGCATCCTTCTGCTCGCTTCGCCCATTTTATGCGTTTGAAGCAAATTTATCCAATTTAGGACGATATACATGAGATCCAAGAGCGTCGTATGCATCCCGAAAAAGTCACTGTTTGGTGTTGATTTTTGGCTGGCGGCTTCATCGATGCTTATTTCTTTGAGCAGACCATCACCGTTAACCGTTAAGTGTCTACATTCAGGAATTCGGAACTAGGTTATCTTTTAGACTTCCAAATGAATGCAGCATTATCCAGGCTGAAATATCAGCCATAAAAAGGGTGGCTAACTGGCTCAGTTACAACAAGATATCATGTAGGGATATTCGTATATATACTGACAGTCAGGCCGCAAAAAAATCTCTAGCAGGTGTATATACAACATCTAATTTGGTCCAGGAATGCCGGGCATCCTTAAACAGGATGGCGAGACATTCAGCAGTCTTACTCAAGTGTGTACGTAGACACGGAGATACTATGATGCAGATGAATTGGCGAAAAAGGGCACCATGCTGCATGACGGACACATAGACTTCCTATGTGGGATTCCGTGATCCAAATGCAAGCTTCACATTAGTGACTTCTACTATGAGCTTGCTCAGGCAAGATGGGGTTGTGAACCCACATGTACTATTACCAGAATAATATGGCCCCGGCTAAATCGTGGACGAACAACATAACTTCTTGGCTTGACACGCTCACAATTGAGCGGTATGGTGACGGTCATTACCGGTCACTATACTTTTGGCAACCACGCGAGGAGACTTGGCTTGCCCTACAACGACTTCTGCAGAAGTTGTCAAAACGAGGAGGAGGATGAGACAATTTTTCATCTTCTTTGTCACTGTCCGGCATTGGAAAATCTTCGCTTAAGGATTCTGTGACATCGTTCCCTAACTAGTCTCTCTGAGCTCTCGAATTTGAGGCTTGAGTGCATTTAAGCCTTTGTAAGGAACAGTAATTGGCTAACCAGACCTAATATGGGGATCTCCATGGAGTGACCAATGCTAATCTACTCTCCTTTCTCTTTCTCTCTCGTATCTCTTCTCTCACTCTTCAACCCTAACCAAATACTGACTGTCCTATTCTCTCTTTTCATATCTACTCTGTTCTTCTCTTTTTGCCATTATACTTTCAGGTATCACATGCCTGGACCCACGTGAGCTGCAGTTCTTCTTCACTTCGCGGCTGCCTGGAAACCTAACCTATCACCGTTAACTGCGAGCACTATAGCTCGATGATTACCAACTTATTTTTGATCAACGTCATGTGGTTTCAACAGGACGGGGCTACATGCCACACAGCCCATGCTACATTGGACATTCTGCACGAGCGATTTGAGGGCATGGTCATCTTACGTGAAGATGATGTTAACTGGCCACCTAGATTGTGCGATTTGACCCCGCTAGACTTTTCTTGAGGGGTAATCTTAACTCGCAGGTATATGCGAATAAGCCACAAACCACAGCGGTCTTTAAATCTACCATAACGCATGACATCGGTCAAATTCAGCCTGATGTACGCGCCAGAGACTTGGACATTTCGGAAATCATCAACATTTCTGTAAGGCACATGATACCCTTAGTCGAGCTAAAAATGGGCGTTATATATTTCGAGGGCATGGTAGCCAATCCAATCAAATTTAAAAATATCCAAAATCATTGGAATTAAACTTTCAGTGTGATCAGAAAATATATTTCCAGAGCAGCCAAAAAAGTGAAGGAGCTACCAAACTTTGGGACTGTATACAATGGCCTCATATCAATATACGCAGATTAAAAGCTAATGTTATGCCTATAGCATTTAAAAGTTTTATTTTCGAGAATTAGAAAAGTATAAAAGGGACAAAACAAACGCGTATTAGTTGAAAGTTTTAACTGACCTTGCAGAAAATCTTTGGCAGCAGACTCCGAAGCAGTATCAACTAGAAAACTATAAAATTTTATGTAAAGCCTTCTTTTGTTTTGAAAGAAGGTCTTTAATCATAGGGTACAATAGAGACAAGACGTCATTGTCAAAAACCTAACTCGTGCTACAACAAAATACATGCTATTCCATGTATTTTGTTGTTGTATCAGACATATGATTTTTTGTATTTTTGTTTGACAAATCAGAGTGTCTTGTCTCTATGTATAATTCTATATGTCTTTAACTTTAATTTTTATAATATTCACATAAATTTATCGCTTATTCAATCCAATCTTCATAAATTCATCAGTTTATCAAACTCAAATGTCATTAAAACAATTTAAACCTTTTATCAAAGTTATCATTATTTACACCTCTGTGACTCTACAGCATCATTCATTCGCTAGCTCGCTACATGTTCTTCACTTCAATAGGAAGAACTCCATCCATATGGCAGAACAGAATGTACATACAACCAGGGAACAACAGCAACAAAATCTAAAGCAGAACATTTGAAATGTTCGAGAAAAAAAAAAAAGAACACAAGTACATACAACAGGAAAATCTAAATCCAGAGCAAGTCAACACTCGCTAAAGATGACACAATCTTTGGATTACAGAGGAAACGTGGAGCAGTGAGAGAGTAGAGGTGAGGTGAGGTGCGACAAGTATTTGCAACAACAAAAATACTAAACCAAACTAAAATTGAAGCAAAAGAACGTTGTTAAACTTAAAAAAAAAGAGTTTACAAAAATAAAACAAAAATGATATGGAAAAAGAACCCTGCAGCAAAAATGACACATTTTTAATGGATTTTACTGCATGTACAGCATAAACATACTCCTCAGTTTAGTTTAGTTTACATACAATGATGATGGTTGTAGTTTATTTTATTTTTTTTTAGTTCTACATTTTTTAAAGTTCTTCTTTTTTTATATTTTTTGTTTATGCTACAGTTTTTTTTTTTTTTTTTTGGAGGAGCTTAGATCGTAACCAGTTTGGTAAGGCAGCTCATAGAAAAACCATACAGTGAGGGTTAGGAAGAGAGCAATGGAGAAGTAAGAACAGAGATCGTCACTAAAGCCCTGCAACTACTTAATGACTTGTATAATACGACCACAAGTGTTAGGCCAAACAGGCATATGATCATATGCAAAACCAATTGCCGAACACATTTCAAATAAATTGTAGTACATATTTAATGATGGCTCCTCAAGGATATCTGATCTGATAAAATTAGCTTAAAAGTTCAATTGGAATTAGTTTGTATATTTTTGAAATCCAAATCTAATCACTAAAACGAGGGCGGGTCAATAAGTCTGTGACTTTTTGCATGAAACTTGTATTTCATGGAAAAAGTCATAAAAAAAATCATTCTATTTTTCAACATAGGTTAGGTTCCATGGGCAGCCGCACCTCAAGCAGCTCACTTGGGTCCATTCAAATCTGATCCCATTGTGATATCCAAGGGGTAGTCGTCAGGGTATTTGCAGTACTTCCGTTGACTCCAAATTAAACCAACCGGATTCCCGGATGAAGGAATAGATTCGTCTCAGATTCATCCTTGATAGCTCATCCAAACATGATAGGAATGGAGATCCGAGGCTACGTTCCCTCAGGTTTGTCAGGGCCGGACATTGGCAGAAAAGGTGATACACAGTCTCTTCCTCTTCTTCTTTATGGCAGCTTCTACAGTAATCATTGTACCGTAGGCCAATTCTTCTAGCATGTGTCCCGATTAAACAGTGTCCTGTAATAAAGGAGACATTTAGCCTTATTTGCTCACGACGGTAATCTATAAGTAGATTCGTCCTGCTGGCATCATATACGGGCCAAGTCGACCTCGCTGTAGCACAGGAAGGTTCATTTGTCCACCTGTTTTGTGCAGTCTCATATAGTTTCTGCTGAACAGCCATCTTGCATTTAACAAGGGAAATACCAGAAAAGGGGTCGATCGCCTCCGCACTCATCATCGCACCCCTTTTGGCCAAATCATCTGCTATACAATTACCCTGATTTCCATCGTGTCCAGGGACCCATATTAGCGTTATCCTAGAATGTATCGCTATCTCATTTAGGGATATCCGGCATTCCTATTTTTCAACATAGTCTTCTTTGAACTCAATACACTTTGTCCAACGTTTCTCCTATTTGCTTATCCCTTCCAACAAATAAGATGTGTCGAGGTCATCAAAATATGTATTTTATTACCGATTCACTCCGAGAAACCCACTGTTTTGACTGCTGTTTGGTCTCCGGTATGTTTTGATGGATCCATGTTTCGTCCATGGCTACAAAACCGCTCAAAAACTCGTCCATATTGCGGCTGAACACCAAAACACTTCTGCGAAGTGGTCACACTTATCTTCCGGAAAGCCTTCTCATATCCAAGTGATCATTCTAAATTTAAATCACTGAGCCATGTTAAATGCCTATGGCTTCCAAAATCTCGCACTTTCAATCTCCTATCGGCCAACAGCATATCGTAATTGTGTTCAATTGTTTCGAGTGTAGAGACCTAAACTGGGCATCCAAACTGTTAGGCATCTTTCGTGCTTGTACGGCCACAAGGAAATTCAGTAAACAACTAGTTTCCTATTGAAATATATGAAACAGAGTTCCCATAGTATTTATCAAGCTTAGCCTTGGTTTGAGAGATTTTTTTTCCGAACAAAATAATGAGCACACCATTTTCTATTTTTTCCAATTTCTCCTCAAGTCACGACGTAGCTTGTTCAAATTTTGACAGAAGTCAACTGACAGACGCCTGTTGACAGGAACAGTATTACCCTTTCAGTTAAGAGGTGGGAAATTCAATAAGTCCCGGAGTTTTTGTTCTTTTGTACTTAGATTCTATAAAGTTCCCTTAATAATTCAAGTTTTGCTAAATAAATGTTCTTTATTTGAAATGATTACTAATATTTTACTCTCCACTGTACATATTTACATGTAGTACATATTTGTAATATGTCGAGCAGAAGAAATACTAAGCAGATGTAACATTAAATGCCCAAAGCTTTTTAGTTTTTGATTCTAGATTTTTTTTTTTTATTTTTGTCTCTGACTTTTTTACACCAGCATTTTTTGTTCTTTTTTTTTGTACTAAAACAAGGAGGTTTTGGTTGCAAACCTGAACATTGAAGTTGCATACTTGTAACAAGCTGCACATTTCGAAAAATCATGTAGAAACATTTTTTCTTTTTTCATTTTAATGTTAGATTTTGTTGATGCTGCAGCTAGAAAGTTGCTGCTTAGTTTAAATATTGACATTAGAGAAAAAACATATAGAAATTGTTATATTTGTCCGAGGAACAGTGGTTTTGAGAATGAATTTGTAGGAAAAAAAAGAACATAATTACTTAATTACTGGAAATTTTAAGTTGATCTTGTCCATATAATAAATTTATTAACGATGTTTCAACAAAGTTTTCTTATTAAGTGACAAACATTTATTCATTTTCTATTAAGGAGTGCTCACTAAAAAACTGGTGCATACTTTTAGGTTTCTAACTGAGGACTTTCGATTAAGTAACCTAGAGGATACGAATATTCGTTGTTCTTATCCTGATTCTCACTTGTTTTTACAGTGATAGTAAAACGAGTAGAAACTCTAAGTGACCCCATTAGCTACTCCCTGTGCTCTACTAATTATGTTAAAAAAGCAAGAATCATAACCTAAACTGAAGTAGTTATAAAGTTCTTTAATTATAACTATTTTTGCTCCGATAGCCACCACTGTCTACTGTTTCTTTTGAATTGTAACAATACTGTTGCAATATCTTTCTAAAATAACACTCTTGTGCGACAACTTGCAACAGTATCAAAGACAACCAACCAGCCAACAGCGAACGAATGAACGATGACATCAACGCAGACGACTAAATACACTGATGACGATGACGACTACGATGACTTTCTTTTGCTGATCAAAATCTTACTTTAAATGACATGAAGTAGCTGGCAAGCAAGACAACTAATAGCCCCCCTCGTTGAAGAGGTAAGAGCCAAAAAATATTTTGTACAATCCTGCTTGAACTTGCAGCAACAAGCAAGAGTCAGGCCAAAAGTAAACAGAAACAGAAACAAAAGCAAAAAAATTATACCAAAAACTGTAGTTTCCCAGCAGTTCTGCAGTGACTACTAAAGAAGTGCATGTATCCCTAGTACTTACTTTATTGACTCAGATTTATATACTTTTTGGGTTACTTGCTGTTTGTAGTGAAAAGGGAAGTCAATTGGTTACTTTATACAGCCCTGGTAATCTAGTGTGAAGTCAGTTGTCTCTTTGGTATCTCTAAGTTATCAAAGGTATAGTTACTTTCAAGTTAAAGGGTTACATGATCTTTGTAGTGAAAAGAGAAGTCAATTGGTTACTTTATACAGCCCTGGTAATCTAGTGTGAAGTCAGTTGTCTCTTTGGTATCTCTAAGTTATCAAGGGAGTAGTAACTTTTAAGTTAAAGGGTTGCATGCTCTTTGTAGTGAAAAGAGACGACAATTGGTTACTTCGCAATTCCCTGGTAATCTAGTGTGAAGTCAGTTGTCTCTTTGGTGTCTCTAAGTTATCAAGGGTGTAGTTACTTTCATGTTAAAGGGTTACATGCTCTTTGTAGTGAAAAGAGAAATCAATTGGTTACTTTATACAGCCCTGGTAATCTAGTGTGAAGTCAGTTGTCTCTTTGGTGTCTCTAAGTTATCAAGGGTGTAGTTACTTTCAAGTTAAAGGGTTACATGCTCTTTGTAGTGAAAAGAGAAGTCAATTGGTTACTTTATACAGCTCTGGTAATCTAGTGTGAAGTCAGTTGTCTCTTTAGTGTCTCTAAGTTATCAAAGGTGTAATTTTTTTCAAGTTAAAGGGTTACATGCTCTTTGTAGCGAAAAGAGAAGACAATTGGTTACTTTATACAGCCCTGGTAATCTAGTGTGAAGTCAGTTGCCTATTTGGAGTCTCTAAGTTATCAAGGGTATAGTTACTTTCAAGATAAAGGGTAACATGCTCTTTGTAGTGTACAGAGAAGTCAATTGGTTACTTTATATAGACCTGGTTATTTAATGCGAATTCAAGTGCATGACTCTAAGCTATCAAGGGTGTAGTTACTTTAATGTTTTTGACATGTATGTGCTCTAGGTAATGCAAAGAGAAGTCAATTGATTACTTTATACATCTCCAGTAATCTAGCGTCATTTTAGCGTCTCTAAGTAATCTGGGGTGTAGTCACTTTAAACTTTTTTTAGTACTGCCCTTTAAACAGTAGATATTTGACCGGCCAAAAGTAATCTATTGGAGAGTCTATTGTCACTTAGTGGCCTTTTATAATCCAGCGTTTATGCTTTGTAATCTATGAGGGGTTAATTGACTACCGCATTGATATCTTACATGTAAAACTAAATGTATTTTTGATAGGAAAAATCCCTATTTTGGAACATTATTCCAGAACTGTTGGGTTGTTTAACATTTCTTCTTATACATAGATGAGGTTATGCGCCACAAACTCAAATTTATGTGAATTTTGAATTGGTTTACATTTGCTGCACACAATTTCCCTCAATACCCTGCCAGTTGCCAACATGACAACAAGTACTGGGCTGCTAAAGTTGGTTGGTTAAAAATTTCTGTTAAAATCTTGAATTTTGTTTAGCTCTAAACCTTAAGGTATTGTTTGTGAAAAATTTATATTTATTTGTGGCAATTGCAAATGTCAAATTCAACGCTACTGCATCCTTATCGATCGATTGTTTGCAATTCTTTTTCATTTTTTTTTATTTTTTTTTTTTTAGAGATTTTACAAGAAACGTTTTAACATTTCCATTCTATTTTTGCCAAAGTTAAAATAATAACAAACCCAGACCTGACAAGCGGGAGTGAAAGAGAATTATGACATTTTTTGCTATAAAATAATGTTATTACCATGTTAAATAATGGTAAATAAAGCCAGTCAAGCCAACCAGCCAGTCAGATACTTATGTTCATTGCTAAGTTTCGGTTGAAAATTGCTAAAAATGTTGTAAATTGTAACTTTACGTTTATGTGCGACTACAAATATGGATTTTTTTTGTTGGTTGGTTGGTTGGTTGGTCTTTATTTATGTGCAACACCTCCATTTGCTTGCTCAAGAAAAAGGTCTTTATTAGTTTGTTAACAAAATTTCGTTCTGTTTGTTTGTTTGGAAATGTGGAAGCTTGTTGAATTATGGTGTTTAAAAGCAATAAAAAAATTAGAACTGAGTGACCATTTATTAATGGTTTTAGAAATATAAAATTGTTATATTCAGCTCTGATTCTTATATAACCTTTAGCTTAATGGAAAAACAATATTTGTAAAAATTAGGCCAATGATGATCCAAATTTCTAAGTAGCTTTGTACTTCATTGAAAAGGCCTTTCAAATAGCTTTTATTTGATACAAATATTTTCTATATCTTGAATTTAGTATCCGAGATATATTTGGAAATTTAAGGCCACTCGAATGTAGGCGTCGCCGATTGATAACAATTTCACTAAATGCGAAAAATCGGTTGATCGCTATATCAACTCCGAATAGGCGCGGATACCGGAATGCGAAAAACGAAATTTCCTGGATACGCGCCAGACTCTGATATACATATGAATCCTGAATATACATATGTACTTTATTGCAAATTAAAATACCATTTCCATTACTTAGAAGTGGTTTAGTAATGGATGAATATATAAGATGATATACATATATCAGTACTTACATATTTATTACTATTAATTGTAAATTCCCATATAAAGAATCAATATAATTCTCATATAGTTAAGAATATTTTAAGCATAAGAAGAGTATGTTTTATATATTAGCATTTTACCTCATGAAAGTTTTTTAAAGTTTAAAAAATCTTTCATGATTAAAGCCTTAAAACTTTTAAGTGAGATTTCCTTAAATACATTATTTATCACGGCCTTGGCCAACCAAACATTTCATTACTAAACTAAATAATTCACTTGAGCATCACTTTAATATTTTGGCAGGCAAAAATATTTGCAACAACTACTTACTTGCTGCAAATAAATAGACAGGCATACAAAACGTTCAAATTATATTTAGATATTAGGAGAATGCAATACAAAATCTCTACACAATCATCATTAGCTTCATTATGGTCATTATCATCATTATTATGTGCATTATTATAGAACAATGACCACATTGAATGGTTGCAAATGAACTGGCAATCGAAATAACAGGGTCGAAATCTAGTTTAAGTATTTCTATTGCATATAACATTTACATTATTTTCGATTATTTTTGGTATGAAATGAAAATATTTGAAATTAAGTTTAACTAATGCAAACATTGTGGAGTATGAACAGTAAAATGTCTAAAGGTTGAAGCAAAATCGAATAAATGTGATTTTTAAACGAAAAAAAAAAAGAAGAAACATTTCCTCTAACAAGAACGCGACATTCACACATTTGGGCGGATTGTAACAATAAATATGAGATCAAGAACTCTACAAAAACTAGAGGCTAGTTTTTGGCTGCATCTAGTAAAATATTATTTATGTGCATGACTTAAAAATGCGTTAAAATAGATGACGCTGTTTTTGTTTTTAATAACCTATATGTTATTTGGAGGGGTACATATCTGTCATTTATACCCTTCAGCATGAGTGGCAAGGGTATATATATGGTATATAATGGCTGAGATATAAGGAAAAAACCGGCACAACCTCGATTTTTGATCTATATTTGGATTACTAAGTCATTAATATAGTCAATATGGATATCTAATGAAAGATTTTTTCAAAGTCCATTGCAACGATGTATATAAGGCTATAATAATTTGGACCTATAATGGGTCAAAATCGGGAAAAATATTTTTTAACCCGAATTTTTTTTTTTCCAAAAAAAAATGTTTTTATAAATTTTTTTCACCAATAAATTTAATTTTTTTTTTTTTAAAAATTAAAAAAAAAATTTAAAAAAAAATTAACAAAAAAAAATTAACAAAAAAAAATTTGAAAAAAATTAAATCAAAACAATTTCAAAAAAATTTAAAACAATTTTGAAAAAAAAATTTTTTTAAATTTTGGAAAACAGTTGAATTTTTTTTTTTAAATTTTGAAAAAAAAAAATTAATTTTGTTTACCTAAAAATATTTAAAATTTTTATTTTAAAGTATAATTTGGTGAAGGGTATATAAGATTCGGGACAGCCGAATAACGTTTTTTTTGCTTCGAAAATGTTGAATTTTATACCAACAAAGGTCATATGCGGGATGCTTAGCTTTACTTCTTTAATTTCGGTGTGCTTTTCACCGCACCTTCATTATCGTAATATTCTTAATACTTTTATGCACCTCTTTTAATTTTTCCCAAATACCCCATTGTTGTTACACTACTTCTTTCGGCATACGTTTTACCCATCTAATTATGTACTTTAAGAAGATGCACTTACGTTAGCGAACGCGACGTAGTTTTAAAATCATATAAAATAAAGACTGAAATCTGAAGCAGACTTGCTATAGCACACGTAACTGATAGAATTGATAGAATTTTAGTAGGACAAGAATTAAGGATCAAGAACGCTACGCATCTATATAAATTTTAAAATTTGCGAATTCGAACGTAATTTTTTAAATTGATTTTTTTTTAAAACAATGTACAATAATGTGACTTTCTGTTTGTAGTTGTTATGATGCAATTATTTTATTCGTTGTTTAATATGATTTAGCACGCGACATATATTTACATTACGCTTGAAGGAGGATAATGATTAGTTCGTGTAATTTAAAAAATCTTCATATTTGTTTATAATTTACTGCCATCTTTACTGCTTTGGCCAATGTTTGCTTTTAGATACATTTTCGATAGCGAACGATATGTTCAGCAGTAACTGTTTTTAGTTAAAGACTAAAATCTGAACCAGACCTGCTATAGCACACGCAACTGATTCATTTTAAGCGAGCATTGGCCGAAAAACGCTCAGAATATGCAGCCAGACATGAATTCATAATATTATATCATGACAACACTAGGTAACATTATAATCTTGTTAAAAGATCAAGAATTCGATCGTTTTTGAAGTGAAACAAAAAATAAATCTTAACAGTATTATCTTTTTCGATAGAATTTTAGTAGCACAAGAATTAGGGATCAAGAACGCTACGCACCTAGATAAATTTTAAAATCTACGAATGCGAACGTCATTTGTTAAATCAGTTTGGTTTAAAACAATGTAAAATAATGTGACTTTCTGTTTATAGTTGTTATGATGCAATTATTTTATTCGTTGTTTAATATGATTTAGCACGCGACATATATTTCCATTACGCTTGAAAGGAGTATAAGAATTAGTTCGTGTAATTTAAAAAAAGCTTAATATTTATTATTTATTTGTTCGTGTTGTAATATATTTAACTAAAACCGCTGCTTATACATTTTCTGCCTTCTTTACTGCTTTGCCCAATGTTTGCTTTTAGGTATAAAGCATAGTACTCTGTTCATATTTGCGAAAAATTATGGTTTTTTCATGCGAAAAATTTGATAAGGCTCAAACTGCGCTTTTGCTTTAACATAATTGTTGTTTATATCGATAGCGAACGCTACATAGTTTAAACATCAATATCAAATGTGTAGTGTGATTATTATATTTAAATTAAAATGTTCAGCCACTTGATATGAATGATCGTGGAGTAGTAATAACAAACGATGCTTTAGGTACAAGAACGCGACATTAGAACATGAAAAAAATCAAATGAAAAATTTTACGTTTATTTAGATTCGTTTGTCCTCTATTTAGTTGTTTTTATAAATTTGTTGATAGATAAAAATACAAATAGTTTTATAAGAATTAGATTTTTTAGTTTTTACTGCCATATTCTACTTAATTCAGAAGTTTTCTATAGTTGACACTGGCATTCTTGTCGTCTTTAAATATCTTTTTATAATTTTCCAAAATTCTTCTTCGGAATTCATGGTCCAGAATAGGTGTAATTATTATTCTATTTCATTCGTATAAAATCGTTTGTCGGCACAAACAGAACATGTCACGTTAGTAATGCATAAATAAACTAATTTTTCTGATAGTCTGTGTTTCCTTTTTGACAATTTTAAAGAGTTTCGCTCACATTCGTGTTGTGTACATCTGAATAGTCAAACGCATGCGATCCCTAGTGGCTTTAAATGCCGATCACTGTTCTATATCATTCAATATTGTCCTTGGTACAATGACAAGGGCATAAGCCAGGCACAAATTAAGGAATTTTTGGTGTGATATCTTACAAATGTTAAGCATTCTTTTCAGTAAATTTCACTATTTACTGTATAGTTGTAAAAAAGTTTAGGTCTTGACCCCACAAATTGTTTATCCAACCTGGTACTTTTTGGGAAATATCTCTATTTCATTTTCAATTTACAATGAACTGGACCATATACCTAATAATGTAAGTACAATGGATGTATTGTTTGGAATTCTCAAGAAGACTGGTTAACGAGATTTTTGAACAATATTTCTTTGTCTTTGAATTAATGATAACCTGTGCAGCTAGTCCTAAATAATCTGTTGTATACGATTTTATAATATCTAAGAATAATAATAATAAATTTTTCATTCCAAGCACATCTTACTGTATACATTCTCTACCCCAAATAATCTACTCGTTTTCCCCAAAAAGAAAAAAACATCAAAAATAAACCAAAGCACACAGCTAAACTTAAACAAACCAGGAAAACCACAAAGACTTTAGCAAAACTAAAATTCATAACATGGATTTGTTCTTTGGTCTTGACTCTTAAAATTTTTTGTACATGTTATTGCCTGGTTAGCTGGACTGGACTGGCTCTTGCCATACTAACTGCTTTCAATGAATGACCACAGATAGTGTTGCTTGCTGTATCTGCAACTCTATCTATTAAAACAACTCTGCAAAAACCTACCGTTACCTCGGCACTTTCTTTCCAACTTCTTCTTCATCTTCTTCTGCGTCGTCTTCTGCATCCACAAGTATTTAAACTTATTGCCACTCTACTTCAGTAACTTTCGACAATTTTCCAGAGTAATATACTTCTGCAGATCTGTTTAAATTACAGAGATGTTAAGTGTGTGTGTGTGTGTGTGTGGAGTAACTGATTGTGGCCAATCCATGAAGGCCAGTCAGTGTTTTAGCAGTTGTTAACACTGCTTAATGCCATAATGTTACTCGGTGTTGCAGCAGTGCTGTTGAAAGTGCTGGCTGGCTGGCTGGCTGGTGGTGATGGTAACAACTTGTTTAGTCAACTTTCTCGTATCTAGATTTGAGGTTTTCACCAGCACAGCACAATCGAAATGTATAAAATGAAATTCATACTAATGTAACCATGCATAACTGTCTGTTTGTCCGTCTGTCCCTCCGTCTGTCTGCCTGTGTGTCCATGTAGCCTGTTTATGGGAAATTTGTTACGAGTTTATTTGTAGAGCGCAAGAGATACAAAGATATTTTAACAAATATTTTGTTAAACCAAAAATTTATTCTATATTTAATAATTTTTGGCTAAAAATTATCTTTGAGTTGTTGAAAAACAAAAATACTCGTACTACAGGAAAGTGGAGACTGTAAAAACCCAGTTAAAAAGTTTGAGTTTTTAATACTGTAAATAGTTTTTGTTGTGCGATTGCTAATAAAAGTTTATGAAATTGTTTTAATTTAGTTGGATTTAAAGTTATTTTTTTTGTCTGTGTATTATTTACACAGACATAAGTATTTGTTTTTGTAGGTAGTCTTGCTGAGAGGAAATTGTAAATAGGACTTGATAACAATATTTTTGAAATTTTGAATACAATTTTGAATATAATTTTGAAAAAATAAATACAAGGATTGCATAAGAAGATAGGCTACATGGCTTAATAAAAACAAAATCATATGATACAAGTTTCAAACTAATATCTTTTGCGAGTCCAAACATAATCACTTTGACAATGGAGAGCATGTTGGCCGAAAAGCCGCTATTGCTCATTGTTTCCTAGAAAAAAAGTTTCTGAAGGAACTTTTAATGGTTTTAAATTATTTTGAAAGGTACTTTAACAGAGATAAAAATAAGCATAAAATATATTGTACTACTGGTTTCCCTAGAGCTTTACGAATTTAACTTATTTATTATGGGAATTTTTAATTACCAAAGCTGGGATTACTGTTTTAATGTCGCGTTCTTGTACCTTAATTATCGTTTGTTATCAGCACTCCTCGATCGTTTTAATAAAGTGGCAGAACACTTTAATTCTAATCAAAATTTAGTGGCTTACATGACTGGAAAATATGTCGTGTTATAATTGTCGCTTACTGAAATCTACTAAAGGCTGTAAAAAAAACGAATGCAAATATTTCAAGATAACAACTATCAACAAAGTCACATTACTCTACTTCATCGCTTTAACAAATAATTTGTTTGCCTTCTTTTTAGATGCAGTATTAAAAGAAAATATTTTTTTTTCGCGTTCTGGGTGCCACATTTATTTATTGCTATTGGGTGTATGACTTAAAAATGCGGAATTTTTTTGAAATTTTAGCTTTTATTTTGAAACAATATAAACTTATTCAAGGTATTGGTCATTGTTAGCTATCACTCCTTCTCATCTTTCTGGCAACATATTGTTACGAATGTGCAATAGCGATTTGAATTTAACGGTCTGTAACGACTGCCTGCAACATTCATCATGTTTATGTGTTGATAACATGCGGTTATTAGCATTGTTTGTAAGTATGGCAACACTAAATGTTTAAGCTGCTAACATTAATATCGAAAGCTCTACAATTCGAATGTTCTAGTTGTCCGTTAAGATCATTGTAGAAGATTAAAGAAACATGGCGTGTGTATAAATAGTGGCAGAGGTGGTAGTCGAGAGTTGAGTTCATCATTGGCGCTGTTAGAGTTAACATCAACTGTCGTGTACATTTGAGTTTGTACATTATAAAGTTTGTGTGCATTTCTGCGAATTGATAAACGTGTATAAAGACATTGAGTGAATATTTGAACTGTTGTTGATGTACACTTTAAATAAAGAGTTGTTACAAATTTTAAACTAAAAAAAAATTGCTCATATTCTGTGGCCAAGAAAGAATCAAGACAATCAAGGATACTCTGTTCTGAAGTGAAGCGTATCCCAGAGAGAGCACTTTTCATCGATTGAAACAAATGGTAGTCGGAAAGGAGCAAGGTCAGATGAAGCAAAACTTCAAAACAACTTCATTCTAAACTCTTTTTAACAGGTATTACAATATGTGGCTGAGCGTTGTCATGATGGAATATTAAGGTTTTTCGGCTAATGCTCGTTTCAAACGAATCAGTTGTGTTCTGTACAGGTTCCCTGTGATGGTCTGGTCAGATTTCAACAGCTCATAATAGATAGGACCCTATTGGTCCCTCCGAATAAAGAGCATTACCTTAGCGCCTTGGATATTTGGCTTTGGTGTCGATTCGGCTGCCTGAACGGGCTTCACATACGATCTCTAACGCTGCGGTTTATTGTAATGGATCAATTTTTCATTGCAAGTAATGATTCGTTGCATAAATGATTTTCTTTTATAGCCTTCAAGCATCATTTCGGACATTCAAAATCGTAAAAAATCTACCCAATTTCCCAGCTTTTGCATGAATACTGCTGCTTGCAATCGGTTTGAAACTGCTGATTGAGTAGCTCCCAATTTGTATACCCTTCACGTTCGTGAGAAGTGTATATATAAGTTTGTTATTCCGTTTGTAATTTACACTATATAATTTTCCGACCCTATAAAGTATATATATTTTGGATCCTTATTGATAGCGGAGTGGATGTCTGTCTGTCCGTCTGTCTGTTGAAATCAACTTTCAGAAGCCCCCAAACAACTTTTATACACGATTCATACATCAATATCTTGTGAATTCTTCCAGCTCGGTTGCTATTTAAAATCGAGAAAATCGGTCCACAAATGGATGTGATATAAGGATAAAACCAGGACAACCTCGATTTTTTACCTATTTTTGACCTATATCTGGATTACTAAGTCATTAATATTGACAATATGGATATCTTATGATAAATATTTCAAAGACCTTTGCAACGACGTATATAATGGGTCAAAATCGGAAAAAAATTTTAACCCAAATTTTTTTTTTTTTCACCAAAAGTATTTTTTCGCTACATTTTAAAATTTTTAAACCAAAAAAAAAATTTTTTAAACTTAAAAAAAAAATTTTAAAAAAACAATGTGAAAAAAAATTTCCAAAAAAAACAACTTGGAAAAAAATTTTTGTTTTTCCATAAAAATATTAAAATTTTTATTTTGAACTATATTTGGTGAAGGGTATATAGGATTCGGCACAGCCGAATATAGCTCTCTTACTTGTTTTGCAAGATCTTGTTTAGTTTGACAACAATCTACATGGTGTAAAACCTCCAATTCTTGGTCTTCAAACGTTTATGGACTGACCTGGGTGATCTTTGCCTTCCGTTTCGAAATCACCACATCTAAACCGCACAAACCATCTCTCGCACGTTGAACGACCGATGGAACACATTCTCTATAATTTTTCGTGAGCAATAAAGCAAAACTTCCCGCATATGACGCTTTGTTGGTAAAAAATTCGAAATTCTCGAAGCAAAAAAAAACTTTGTTGTTTACACTATAATGTTCAATAACTAAGTGAAAAAAACTGCGTTCAAAAGATACACCATACGGGATTACAGTATAAATCCCTTGTTTCTAAGTCATACACCCAATAATGTATTGGACAAAGTTTTACTAAAATGGAAGCAAAAAAACTAAACTAACTTCATTCACTCCCTTTCTTTATTAACAAAAACTGTTCATAAAAAAAACTTTAAATCATTCCTTCAACTCAAATGATGCTAATTTTCTTAAAACTCTAAATTTCATTTCATAAAAATTGTCAAGACAAACTGTTGGCAACATTTAAACTGTATGAACTGTAAATAACAAGCAAAAAGAAAAGTCAGACAGAAAGGACAGCTAGAAAACAACTACAGCAGAAAACAAACACAAAAAATAAACTGAATGAATTCAAAGGGTCAAGTGTGTCAAATTTAACTTTTATACTTGTAACTACAAAATGTCTTTAACCTTTTAAAGATCTTAAATGTAGTTTTCTTTTTATTTTATTATATTCATACCAACCAACAAATATCTAACTATGAATATACAAACAAGAAAACATATTTATTTTTTCTAAAAGGGAAACAACATAGAGTAAAACTAGAGATACAAAAAGCAAAATAAAATAAAAAATGGAAAAC
Organism: Calliphora vomitoria; assembly: GCA_942486065.2. NCBI lineage: Eukaryota > Metazoa > Arthropoda > Insecta > Diptera > Calliphoridae > Calliphora > Calliphora vomitoria. The sequence goes on from OW818032.2 coordinate 46,296,328, forward strand.
AAATTTGTTTTCTTGAGAAGAAGAGAAAATTAAAATAGAAGAAAATGTTTGTACATACATAAGTATATATGTATGTATGTAGTAGTGACTGTTATTTAAAATGTCTTTTCCATACTGTGAACAATTTACAGATTATCACTTGACAACAAAAACATCAACAATAACAACAGCTAGAAAAGCAGCAGCAATTGTATTTAAACTCGTTGTTGCTGTTGCTGCTGTGTTGTTTATTGTTCAGTGCATTTGTACGGCAAGTTGTAAAATTACACTAAAAAACCAGCAGGAGCAACAAACAATTTTACAAATCCCTTAACAACATGAAAAAAAAACATATAAATAGAAAAAACTATACATCTTGCAAATAAAGCTGAAAAAAAAAAATAAAATAAAACTTAAATTTGTTGTGAATTTGTTTTTTTTTTTTAAACCATAATATCTGTCTTACATTTCTTCTTTAATTACGTTGTTTTTTTTTTTTGGGTCTGCACCACCCGCCCACAACATTATGGTCATTATCCTGGCCACAATGCTGAGAATGATGTTGAAATTGAATTTAACAACTCTCTTACAAAACTTTAAATAACTCAAGAATTATGTGCGAATTAAAGGAAAACAAAATACGGAAACCGGAAACTTGCTGGCGAAGAAACTAAAAGTTATATGCTCGTATTTCCGTTTCTACGACTAACGTTAATGCACAACGCCATTTTATTTGGGGGAAAAAAGCTTAAAAGTTTTTTTCTTCTTAAGGTTGGTGTTTTCTTAATAAATATGTGGGACAACAGCGAGAGATTTTTAGTTTTTCAGCACAGAAAAAATATTAGCTGAAATAGCTAAAATTTTATAAAAACAGCTAATATTTAGATATCCCACTAAGCCACCAAAAACCTCTTAAAGGAATGGACCTGAGCAAAACAAAAAATAAAAAAAAATTAAAAAAGGCCCATTAAGCAAAAATAAGTAAAAAATTGTATGTCTTGAGTTACAAAATATTTATTATCGCACTCCACTAAGCGACCAAAAACCTCTTAAAGGAATAGACCAAAGCTTTCTTTTGAGATAAAAAAAAATTAAACAACTAAGAGAACTATATTTGGCTGTGCCGAGTCTTATATATCCTTCACCAAATTATACTTTAGGTAAATAAAATAATTTTTTTTTTTTCAAAATTTAAAAAAATTAAAAAAAATTTCCAAATTGTTTTTCAAAATTTAAAATTTTTTTTTCGAAATTGTTTTTTTTTTTTTAATTTTTTTCCAATTTTTTTTATGTTTTTAAATTTATTAGTGAAAAAAATGAAAAAAAAAATTTTGCTAAAAAAAAAATTTCGGCTTACAAAATATTTTGACCCATTGTAGGTCCAAATTACTATAGCGTTGTATACATCGTTGCAATGGACTTTTCCATATTGTCTATATTAATGACATAGTAATCCAGATAAAGATCAAAAATAGGTCAAAAATTGAGGTTGTCCCGGTTTTTCCTTATATCTCAGCCATTTGTGGACAGATTTTCTCAATTTTAAATAGCGAATTCCCGATATATTGATGTATCAATTATGTCTGTAAGTTACTTGGAGACTACGGAAAGTTAATTTCAACATACAGAAGGATAGACGGTCATGGCTATAGCGACTCCGCTATCTATAACGATACAGAATATATATACTTTGTGGGGTCGCAAATGAAAAATGTGGCAATTACAAACGGAATGACAAACTTATATATACCCTTGCCACTCATGGCGAAACGTCTAAAAAAGGGCCCATTTTGAAAAAAAAGTCAAAGTTTTTGATTTTACAAAAAAATCTAAAATTTTATGTTTTGAGTTACACAACAATTATTTTGATAGATATCCAACACGCATCCCACTAAGCGACCAAATAGGTCTTCCAGGAAAATATCTTTTAAGAAAAAAAAGGACCCATTTTGAAATTAATTAAAAACAACTTTGAAAGATTTAAATTTAACCTCTGTGTGCTTGTTTAAAATTTAGAAATATTTTCAATAGCGATTTGAATTTAACGGTCTGTAACGACTGCCTGCAGCATTCATCATGTTTATAAACACGTCCATCAGTAGAAGCTTCTACTTATCAACAATGTTGATAGCATGCGGTTATTAGCATTGTTTATAAGTATGGCAACACTTAATGTTTCAGCTGCTTACAATGACATCGAAAGCTTTAGAATTCGAACATACTAGTTTGTCCGTTAAGAGCATTGTAGAAGATTCCCGAAATATGTGTATAATAGTGGCAGAGGTTGCAGTTGTGAGGGAGTTTATTTATAACTGTCTTGTACATTTAAGTTTGTGCATTATAAAGTATGTGTGCATTTCTGCGAATTGATAAACGTGCATAAAGACACTAAGTGACTATTTGAACTGTTGTGTTGTACATTTTAAATAAATAAAGAGCTGTTACAAATTTTAAACTACTAAACGGCTTTTATTTGCAATCATATGTATCCGGTTTATTTAAAGGAAATAAACCAACGTTTTAAAAAGGTTAAAATGTAACAATATTATTTAATCCCCATTAAGGATGCTGTAGTGAAACCAATTTGCTGATAAGTGATGCTATAATGAGCACTCTTTATGAACAGCTGTTATCTATAAATTGTATGCTTGCTCAAAAAAATGGTTCATACAATAATATGTAAAGTTAATAAACGATATAACAGCAGACTTATGTCATTGACAAATTACCTAAAAACTTCACAACATAATCAGCTAAATTATAATATAACAAAGACAATGTTAAAAATGTATGGGCAGCAAATGTATGAACTATTTGACCCCAATGTTCCCTTATATATTCAATGCGATGATGATGGATGATGTTTCCGAAATACAATTCGACAGCTGTATCTTCAGCAATATGACCGCTATTAACTGTCATAGTTCGGAATTCCCCATTGGAAGAACCCTTTATATGTATATAGAACATTCGGAGTCGTTTAAATCACCCAGTCGTTACAGAAAAAATAGTATGTGGATGTACCATCATGAGTCTGATGTAGAAATACAACTTAGACTAGCATTCGAATTTATAATGTACGTCGAACAGCCCTGATTTTGTAGTTGGGCAGTAATTAGACATACTGCATTATGCAGACATTAATAGTGATCAATTTATCATCCACTTTATCGCCCACAAAACTAGTTACGTTATACGAAATTTAGCTCTCGTTATATTATCCTCGTATGAGAGGCTATACGAGGATAATACAACTTGCTCGGTAAGTAAGTAGATCCTTCTGGAAAATGTTGGAACGAAATTATACAAGGTGGCGCAAAAGTAATCCTCCTATCAGAAAATGCTATAAATTTTTCGATTGGCCTCTAATGTCAGTTCTGTTTTGACATTTGTGTAGTAAACACATGCGAAATACACGTTAATAAACAATGTCACGCTACACTGCTCCAGAACGCGTAATATTGCAGATTGCCAACGCCTACTGGTGAAACACTGCGACGTTTAGCCGCTCGCCTTGAAGAGACTGGCACAACACGAGATGCTGCCAGGCGTGGCAGACCCCGGAGTAGCCGTTCTGCAGAGAATATTGCTGCTGTAGCCGAGGATGTCATGGAAGCGCCGTCGACATTGACCAGACGACGTGCCACGCAAATGGGTATCAGTCGACGGTCTTTACAGCGAATTTTGGTACTAGATTTGAAGATATTTCCGTACAAAGTCCAGACGGTGCATCAGCTGTTAGCTGCTGACCAGCAATCGCGTCTAAAATACGCTCAAGCCATCCTTAATCACCACCAAGAGGAAGATGATTTTTCATCAAAAATAATCATGAGTGATGAGGCCCATTTCCATCTTAGCGGGTACGTAAATAAGCAAAATTTACGCTTCTGGGGCACTGAAAATCCGCGTGTAACCCACGAAGAGCCATTACACCCGCTCAAAGTCACTGTATGGTCCTTTTTTCTTCGAAGACGTCGCGTGCCAAACGGTTACTGTGAATGGTGAGCGCTACAGAGCAATGATCAACGAGTTCTTTTTGCCGCAACTTGATGAATTGGGATTGGAAAACATGTGGTTCCAACAGGACGGTGCAACGGCACACACTGCACGTGCCACAACCGATATGCTGAAGGATGCATTTCCCGTTTTGGCGATTTGCACTGGCCAGCAAGATCGCCTGATTTGACCGCTACAGACTTCTTTTTGTGAGGCTTTTTGAAGTCGCGGGTTTATGTCAACAAGCCTCAGACTCTTGCAGCTCTTAAAGACAATATTCGTCAAGAATGTGAGGACCTATCGCCGGAAGTTTTGGCTAAAGTGATGGAAAATGCCATAAAAAGGGCTCAAATGACAATCAACTGTGGCGGTGGCCATTTACATAACATCATATTCTCGACTTGATGTAAAAAAAATTAAAAGACCAAATAAAAATAATCCACAAGAAGAATCAAAGTTTTTAATTCTTTTTTTTTAATTACAGCCAAAAAACATTGGAAGTTTACTTTTGCGCCACCTTGTACATAAACTACATATAACTTTTCTCATATGAGGAATTCGAAGTGAGAGTTAGAATACCATATAACCAAACAATGGTATCGAATAACAATATTATGCAGCCTCAACTTGGATACCCCAGATATAAAGTTAATAATTTACCAAATAAGAAGTTCACAATGATTTTATTGTCATTTAAATGTTCTATAACATTCATTATTTTCTTGGAAATTTTTCAGGAAAAAGATTCCTTAACAATTTCAAAATAGTATCATAATATCAAAATTTCTAACAAACCTTTTACAACACATACTTCTCCATCATACCCCTCCAACCCCTTCCAGTTTCAAATACACCAGAATACAATTCATTATAACTCTTGTCATACATACCTGCAAAGAAACAAAGAAAAAAAAAGAACATTTTTAAATAAATTGTAAAATAATTAATTAAATTGTATGTAATTTTATATAATTGACATTTAGCAACAATCTGTTTTATACCTTTCTCTCCCTCTCAATTATACAACCCTTCATTATTTAATACATTAAAAATGAGGGGGACAAAAGAAAGGCAAATAATGATTTCAATAATGGTGTAAAACAATTTAATAATTTCAACTTTAACATTTATTCATTATACAATATACATATTTTATTTCATATTTTTTTTTATACATATTTCCTTTGATCCTTGAATTTAATCCATTTAAACATTTAACCATTTTAATGCTACAACTCCTCAGTCAGTCATGAAGCAACCAACCATTTCTTGCATTTATTAAATAAAAAAATAAATTTTTCTTTTTTTCATATTTTTCATATTTTTTTTTAACCCAAAGTCATTTTTAATCAGATTTGAAGCTGCGTTCTGTTCTTTAGTAATTTTCATATTTTCTGAGTTGGCTTTTGAAATGGGTCTGTCTGTGTGTGGTTTTTTGTGGAAGGATGATGATGACGATGATGGGCTGGTTTAATTAAAGGTAAGAAGCAAATAGATTTTCTTTTATTTTATTTTTTTTATCCGTATCTTTTGCCGAGTATTTTGCATAATCATAATGTTGCTTCAACTGATGGTGGCAGGCAGCTGGTTTTATTGGTTTAATTTCGCATTACTTCATTTAAGTTTAAGTGTGTTAGCGGTTGTAGTCTGTCTGGCTTCTCAGCTATAATATTTCACGGTGGCTGGTTATTACTCGTGGTAAATAAGTACAAGAGGGCAGGGTGTAATAGCAGAAATATAATTCTATTTACCTCAAGGATATCAAAACCATTAATAAATCATTTATTTCCCATGCAAGGTCCTTTTTAAAATTTTCATCGTTTTTTTTTCTTCTTTCCTTTTTTGTAGTCTGTAGTTTCTGGTGCGTTGGAGGTGGGAGCTAGTTTTACAACTAGTCACGTAACAAATATAAAACGTGTACTGTAAATGTCAGCTAATGGATATTGTTGATTGGTTAATCATACGTCAAAGTATCCATAGTACATGTTTAAATAGAGCGATGAATAAATGAATGAATGAATGATTAAATGTTGGCTGGCACACAGTTAGGGAATGAATAAAAGTTAGTTAGGCTGGCAGGCAGGCATGCAGGTGATGGACAAAGATAAGAAATGACCTTAACACACTTTCAGTGTGTTAAAAGGGAGACAATTTATATTTATAAATTTTTGATAAAGTAAAGTAATAATGACTACATATTTAAGGCCTTATTCATAACCAATTTTTAAATATATCAAATATTGGAAATATTGTTTTATAAACCTTTCATAAATTTTTGAGATCTATATATATATATAAATGTCTTTGTAAGTTTGTTTGTTTGTTTGAGCATCACGCCTAAACGGCTTAACCGATTTTATTGAAATTTGGAACGTAGATAGATCCTTACTTGAAAGCGTCAATAGGCTATAACTATTTTCAATACTTGGACCAGAAAGGGATAAACAGGGGGAAAAACTGGTAAAATTGATACCTTTAATTCTTAAACAATATTTACTAAACGGCTAAACCGATTTTTACTACGACAGGTGTAGCGAAGCACACCTGTTATGATGGTTAATATTTAGACTTTCTAGAATATTGCTTTAAGTTTGTTAAAAACAAATAAGAGCTACCCTTCATCATATTATACTTTAAAATAAAAATTTTAAATATTTTTAGGTAAACAAAATTATTTTTTTTTTCAAAATTAAAAAATTTTTTTTTTTTCAAAATTGTTTTAATTTTTTTTTTCCAATTTTTTTTAAATTTTTTTCCCAAATTTTTTTCCAAATTTTTTTTTTAATTTTTTTTTAAATTTTTTTTTTTTAATTTTTTTTTTTTAATTTTTTTAATTTTAAAAAATATTCGGGTTAAAAAATATTTTTCCCGATTTCGACCCATTGTAGGTCCAACTTACTATAGCCTTATATAAATCGTTGCAATGGACTTTGAAATATCTATCATTAGATATCCATATTGTCTATATTAATGACTTAGTAATGCAGATATAGATCAAAAATAGGCCAAAAATCGAGGTTGTCCCGGTTTTTTCCTTATATCTCAGCCATTTGTAACCCGATTTTCTAGATTATAAAAAAGGGAGCGCAAATGAAAAATGTGGAATTTACAAACGGAATGACAAACTTATATATACCCTTGCCACTCATGGTGAAAGGTATAACAAGTAAACATGTTTCGAACCACCTAATTTAGAAACGCGAAGGGAAACAATATCCGTGTTTCTGAATCAGACCTTAATTAAGTAATAAAATGTTATAAGGTGACTTAATATGACAGACTGAAAATAACTTGTTCTTAAATCCAAGTATTAGAAATGACCACTTATTTTCAGTTATAGGCATTTCCACAGAAAGTTACAACGGCATCGAAAATGAAAATATTAATAAACAAATAATTTTTTCTGGTGTCATACTGTCATCTTATTTTTATTGTTTGATCATCATATTGCTTTAAAATTCATCACGGAAAGACTAACACCGCAACCACATCAGCTGTATTACGAAAATCAGCGTTCTGTGAGAAATGTTTTTCGTGCACTTCGGGCAACATATGGGCTTTTTTTGTTGAGTAGCTAATTCCGCATTTTGGAATACAATATTACCCGAGTAATTCGCAAGAAATCGGTAGTAATGCTGGAAAAAGTGATCGAAAATTGGACATTACGAATGGATCACCTACAGCGTAGTCGCGTCAACATTTTAATGAATTTATCTGTAAAATGTAAAGGTCACAGATTGTTCTTCGGGGTAACAATAAAGATTTCGACAGTCAATGAATCACGCGTTAGTAATAGCTAATTTTAGTTATCATGGTGAAATTGACTAAAAAATTAAAATATCATGTCTCTACAGCTTTTGAATTTATTATTCACATATTTTTATAACGATTGCACACATCAAATAAAATCTTTTTATTAACAAGAAATATGAAACATTTTTCATTTGATTTGGATCTCTTTAGAATGTCGCGTTCTTGTACTACATGATATTATACCCTTCACCATGAGTGAGTCATTCCGTTTGTATTTTCTACAAAGTACATATATTTTGGATCGTTATAGATAGCGAAGTCGATATAGCCATGTCCGTCTGTCCGTCTCTATGTTGAAATCAACTTTCCGTAGCCCTCAAATAACTTACATACATGGTTCATACATCAATATATCGGGAATTCTTCCGGCTCGCCCACAAATTGCTGAGATATTAGAAAAAACCGGGACAACCTAGATTTTAGACCTATATATGGTTTAATACATCATTAATATATGTAAACAATGGGATATCCAATAATAGATATTTCAAAGACCTTAGCAACGGCGTAAGTCGGACCTACAATTGGTCAAAATCGGGAAAAATATTTTTTACACCGATTTTTTTTTTTTACCAAAATTTGTTAAATTAAATTATTTTTTTTTAATTTAAAAAAAAAAGTTTTGCCCTAAAATGTTTCCGCTAATAAATTTAAATAAAATATTAAAAATTTTTTTTTAAATTTTGTTTACAAAAAAAAAATTTAACTTTTTTTTAAAGTATAATTTGATGATGGGTATACAAGATTCGGCCCTGCCGAATATAGTATTTCTGTTACTTGTTTTTATTATACATATTAATATTTTGGAGTTTCACTTTCCGTTGGGGTTTAATTTGTCGGGAGAGCACTCGATAACGACACGAAACGAAAAATCTCGATCGACTGTGTCTGTTTTTGTGGGGCGAATTGCAAACTTCATCTCTCACATGAAGTAAGTTGCAGTTGCAGTTGATGTTGATGTAATGTGTTTGAGAGCAGGGTTGGACATGCACATGTGTTCACAGATGTGAACACTAAGTATGTGATTGTACATTTTATTTCAAATCCAAATTAAAAGGTTTTAGCTTAAAAAAAGTTACTGCATATAATAATCAAACTAAACGTTTTGTTTTTAAAGTATGTCGCATTCGCTGTACTAAGTATATCTTTATAATGCATATCTCTATACATGCATTTTTAGGCAATTCGACAGTCTAATCAAGTGGCTGAAGTTACTATATTTAATATTCATGCTAAACATTTTATTTTCAAAGTTTTTACTATCGTAAGTTCATATTTTTATCAAAAACCAATGTTTTTATTACATGCATACGTATTTATATAGGTAAAACATTTTTTTATCGCTTTCAAAAAATACGATTTGTTGAGGTCATCAAAATAGGTAATTTTTGTGAGATGATTTCATCGTAGGAGTGAAATTTCTTTCCACCTAGACTTTTTTCAGGTTTGAAAACAAGATATAGTCACTCGGGGCTAAATCAAGAGAATAGGGCGGAAGAGGGAGCATTTCGTAGCCTAATTCATGGATTTTTGCCATGGCAACTGAATATGTGTGCACCCGATTGTGAGCAAACGCGGCAGCCATATTGCGGAAAGCTTTCTCATACCCAAGTGATCATTCCACAATCTCTCGCACTTTCAATCTCCGATTGACATGGTCTTGGCCCCATGTCCAGATTATGTTTATTGTTTCGGGTGTAGAGACCTCAACTTGTCGTCCAGAACATTCGGCATATTCCGTGCTTGTACGGCCACAATGACATTAAGTAAACCACTTTTTTACCATTGAAATTGATGGTGTAGAGTTCCCAAAGTATTTATCAAGCTCAGTCGAGGTATGAGTGATGGTATATTTCCGTAAAAATAATGATTAATGAGCAGATGAAATTCACGAGGTAGTCTGCTATCAATGACTGTCAAACAGAAACTAAATGACGCAGCTTGTTCAAATTTTGACAGGAGTCAACTGACAGATGCAGTGTTGCCCTTTCAGTTAAGACCAGGGAAATTAAAAAAGTGGCGGACTTGTTGACCCACCATAATAATAACTCTTAGCTTAAGGTTATATGCGAATATATTTGTTTTGTTAGACGATGAGTATGATGAATGTGTTTCATGTTCAAGTATATGATGTTAGTTGATTTAAACTTTAAATTTTATTTTGGAAGAAATTCTTTTACTTTATATTTCATTTTACATAAATCCAAGCAATTTAATTATTATTATTACTGTTAAATTGAATAGAAATGAATTGAAATGAAATTAATTTTATTTATGAATTATTTATAAAGACTCTATAAATTATTTATCTTCTAATCATTTTAAACTAAAATTCTTTATTTATTTATTTATTTATAAACTGACTGACACACTAATGAATTTTTGCTACATTTGAGCAAAATAATACAAAAATAAACTTGGCCAATATATATTATTGTAAGTGTAAATGTGTGTCTGTGTGTGTGTCTATGTGAACTTGTTGTTTATTTTTTTGTATCTTTAAGATTTTTCATTTCAATCAGTGTATTTTTTTTTTATTTTTTTTCGTATTTTGTTTGATTTTCTAGAACAAGTACATTATAGACATGAACGAAAATTTATTTATTTGCTTTTAAATAAATAAAAAAAAATAAATTTGTAGTTGGTTGGATGGATGGTTGATATGAGTATTTTTTTGCTTATTTGTTTGATTCTTTTGAGGTTTGCTGAGGGTGTGGGCTAAAAATCCTCTTGATTTTACATTTATTTGCTTTAAATTCTAAACAGTTTCATTAAAAATTTAATTTTTCATTTATTTAAAGTGCCAAAGACTTCAGTGAATGTTTAGCGACAGAGAAGAAAACCATTAAAATGATGAAATTATAATTGTTATCCATACAAGCAAATACAATGTAACCTGGCAGATTCAGAAGTGATTCTAAGAAAATATTTATTTAATGCTGATGTATTCCTGGGGTAAATTTGTAATAATTGCTTAAATAACTTCTCCCCTGACTGGTGAAAATCGGAGTACTACACAGAGAAAACAGATTCGTAGTAGCAACTGAATTTGTTGCCAATCGAATGATTCGGTTGCCCACAAAGAGTTGAAGAAGCTATTAAACTTTGGTGTCCCTTCTAAAATTTCGTAGACACAAATGTTAAATGTACCGAATTTAAGAATTTCGGTTGAAGCTACTAAACTTTTGTTATCCTATCTTAAATTTCGTAGCCATAAATGTAAAATTCGGTCACTAAGGCAGAATCATTTGATTGTTAACAAAAGTTAGTAAACATGACCGATTCTTTTTGAAATGTATAATGAAATATGTATATTACCTAAGTTTTTAAGGTAAATGAGGTCCCAAAAATTTATAGAATTTTTTAATTTTGCTAAAATATCAATCTTCAAGTTCTAACGTTTTCATCAATATCAAATACTTATATAAAAAGCCGTTATTTACTCCTCAGAAGTTCCACAAACCTTACCCCCTTTGAAAAATTTGTATTTGATATGTTAGTAACATTTTGCATGAAATAAATGAAAAAATGTAAAAATTTTCCGAAGGGGGTAGGGTTTGTGGTACTTCTGAGGAGCAAATAAATGCTTTTTATATAAGTATTTGATATTGATGCAAACGTTAGGACTTGAAGATTAATATTTTAGTAAAATTAAAAAAATCTATAAATTTTTGGGACCTCATTTACCTTAAAAACTAAAAAAATTATAATATGCTGATTTTCCATGAAGAAAAATATAAAATTTCAATTAATGTAAAATTTTAACGGTTAAAGATAAGATAACAAAATGTGGATCTTATATAGATTGCAATGTCCTTAAATCAATGGTATTATAATGTTTGAAATTTTTTATTTTAAAATATCGAAATTCCTAAACCGGGAAAAATGTGTTTCAAAAACTGAGTTTTTTTAGAAAAGTGCCTAGTGTGGCGTTATTTACCGTGTGATAGTAAAAGAAACTTTGTAAGTTTTTAAGTAACATGTAGGGTTATACAAATATGGAACATCTTCGAGGATCGGTGCTTTGCCTTTTTAGAATTTTTTACTCAAACTTAAAATTATTTTTTTAAAATTGGCCAAGTTTGGATAGGCCTGGGGGGTGTTGTGTCCGCTTTAGTTAGCCAAATTTTACTTTAAACGCTTTAGCATTAAGTTCTCTTTCCGGATCATATAAAACTTGTGTATAGTTCCGAAGAAACATTTTTTCTACAAAAGAAAATATATATGGGCTTTTTTGGGAAAAAACGTAAAAAATACGGCCCTTTTTATATGTTCCAACTTTGGATACGTGTAACTTTTTATAGGGACAAGACAACTGTTAGCATTTAGAATTTTATCACCAATATAGCGGATATTTTAAAAATAAATTTCGACAATCCGTTGGCCCGTCATATTTAAAAAACCATAAAAAGATCGAGCAAAATTGAAAAAAAATAAATCAATAAACCTAAATATCTCTTAAACTATTAGAGATAACCTACATATATAAGTGTACTTTTTGTAGGTTTTCTTAAGGACTATTTATATTTTAAATTTCAGCTCATTTGGATCACAAATGGATTTTTGGAGAATTTTGAAACCCGAGGTGACCAACTTTGAAGGGCCACACACTGGCCCCCATTAGCGCTAGGAAGCTGAACAACTGCAAATCAACTCGAAAATACCTCAGCTCCAATCATGTGGAATTTCGTAACAATATCTCAAATAGTTCCCGAGATACCAAATTATTTCAAAAAAAAAAAACTTTTCTAAACCACTGTGCGTTGATATACAAAGTTTCAGAATTAAAATTCTTAAAAAATAAATGAATATATTGTGAAACAAACAATACAAATACCGCGGTGAAAAAATCTGGCAAACAAGAAGTATGGATTTGGAGATCGAACTTACAGGTCCAACCATGTGAAATTTCGTAACAATATCTCCAAGAGTTCCCGAGATACGGAATTATTAAAAAAAAAAAAAAACGTTTCTAAACCACTGTGGATTCGTTCATACATAATTTTGCAATCGCACCACTAGTTTAGAAGGTTCAGATTTATTACCACTTTTTTGTGATTGACACCACTGTGAGACGGTTAGATGGACATCGCCAAATCGACTGCGCTATCTATAAGGATCCTAAATAAATACATACATATAATTTAAAGGATCGCACTTGAATTTTGTAGAAATTACAAACAAATTGACAAACTTATATTTCCTGATGAAGGGTAGGGGATCAAAACATAAAACCAAACAAATTGTATTTTTCACAATTTTTGCATGTTTAAAAAGGTTACATTATTATTGTTATAATTTAAACTTAATTATGTTTAACTAAACTTATAAATTATTATTATTATCAAACAACAAAACACACACAAGCCAACTACTGACTGATCCGCAAACCAAGAAAATTAAACAATGAAATGAATATTCTGCATATAACAGAGAACAGAATAATAACACAATACAATTATAATCTTTTGCTATATGAAGAAAAACAGAAAATACTATAATAAATAAAATTTATAATAATAAGAACTAAAAGTCGATGACATACAAAGTACTTGAATACCAGCTATAGAAGACCAAAAGGCGGTGTATTAGAGAACGGACTGGACTGACTTCAAGTGTACAAAAGAATAATAACTGAAAGTCTTTAAAAGTAGTAAAAATATAATTTTCTCACGAATGAACTTGAAACGGGCGACAAAACTTTTCGAACGGAAATGACCAGAATAATGAAATAATGGAGATGAAGCAAAAAAATTAAAAAAAAAAAAAATAAAACTCAAGCTAAAGAAAAGAAATTATAGTTTATACACTTTAAAAAGAAGATTCTACTTTATATATTGTACTTTATTTTTTTCTTTCTCAGTTACACACCAAAAAACAATGAAGGAAAAATGTTAACTAAACATTCTTTGTACTCAGTCTTTGTCGAAAGCAGCAAGAAACCCAAGAACTTATTTTCTTTCTTACTGCAGCATAAAAGACAACGAAAATTATAATATAAAATATTTCAAACAAAGACAGCAAGAGCAGAACGGTTACGCTTCTTTGAACAGGCGTTCAGCAGTGGAAACATGTTGCTGGAAGTCCCAGGTACATATACTTAAGTTCAATTCAAAATATGTCTGTGCGATCAGTTTCGTCTTATTCGTATGAGTGGCTAATTATTTAGTTTTTTTTTTTTTTTGTAGGAATAATTACGGTATTTGTTGGAAAATTAATTTTAATTAAACTACAGAATAAGGTTTCTTAAGGTTATTAAATATAAATAATTATAGTCGTTATAATTCTAAACAAAAATTTAACAAGATTTGAATACATTTTGGGTTTCGTTTATGATTTATAAGCCCGATAGAACTTACGCTCTCATATATGATCAGTATACTCTGGCAAATCATCATGAATAGATGGAGGCTTGAACAACACTACCAAATTATCCAAATTTACCTTGAAAATCAGTCATCGATTCGCGCAACTTATAGACGACTGTTTTATAGCAAGATTGTGTTCAGCGATAGAACATATGAAGTACCGCATATGGAGTGAAAACAATCTACAACAAACCCTACAGACTCCATTACATCCAGAAAAATGCAGCGTTTTAGGTAAAAAACAAGCCGGAGCTCGCGTTACGGTCAATGAAGATCGGTACTACACCATGATCATGATTTTTTGTTTCAAAATATGGATGACATTGAGCCGGGCGTGATGTGGTTTCAACAGGATGGCGTTACGTACCATATGGCGACCGATAACATGATTTCGAGAAATGGACATGTCAATTGGCTTCCAAGATCATGCGATTTGACATCTCTCGATTATATCCTCTGGGGCCAGGTGAAGTCACTGGTTAATGCTGATTTGACGCGCCATTTGGCTTTGGATGCCAACATTGTTTGTGTTATTCGTGACATACGGTCAGCAATGCTCGAAAAAGTGGCCCAAAATCCAGAATAAACAAGAAAGAGAGCAATATTCGTCTGTGCCGAATCTTTAACACCCATCACGAAATTATACTTTAAAATAAAACTTAAATTTTTTTTTTTTTTTTTGAAATTGTTTTTCAAAATTATTTCACAATTTTTTAAAAAAAAAATTTTTTAATTTAAAATTTTTTTTTTTAAATTAATTAATGATAAAAATTTATGACAAAAAAATGTTTTTTGTGAAAAAAAAAAAATTCGGGTTCAAAAATATTTTTCCCGATTTTGACCTCTTGTAAGTCCAAATTATTATAGCCTTATACACATCGTTTCAATGGACTTTGAAATATCTATCATTAGATATCCATATTGTCTATATTTATGACTTAGTAATCGAGATAAAAATAGGCCAAAAAATTAGGTTGTCTCGGATTTTTGCTCATATCTCCGTTATTTATGGACGGATTTTACTGATTTTAAATATGAAACTTCTCGAAAGCATGACTGAGAGAATTATTGAAGATTTAGATCCCGAGGATATCCGGGGTCTTCAGAAAATTAATTTCAACAGACAGTCAGACAGACATGGCTAAATCGACTCCGCTATCTATAAGGTTCGGAAAATTATATTGTGGAAATTATAAACGGAATGACAAACTTATATATACCCTTCTCACGAAGGTGAAGTGTATAAAAACGAATACATCGACGAGGAAATTATATTGTTTTCACTTTATTGATGTTAAAGAAACGGACTTCATTGCAGCCTTTGCAATTCCGCTGGTCCACATAGAGGTAATTGTCGCATGTACATATAAGCATAAATATATTACCCATGTAATAGATAACGCACTTGATCGACATATTTATTAAATAAATTAGTCATTGTTAATGTATAAACCACATTATGACCAACACTGTCGCTATCTTTGTCTTTACCTTTTACCCTTTTCTTGAATTCGTTGTCTCAAAATAGAAAATATTGTCGCCTATTGTTGGATTAAATTTATAAAAAACAAGTAAGAGAGCTATATTCGGCTGTGCCGAATCTTAGCCTTCACCAAATTTTACTTTAAAATAAAATTTAAAAAAATATTATTTTTTTACACTATTTTTTAATTTTTTTAAACAATAATTTTTCAAAATTTTTTTTTTCGAAATTGTTTTTTTTTAAATTTTTTTCAAAATTTTTTTTAACAAATATTTCTTTAATATTAAAATTTTTTTGGTGAAAAAAATTCGGGTTAAAAAATATTTTTCCTTATACACATCGTTGCAAACACCAATAAAAACAAAATACGCAAGGCAATGAAACCAACACACATCCAAACATGTACGTTTTGTTGCTTTTTTGTCAAAGCATGCAATGAATTGTCTTTTTTTTTATGAAATTTTTAAAGGTTGTAAAGGTTTTTGCTCATATCTCCGTTATTTATGGACGGATTTTACTGATTTTAAATAGGAAACTTCTCGAAAGCATGTCTGATAGAATTATTGAAGATTTGGATCTCGAAGATATCTGGAGTCTTCAGAAAACTGATTTCAACAGACAGACGGACATGTCTTAATCGACTCCGCTATCTATAAGGATCCAGAATATATATACTTTATAGGGTCGGAAAATTATATTGTGGATATTACAAACCTTCTCACGAACAAGTAAAAGAGCTATATTCGGCTGTGCCGAATCATATATACCCTTCACCAAATTATACTTTAAAGATTTCTTCCGCTTAATTTAATCAAAACCTTTCTTTAGGCTATTTTTTAGGTGTCGACAACGACAACTGAAGATTGCTTTAAAAAAGTTTGTTTTATTATTTAAAATCCATGAAATCTCTACCTTAAAATATTTTTTCTAATATAAATTACAAAAACACTTTCAAATCATAATATATAAACAACAAAATAGCCCTTTCAATTTCATTTGTAACAATAAAATAATGAATTATTTAATTTATGTTGTTTTCATTTTAATGACATTTAGCTAAATATAAAATTATATGCTTCCGTGGTAACCGTCGGTAATTTAAAGCAAAGTTATACTAAAGTTAAATTGTAATCGGCTAAAACGTTTAATACAATTACGTTTCAACCAACCAACAACAGCAGCAATGAATGCAATATAGCCTTTCGGTCTAGTTATAAATATGTTTTTTTTTTTTTTTCATTTTTGAACAACCATCTGTTTTATCCGCCTCTACCTTTTTAACCAAAATGCATTTAGGTCTGTCTGTCTGTTTGTAGCTGGATATTACCAAGTCATTTTACCTGAGGGCAGCTAATTAAATTATTTATGCGTTTTTATTAAAAATTATAATTTCTCATTTAAGCAAATGGCGGTGAAGACAACCTTAACAGTTGCCATTTCTATGAAAATATGATTTTTTAATGTTATTGTATAATAAAACAATTTTGTGCAAATACAGCAGACAAATTACAAATGCTAAGAAGATCTAGACTCTAGAGGGTAATAAGAAAAATTATTTAAAAAAATAATGTAATCATGGTAATGTAAGGTAAGTTAATTAATTAATGAGTGGCGAGTGTATGTAAATTTGTCATTCTGTTTGTAATTTCTACATTTTTCATTTGCGACCCCACAAAGTATATATATTCTGGAGCGTTATAGATAGCGAAGTCGATATAGCCATGTCGGTCTGTCCGTGTGTATGTTGGAATCAACTTTGCAAACATGATTGATACACCAAATAACTTACAAATATAATTGATACATCAATATATCGGGAATTCTTCCGGCCCAATCGGTATTAAAAATCGATTTTTGGCCTTTTATCTATATCTGGATTACTAAGCCATTAATATAGACAATATGGATATCTAATGATAGATATTTTAAAGTCCATTGCAACGATGTATATAAGGCTATAGTAATTTGGACCTAAAATGAGTCAAAATCGGGAAAAACATTTTTTAATCCGAATTTTTTTTTACAAAAAAAAAATTTTTCCACTGATACATTTTTTTGTCATAAATTATTTTTCACTATTAAATTTTAATATTTTTTTTTTTTAAATTAACAAAAAAAAAAAATTGGAAAAAAACTAAAAAAATATTTTTTTTTTAAATTTGGAAAAAAAAAAATTTTTAATTTTGTTTCTTTAAAAATATTTAATTTTGTTTCTTTAAAAATATTTAAAATTTGTATTTTAAATTATAATTTGGTGAAGGGTATATAAGATTCGGCACAGCCGAATATAGCTCTCTTATTTGTTTTTAAGAAAGTTTATTTTTATTTAAATAATTTCAAAGAATACAGAAAAAGTTTAATATTTAGTTTAGTGGCAGGCTGTCATAGCCATCAGGATACGAGTACATAATACTAATATGAACTTAGTTCATTAAAATTAACAAATAGGAAACAAAATATAGATTGTGAATTAAAAACACAATCACAAAATTAGGTTTACGCAACTTTACAATGCAGTTACTAATGTGTTATGTTCTCTTTCTGTCGACCACTGATTTAGACACATATCAGAATGGAAAGTATTTTTGGGGTCCTACTGGTGGCACGTTAAATACAGTGCACTCGCGATAATATGATCAACTCAAAATATGAACACTTTTTTACTTCCTTGGCTGCAGCGGATGAGGTGGTCATATGAAAAAGTTGTAACAGATATCTATAAGTATAGTGCCAAGCTATGCCCTTAAAAAAAAAAGAAACGAATGTATTTAAGGCAATATCCCAATTAATATTTATGAATTCATCTTAAGGCCAGGGGATAAACAATGTTTCTTGTTTTTTTATTTGGAGTAAAAATATATAAATCCAAATGTATGCCAGCAATAGTCAATAATTGGCCTTGTGCTTTGTTAATGGTTAAGCAAAGGCAAAACGAAACGGGAACTGAAGCCGCTGGAATTAAAATGGTAATGAATTCAAAAATTCTTCAATTAATTCAAAAATTCAGTAGGATAATTGACGGCTTGTTCTTTGTTCATTACTGTGTCAATCGATTTGTATTTCATTGTTTCGCCAGGCAGTTTCAATTGAATTTCCTCATTGAGCTTGTTGGCATCATCATTTTTTGGTGCCAAAATTGCACGTTCCCACAGCCAATCCGAATTTTTGTAGTTGTTTGTAAGACTTGGGAATACCTTGTCGACAACGGCTTGAAATCTCATTAGGTGCGGGATCATTTGGTATTTTTTCATTTCCGATGTTCAACAATTTCGGCGATAGCGTTCGGCTTCTATAGCTTCATTTCCAGTGAAATAAATTTGAGGGAACTTCGCATCACCACTGGGAAGCGGGAGCAATGATCCAATTCTGTGGTACATTTGGCATTGAACTTTAATAATGGGCCGACATTGTTTACGATGTTAGTTGCCCCGAAGGACGTCATTTGAAAGCATGAGTTGTACTTTCGGATATTTTGAGGAATGTGCTTGGGAATCGTAGTGATGCCGGAAATGTAACTTAGAAGCGACTAAGGCGGCTCAATAATTGGTGGCAGAATAACTTTACTGCTCGAACAGCACATTCTCGGGGATTCCTTAGGGAACTTCAAAACGCTGCAATGTAAGCAAAGTTTGTTCATTGCGCCAATCGGAGTTATTCAAAGAATTTTTTTTTTTTGAAATAGATTTCACATGCTGATTTCTTGTTCATTAGATATCAAATTCTTTTCAAATCAAAAAGTTTTTAAGCCACTGTGTGTTGTTCCATCTGTTCAATCTAGCTCTAACTGGGCACTGACCAGTAATCATACCTATGATCACTCTAACACTACTATTGTTCAGGTCCTGTAGCATGCAATCTAGGCCAGAGGTGCATGGAGATTCTATAGTCCAGTGTGATTCTGATCCAATATTATCATGTCATCCAGTACTTTCCTGTGGTATTGGCTGATTGATGGTTTCACCGATGCCTCCCTCCTCCCTCCAAGGTTAGTTCCAAGCCATGCCTGCCAAATTCGTCCGCAATTTCGTTAATTTCAATTTTACAGCATCCGAACCAACACAGTCGTATACCGGACGGAGTACAGTGATATGCCTGCTTGGATTGCACTCTGTATTTCAAGGCGAATTTATAGAAGGTGACGAGAGAACTACAACAAATACAACATGTACAAAAACAACAGGTACTTTGTTTTTGTTAAAAGATAAGTGAACTGTCAAAGTTGCCTGTTGTTGTTTTTGCTTTTGGGTTTGTTGTATTTTTCGCCACAACAAACACAAGTAGATTGACAGTTAGTTCACTTGTCTAAACAACTGAATATAAAAAATAATCAGCTGTTCCTCTGAGGTCACCTTCTATAAATTCGCCTTGCTGTATTCTTTAATGCTGTCTAACTATCTAAGTATAAAATCACCTAATTCCCTGATATGGCTTTAAAATATATGGCTTTCAAAATTACCAGTATCTCTGCCTGAAAGACACACAGAGAAAACAGATTCGTTATAGCAAATTAATGTGTTGCCAATCGAATGATTCGGTTGCACACATAGAATTTTTTGGTTCTATCAACAGAAGGTCAGTTGACAAAGAAGAATTCCAATTGAGTCAACCAAACATTTGTTACCCCTTCAAAAATGTTTTTGCCACAACTGTAAAATTCGGTTACTAAGGTAGAACCATTCGATTGTTAACAAATTCGGTTGCCATCATGAATCTATTTTCTCTGTGCACTACATTCATCACGAAGTCTGAACGATATTATACAATATGTAACTCATCTGTCTACTTTCATTTTGGATACATCAGTGAATACCGCATAACCATCGTATAGTCTGTCGGAACTGTTTCATACATCCCACTTCGGGATATCAATTATTTCCATTATCATGTAGTCCGAGATAACCTCATCACCACGGATCCATGAGTGGAAACCATATTCCTGAGTGAACTTCTATATATTTTTTAATGTTTATTAAATTAGATCGAAGTTTATGAGCTCTTCTGTACTGTATAACTTGGTAATATAAGATTTAGCTGGAATATAACGAAATTAAAAAAATGTATCCAAAATACATAAAGTATCACAAAAGTCATAATAAGAATTAGAAGTTAATATTGCTAATAACGAATAAGATTAGACAATTTAAAGATATTTGCAGTATTTATTATAAAATCACCCCACTACCATATTAACACCCTAGCTTCTAGCAATTAAGCTAACAAAGTCTGGTGTAATTAATAATAATTTAGATCTAAATCAATAAATACATCACAATAAATCAAAACTTAAACACGCGACTAGAACGCCTTAAGTACTACTAAGACAGATCTAATACATTTAACAATCATAAAACCAAAGGCGCATTTGCATAAAATGTATATTAAATCATAAAACAATAAACAAACTGGTAAACAAAGCAACATACATATTAAATGTAAACCACCAATTGCTGCATATAAAAACAAAAAAAATATTTGAAATATTTCAAAAACGTGTTAAATGTGTTAAATTAATAATAGTGAACAGCAACAGCATTCTATGGAAATTGTTCATTCTAACAAATGCTTTATACATACATATATTCATACATATAAATAAATACTAGAACAATTCTTATACAACATGCCACAATTATCATGAAATGATAAACGGATTGCAAACATTCACTTGACTCGAACTTCTAACAACTGCCACAGAATTTATAGAACAAAACAACACAAAGTATGTTCGTTTGTTTGTTTGTTCTGTCTGGTACCTCGATTTGAAGTTAATTCCAAACAGCAGGCATATTGTCTGACTGACTGACTGGCCGTTCAAACGTCCCTCCCTCCCCGTCAAAGTTAGATCAGCCAGCAACCAGTAAGTGGAGTGCATTGAATTCACATTATTTTCAATTTTGTGAAATTTACATACCAATGAGCAATTTCGAGGCAAAATTTAAGACACACATTCTGTGAATGTTGTTGTCAATATGTTGCATGTGTTGTATTGAACACAGACATTTCAATATTTTTGTTTTTTGTTGTTTGTTATTTTTGTGAGACTTTAATTGATTGATTTCAAAGCAGACTAATAAAAACAAAAAATAAAATTACAAAATGTGAAAAAAAAACAAACTAAAACACACATGACATTTTTCGTTTTATGCATCGTTTGTATTTTGTTGAAGTGCTTTAAAAGCGTCATAAAAATCAACAGCATGCATGTAGCCAGTAAACATATATGGCAACATTTTATTTTTGCAGCAATAGTTTTATGTTGCTGTTAATGTTTTAACTTCTAACTGAAAGCAAAACAAAATAAAAACGCATATACAATTTATTGGTGGAATGTTTTTTTAACCGCAAACGTCAACACTTGCAAGCAACAGTGTATTGTGATATCTAGGCATGTCACAGTTTTGTGAGCTTTCAGATTTTCAATATTTTAAATTTCGCACTATTTTTAAGACATCCTTAATGAAGGATACCACACAAGCAAATCGAGGATGATATTTTTTAACAATAGTTCGTGCACGAACGCACGAACGAAGTTCATTGAACTAGTTCCGCTAAGTTGAATTATTTAGGCACTGTTTACTATTACTAGTGAATTTTAACAAGGGAATGTCATTGTAGGTGACCGATTGGCACACTCTGCATAACCCTTTACTATTAAATGAAATAATTCATTATTAGAGAGCGGGGTTGAACTCATAACCTCTCGTTTTATAGTCAAATGCTCTAATCACTAAGACACATAGATCTTTTTTGTACTGCTCTCTATTTTAGAGGATTTTATTTTATTTGAATTAATTTCAAAAACTTAAGGCGAATAGTCAAATGACTATTGTTTATCAGTGAATATGCTGCGGAAATGTTGTGCAAATTATAAACATTTAACTACCACTTCAGCATACACAGCGAACTAGTTTGTTGTAAAGGGCTTTCCAACAAGAGGTGTTATTTTGAATCACCCGATATTTCGGAAGCTGTCACTTTTGATTCAAGAACTCAAAGACAGAATTCGTGAGGTGCCACTATGCGATTCAGGTTATGGAAAATTTCATGAAAAGGTCCTGTAAGCGTGGTCTTGGTAATAACACCTCTTGTTGGAAAACCTCTACAAGTAGTAATATAGATAGTGTAAGGTTTCCAATTGCCAGTTTTCAAACTGCTAAGATAGTAACTAACAATGACAGACTTTTGTTATATATTATTATATTAAATGATTTCACAATATTGTCGCCAGTGATTATATGGGCGACAATGTTATACATATAGACAGTAATATACTCCAGTAAGACGCCAACGATTACATTGGCGACAATGTCGCTCAATTTTCATCAACGAAAAAGACATTTCCGAACAGATGCCACGAAAAACATGAAAGACTACAAGAGCGATAAAGTGGTTCATATTATCGATGATACGGTAACATTCAAATATTTCTTAAGCATATTCGACGATAACATCATAGAAAATTAATTTTATCACAGTGTCGATATCTATAACATGCGCGATTTCACCGTTGACCTCAACGAATATATGGGCGACAATCTCGTTCATTTTTCGTCAACGACAACGTATATAAAATCTTCAAAGTCAAGAGCATGTAGCTCTTGTTGTCGGTTTCAACATGCGAGAGATGGTTTGTGCGGTTCAGAGGTAGTGATTTTGACACGGAAGACAAAAATTGGAGGAATTAATCAATGAATATTGTTGTAAAACTCAACAAGAGCTTGCAAAATTGTTGGGAGCTACTCAAACATCAATTTCAAAACGTTTACAAGGAGCAGGATTCATCCAAAAGCAGGGAAATTGGGTACGACATAAAAGAAAATCATTTTTGCACCGAATCATTACTTGCAATGAAAAATATATCCATTACGATAACCCGAATCGTAATATATCGTATGTGAAGCCCGGTCATCCAGCCGAATCGACACCATATCCATGGATCTAAGGTAATTCTATGTATTTGGTAGGAGCAAAAGAATCCTATTTATTATGAGATGCTGAAATCTGACCAGACTATCACAGGGAACCAGTACCGAATGCAACTGATTCGTTTGAAGCGTACATTGCCCTAAAACCCCCCAAAATATGCGCCCAGACATGAAACCGTAATATTCCATTATGACAACGCTCGGCCACATGTTACAGTACCTGTTAAAAAGTATTTAGAATGAAATGGTTGAGAAGTTTTTCTTCACACGCTTTATAGTCCAGACCGTGCCCCGTTCGACTGCTATTGATGCAGATCACTCCCTCTGGGATACGCTTCACTTTGGAACAGAGTATCCTAGATTGGCTTGATTCGTTCTTGGCCTCAAAAGATGAGCAGTTCTTTTGACTCGGAATCCATATGTTACCAGAAAGATAGGAAAAGGTCATAGCTAACAATGGCCAATACTTCATATAATTTTATATTGCACAAATGTTTCAAAATAAATAAATAAAATTTAAAAAAAAAATTATTTAAAAAATTTTTTTTTTTCGAAATTGTTTTTTAAAAGTTTTTCCAATTTTTTTTTTTTTTAAAAAAATTTTTAATTTCAAAATTTATTTTTTTAATTTATTAGTGAAAACAATTTATGAAAAAAAAAATGTTTTTTGTGAATTTAATTTACAAATTAATTTTTTTTAATTTATTAGTGAAAAAAATTTATGACAAAAAAATGTTTTTTGTGAAAAAAATTCGGGTTAAAAAATATTTTTCCCGATTTTGACCCATTGTAGGTCCAACTTACTATAGCCTTATATACATCGTTGCAATGCACTTTGAAATATCTATCATTAGATATCCATATTGTCTATATTTATGACTTAGTAATCGAGATATAGATCAAAAATAGGCCAAAAATAGAGGTTGTCTCGGATTTTTGCTCATATCTCCGTTATTTATGGACTGATTTTGCTGATTTTAAATAGGAAACTTCTCGAAAGCATGTTTGACAGAATTATTGAAGATTTGGATCCCGACGATATCTGGGGTCTTCAGAAAATTGATTTCGAAAGACAGACAGACGAATATGGCTAAATCGACTCCGCTATCTATAAGGATCCAGAATATATATACTTTACAGGGTCCGGAATGACAAATTTATATATACCCTTCTCACGAAGGTGAAGGGTATAAAAATCCCACATTTTTAAGGCATTTTCGAACAGGTGCCACGAAAATCAATAAAGAATACAAGAGCTCTTCTTATTGCAATATCCTTTCGTTGTCATCATTCCACTACAAGGTCATCATTCCACTACAAGGTCGTCATGAGCAACAAGACAATTTAGTCTTTATATAGGTGACAATATTTTCAATTTGTACAACGACTACAAGAGCGACTATGTAGTCCATTTCTTCGTCAACAACAAAGTGAATACAATATAAGATACTCTAAGATATTTTCGAAATTGCAAGACTACAATAATGACAATGTCGTACATCTTCTCGTTGGCATAGTAACAACGGTAGGCTTATTTTTCCTACATTATTCCATCATAATGTCATGTCAACGAAAATGCCGACAAAGTAGTTCATTTGAATTCTCGTGAATACAAAATCTTAGACGTTATTTAGGAAAATCCTGCAAGACTACAAAAACGAAAATGTAGCTCATATTTTCTTTGATTTAGTAAGTGTGTCATCTCTCACATATGCGATAATTTCGTTCTTATATTGGCATCAATATCTTATATTTGAAGGACAACTGGTACAAAGGCGACAAGACTACATTAGCAATAATGTCGTCTACATAGCTAGATTCATTTATGCATTCGTCAAAGACATTATGTAATAATAATTCCAACATATGGTCATCAAAGATGATATGGACGACAATGTCGTTAATTTCTACGTCAACGAAAAAAGTGTCGCAGGAATCACCTATGGCTATAAGAAGGAGGATGACGATTATCTTGTCTGTAACACATGGTTTGGTTCGATGACATTATTTTATGCATAATATAAATTCCGAACAATTTAAGGGCGACAAGTTTATCGTTCTAACAAATGTCGTGAATAAACCACAAAACGCATACATATAATAGTTGGCACATTATGAACAACAAGTTTATTATACATTACAGAATTCCCTATATTATTGCCAAAGCTTTTAAGGACTACGATATCATCCTTATTTAGGCGACAATATTCTCTATATGTATGACAATAACTACAAGGGCGACAATGTCGTCCATTTCACCTTTTAAGTCATCAATATTAACAAGGATTTAGCGGTTGCCTTGTCATACAGAAAGCAACATATTAGAATTTGTCGCCAACATTAACATTGTCTAACCATGTAGCTCATCTTAACATTAACATGATGATATAATGCTTTATTTAAAGTATTGTCGCTCATATTCTCATTTAAAGAGTTTATCGAAAGAATACATACAACACTGTTTATGTTACTCATCTTATCTTCAAAGCAGGAGAAAAAGAACTTTCGAGACTAAGTTCCTAATTTTTTCAACAGGGTTCAGCAGGAGAAAACACGCTGGTTTTGTCGCTCATATTGACGTTAAAAAATGTTATTTACAACATCGTCAAAAACAATTTCATTGATGAGCTACAAATTCAAGAATGTCTTACGAGAAAGGAAATTGTGTCTATTTATCAAAAATTGATAAATAATTGCATTAAAAATATAATAATATTATAAATCTAACAAAAAACTACAAAAATTAAATAAAGAACTGTGATACTCCCTCTTAATAGTAGCAAACACATTTGAATAACCACTGTTGTATCAAAGTAAATACGTTTGAATGTTTGTATATTTTCTTGTAGCGAGTCAAAACATATATAACATAACAAGCGCATGTTTGGACCGTTACAAGCGTTAAAGCATTTTGTTATAATTTTATAAACATTTTAGTTTTGGTCTGCCTTGTACTCTAGCAATATGAATATCTATCTACTTATCTGTGTTGCATTCAGGTACTTTACATACATATTATATTTATAGGTGGTATATTTGTTGTTGTTATTGTTGTTGTTATTGTTCTTGTTGCAGTAGTTTATTTATTATAATGTATTGTTACCACAACAGCCGTATAAAGTGTTGTCGCGTCAGCGAATTATGTAAAAAATGTTTGCAAGGTGCGGCCGCATAAACTTTTTTCTTATTTTATTTTAAAAACCAAATAACAACTCGCTACAACTATGTATGTATGTTTTACTACCCAAAACTAATTTACACTTAAAAGAATGCAAGTTGGAAAAAGCGAGGGTGGTTAGGAAAGTATTTAAGTCACAATTATATAGTTTCATAGTAAGATTGATGTGGGACCTCAGAAATTAGATATTTGGTATATCTGACTGTGTGTGTAAAACACTATTATGTCGAAAATAGGAAACCGAATTTAGTGAGATTCTCCTAAACTGTTTATCATTGCCCTAGGTAGATTGTTATTAAACATTATTTATATTTGTTTAGTATATACAAAATTATGAAACAAAATGTGAGACATCCTCTACTAGAGTTCAAATATGCTGTAATTTTTAAAACACGAACGTAACGTTTATTATCGGCAAAAAATTTCACATGAATTCCCGGGAAGATTTGTTATCGGTAAATTCCGGCAATTTCTTTATAAGTTTTCTTCTCAAAGTTACATTCTTGTCTTCTAAGAGATAAAACAGATTCATTGTGATTTGTTGTCAATCGAATGATTCGATTATATCCATAGATTTGTTTAATACTACTTACTTTCCAATTTCTCCTCAAGTCACGAGGTAGTCTGCTAACAATGGCTGTCAACCACAAACTAAATGACGCAGCTTTTTCAAATTATGCCAGGAGTCAACTGACTGATGCCTGCTGACAGGAGCAGTGTTGTCCTATCAGTTAAGAGCTAGAAAATTCAAAAAGTCTCGGACTTATCAACCCACCCCCATATAAAAAACGAAACTGTTAAGATTCCCTTTCGCATTAAGAAGTTGACACCCAGAATATTTGCTCTTTTTTTTTGCAACTCTGTCAACCAATGTTGTGTTAATTTTGCTATGAAAATTTACGATTATTTATTTAAATTGAACTAAGTTTAATATAAACTGGTTGACTGCTGATGATATTTTATCTATTTGAAAAACAAATAAGAGAGCTATATTCGGCTGTGCCGAATCTATATATACCCTTCACCAAATTATACTTTAAAATAAAAATTTTAAATATTTTTAGTTAAACAAAATTAAAATTTTATTTTTTCAAAATTTAAAAATAAAAAATTTTTTTCAAAATTATTTTTCAAAATTTAAAAAAAAATTTGAAATTTTTTTTTATTTTTTAATTTTTTTTTTTTTAAATTTACTAGTGAAAAAAAATTTATGACAAAAATATTTTTTTAGTAAAAAAAAAAAATCATGCTAAAAAATTGTTTTCCCGATTTTGAGCCATTGTAGGTCCAAATTACTATAGCCTTATATACATCGTTGCAATGGACTTTAAAATATCTATCATTAGATTTTCATATTGTCTATAATAATGACATAGTAATCCAGATATAGATACAAAAATAGGCCAAAAATCGAGGTTGGCCCGGTTTTTTCCTTATATCTCAGCCATTTGTGGGCCGATTTTCTCGATTTTAAATAGCAACCGAGCCGGAAGAGTTCCTGATATATTGATGTATGAATCAAGTTTGTAAGTTATTTAAGGTCTTCAGAAAATTGATTTCAACGGACAGACAGACAGACATGGCTTAATCGAATCCGCTATCTATAAAGATCCAGAATATCTATACTTTATAGGGTCGGAAAATTATATTGTGGAAATAACAAACGGAATGACAAACTTATATATATCCTTCTCACGAAGGTGAAGGGTATAATAATCAAGACATGTACATATATATCGAATAATTATGCATCCAAAGACTACATTCATTTGCCGCTTTTATCTCAATGTTTTCTTAATTTTTTCAGATTATAAAAAGCGATTATTAAATGTCCCAACTGCAAAATTCAGGTTCGTGCTTAAACTATTAACAGCTAGTAATATGCTCATACTTTCATTGGCAAATATTAGCAGGACCGCAGCAGTAGTTTGTCAATAGTACTAAAATGTAGTATCAAGGAAGTGTAATCGATTTTTCAATACTAAATATTGACAACCTGCTGACTTCTTCCTGCTGCCACTTAACAAAGGTCATGGATTAAAAAAGTTAAGGAGGGCCATGCAATTTCCAACTGGGCTATTTTATACCAGGTTTAATACATTGTTTTACTGATTGTTTTAACCTTTAATTTATTAAAGCAATTATTATAATTAGTATTACAATTTTGTTGTTACATTATATGTATAAATTAAATACTCTACTTGGAAAATTATAATACATACTATGTTATGCACTTTCTTTGTAATCTAGCCAGCTTATTAATTGTGATTTTCTGCTGGCTATGAGTAGCGATCACCGATCTACGAGGGCGGATCAATAAGTCAGTGACTTTTTGAATGAAACACAGTTTTTTTTGGCAAAAAAAAAAATATATATTTTTCAACGTAGGGCCTAACTCAGTAAAACGAAAGGAAAACAATTTTCAAATTTTTGTATGAAAATCACTCAGTTTTTAAATCATTTTTGAGTGTTTTTCATACAAAAATGTTTAAATTGTTTTCCTTTCGTTTTACTAAATTAGGCCCATAATCTCCTTTTAATACACTTAGTCCAACGTTTCTCCAGTTTTTGTATCCCTTCCAAAAAATAGAATTTTTCGAGGTCCTTAAAATAGGTTTGAAAATAGGAAGTAGTCATTAGGGGCTAAATCCGGAGAATATGACGCATGAGGTACCAATTCGTAGCCCAATTTATAGAGTTTTGCCATTTGCATTATCAAAAACTCAACTAAAATCAAAACCACACTGCCACATGAAATGCCTATGGCATCAACAATCTCACGCACTTTTACTCTTCGGTCTGCCAACATCATATCGTGGATTTTTTCGACATTTTCGGGTGTCATTTGTACTTGTGCGACCACAACAAAAGTCAGTAAACCACTTTTTTACCATTGAAATCAATGGTGCAGAGTCCCCATAGTTTTTATCGAGCGTTTCCTTGATTTGATTGAAATTCACTTTTTTCCATTTTTAGAAAAATATACGAGGTTGTATGTTTTGAACAGCTGTTAAACGCAAAGTAAATGACGACACTTGCTAAAAATTTAACAGCTGGTACTTGATGGGAACAGTGTTGCATTTCATATAACTACAAGGGAAGTTCGAAAAGTCACGGAAATATTGATCCGCAATCGTACATTCAAAATATGAGAAATTATCTGATAGTAAAAAATATTGAAATTATTGATTTAATTTTTTGTTGTTAATTTACACACATATTTTATACTAGCTGAACCCGGTCCGCGTTGCTGGCCCTTAAAAAACATCTGTTTTATATTGCAACCCGATTTTAATATACAGTGTCGGACAAAGTCGGTGATACAACCATCAATGTTAATACATGTGGTGGCAGTCCGGCTGGTTCCAATGAATTCAAACATTTAGTAGGATAATCGACCGCATTTCTTCGTTCATTAATGTATCAATCGATTTGTATTTTATTGTTTCGCCAGGCAGTTTCAATTGTATTTTCTTATTGAGCTTGTTAACATCATAAGTTGATGCATGTTCCCACAGCCAATCCGAATTTCTGTAGTTGGTGTAAGACTTGGGAATACCTTGTCGACAACGGTTTGAATATTCATTTGCATTTGGCAGAAGTTCGGGAACGAAATCTAATTTGTGGCGGGATCAATTGGAATTTTTCCATTTCCGATGTCCAAAAATTGTTTTGAGAATGTTTTGGCAGAAGGGTATTGCAGCAAATGCACACGTATGTTCGTTGATAGTGTTCGGCTTCTGTAGCTTCATTTCCAGTGAAATAAATTTGGAGGAACTTCGCATCAACATTGGGCAGCGGGAGCAATCATTCAATTCTGTGGTACATTTGGTCTTGAAGTTTGGAGGTGGGCATGAAACCGACGCACAGTGGGGGAAATGAAAAAATCGTGAAAATAAATCTATAACTTCTAAATGAATAGACCGACTTTTATAAAATTTCCCACGCTTATAGTAAGTTTAAGTTTTGAATTTGGGCTTAAAACACCAATTTTTGTTTTCGAACCGATTTGAAAATCAAAAATCTGACTTTACAGTATTACCTGCTGTGCTATTCTGAAGATGCCGTGAAAATTTAATCAAAATCGGTCCAGCCGTTTTTTATATATATAGATGGCATTAGCGGTAAAATTTTAACATTTTATTTTTCCACGCCCATCCGCCCACAGACCGAAAATCAAAAATCTGACTTTACAGTGTTACCCGCTAGGGTAAATTTCATCAAAATCGGTCTAACCGTGTTTTAGTTCATTTGGAACATACCTACAAACATCCATTTTTATATATATAGATTAAAATTGTAAATATTACTGCTACAAAATTATTAAAATATTTCCAATTAAATAATAAATAACACTTACCAATTGTCATATACGTTGTAAATAACATATCTTTTGAGTGAAGTTTAACTTTGATCGTATACAAAAAATGTTGTTGATGATTGTTGCAATTAATTTAGTAAAGCTTTTATTAAGTTCTTGGTTGGTGTTTTAATTTTTTGTAAGTTAGTTTTAGTTGCAGTTATTCTTAATGATGATGATGATGTTGATGATGTTTTATTATTAAATGGAAGTATATAGTCATCGAATTTGTTGTTAATTAGAATACAACAAATAGGCACATTAATTGCATTTCAGTTACATTTTAAGACTTTTTTTAAGGTTTGGCGTTTATTGTTTCAAAACTGTGTATTAAAAACTTAGTATAATGAAACAAAGATACTTTAAATTTTCTTTAGATTTATTTGCAAATTTGGCAGGAAATGGTATGTTTAATTAAAACTGATCAGAGCTTATTTAGCGCCTGATTCAGAAACACGTCTGGAAAACAATTTGAAAATTTGTTTATGAAAAACACTCAAAAATTATTTGAAAATTGAATAATTTTCATAAAAAAGATTTAAAATTGTTTTTCGGTCGTGCTTCTTTCTGATTCAGGCCCTAAATAAGAATATGAAACAAAAATCACCAACAATAGCTGATCGGATTACAACAGCTAATGTTGGATGTTGTTATTATCCATGTTCTCTTCATGCCGACCACTGATTTACAGTTTTATTTATTTGTTTACTAAAATATTCAGATACCTAAATTTGTTTACATTCTAATGAGTTTTTTTAAAGAAAACAATTTTAAATTTGCTACAAAAAATCTAATATTTTTTACACAATTTTATTTTCAACTTACACAAAACTAACTCATCATCATTATTTTCTATATTTTTGAAATACAAACAAAAAAAAAAAAACAAAGTATGAGTAAAAGAAAAATCAAAAATAAATAAAAAATACTCATTAATATTCACAGTCAAACAAAATAATAATTTTTACGAAGAAGCAACATCAAGTTGTAACGTAAACGAGTAAATCGTACATTTACGGGCCGTTTTGCATGTCATTGTGGCATTTCCGTTCCATAAATTAGCAACTACTACTGCAACAACATCTAATAAGTTTTGTATAGTTTTCGCGCGTTTTTTTTTTTTTTTTTTTGTTATAAACACATTTCTAGTTGTGTTTATAAGATTTATTTCAAACAAAGTTCAAGTGAATATTAAAACAACAAAACAACTTGCAAATAGAGAAATAGAAAAACAAAAAAAAAAAAAATATGAAAACATATTTATTTATAATTAGAGCGAAAAAAATTATTTTTCTCGTTTTAACATTCATTTTGCTGGTTTTCGTATGAGCCCCTCCAAAAACTATAACAGGAAGAAGGCGGTGGGAATCAAGAAGAGCAGAGTGTTACGATGTGTATGCGAAACATACATATTTGAGATGTGGCATGTTCTTAAATGGCAACAGATGGAAAGGTGTTGATTGTTACATTCAACACATGATGAATGTGATGTGTGTGTAGTTTTATGAGAGGAGTTTACTGAATTATGAGTTTGAATGCTTTTGAAATGGTTGATTTTTATTTATTTGGGTTGTTATGTGTGCGGAGGCCGTTAAATATAAAAAAAAAATGTTTTAAATAATTGACAAGGTGTTGAAATTATTATCAGGAAAACGAATACATTTATGTTTCATAAATATGCATGACTATAAAGGAGGTTGTTCTTTATTTTTGGAAAATAAGATATATTTAATACAAAAATAAGTTATACTTCTTTAATGACTACTAAATGGCTCTCATATTTAATTTTATATATTAGCTATGTCTCTATGTGTGTGTGTAAAACACGCTCACTTCCAAAATACAAAACTAAAATCTCTGATATTTTGTTAGAATATTTATCATTCTGCTAAGCAAGTTGGTATTGAAAATTAGCAAAATTATTTTAGCAAAAAAAAAGTTATTCACCAAAATATGAGACAACCTCGAACAATGAAATAGAAAAATAGAAAACTATTCTCAATATGGACTTTGCTTAAATTGTTTGAGCTGGTTCACACACGTCAAGTTCACTTGAGCAAAGTCTTGAGGAAGAAAAAGCAGCAAATCTTTCCAATAGCCTCTCCACTCTCATCTACACACTAGGGTATTCAATTAATCGGGTTCCTGGTTGAATCGGTTAATCGAGCAAATAATTAATCGGGGTTTAGATTTAATCGGTTAATAATCGGTTAATTTTAAATTATTCGATTAACCGAATAATTTCTATTTTAATTTTAAATTGAAAATAAAATGAATTTTGTGTACTTATTTAAGCATTTCAACAAAAAAATAAATAATTGCAAAAAAATATGGTATTTGAGATCCTTTTTATAAACACATGTGAGTTTTTTTTAGGACTTTAGTGAGATATAATTTAAAATGTTTCCTTTTCCTTTAATTTTATTAATACTTGACTTGAAACTCTCTCACTGATTGTAGATGTTGGAGAAATTGAAAGTAAGGCAAGATAAAGACTATCCAATATCTCAGTTCTTTATTCAGTTTTTTAAAGCATATAAAATCCTCCATTATACCATTGGAGTCCTTATAAAAGACTCGTTTCAGTAATGTCTTGAGTTTTGTCTATTATCATGCCTTCCTCCGACTCATTAGGACAAAGTTCATCATGGAACATTCTAGAAAAAACGTCACTTCCAAGTTCCTTAGTTTCAGTTTTTGAGCTACACTTCAAAAAACTATTGCTAGAAGGGAATGTTCATAAGTTAAGAAATAAAATTTGTGTGTTTAAAACCATATTTCTATATAAAGTACAAAAAAAAAGAAATTTCGGTTAATCGGTTAATCGGCACAAATTAATCGGTTTATTTGTTATTTGAAAATCGGCAATTTTAAATTATTCGAACAGTTAACCGACCAAAATTAATCGGTTAACCGATTAACGGTTATTTGATTGAATACCCTACTACACACTCAAAACTAGCGCAAGTAATCTTGACGTGTGTGTATATGTTAAATTATTGTTATATTGAATTATTATTGGGTGTATTAATTATTTAAAATGCGGGATTTTTTAAAACGTTTAGCTTTTATTTTGAAACACTTGTACAATATAAATTTATTCAAAGTATTGGCCATTGTTAGCTATGATCTTTTCCCATCTTTTTGGCAACATATGAATTCCGATCCAAAGGAATGCTCCCCTTTTGAGGCCATTAACATTAACTCTGTTCCAAAGTGAAGCGTATCCCAGAGAGAGCGTTCTGCATCGATCGTAACAAATAGTAGTTGGACAGGGCACGGTCTGTACTATAAAGAGTGCGAGGCAAAAGTTCCCAACCACTTCATTCTTAATACTTTTTAGCGTTGTCATGGAATATTATCATGTCTGGCCGCATATTCTGCGAGTTTTTCGGCCTATGCTCGCTTCAAACGAATCAGTTGCATTCGGTACTGGTGGTCTGGTCAGATTGCAGCAGCTCACAATAGATTGGATCCTTTTGCTCCCACCAAATATAGAGAATTACCTTAGCGCCAGGAATATTTTGCTTTGGCGTCTATTTGGTCGGTTGGCCAATGATCTCTTACGCTTCGGGTTATCATGCATTATTTCGGACCTGCAAAATCGACTTTCAAGGTCTCTCAGCTAAAATTCGTATGGTACCCATAATTCCACTGGTTTTGGATGAAACCTGTTGCTCGCAAACGTTTTAAAATTGATGCTTGAGGATCACCAAATGATTTTGCAAGCTCTTGTTGAGTTTGACAATAATATTCATGGAGTAATCATCCAATTCTTGGTCTTCAAACTTGTTTGGCTTTCTTGGGCGAACTTTGTCTTCCGTGGCAACATCACCACTTCTGAACTGCACAGACAAAACTCTCGCACGTTGAAACTGATGAAACACATTAGCCATAAGCTTTGGTGAGCAATAGGTAAGCTTCAGCTGCACTTTTTTCAAATTGAAGTAGTAAAGCAAAACATCCCGCATATGACGCTTTTATGGCACTAAATACGACATTTTCGAAGCAAAAAATACGATGTTGTTTACACTATAATGTTCAATAACTAAGTGAGAATAAATGACGGATATGTCCCCTTCAGAATGACATATAAATTATTAAAAACAAAAACCGCTTTCAAAAGATACGCCAGCTATTGTAAATCACGCATTTTTAAGTAATACACCCAATAATTTTAAATATCAAAAAGAAAATTAAAACAAAAATCTTCCCATCCCTGTATATTCCCTTTTTCTAATCATGTTATAATAATAAAAACATTTGTTTTGGAAAAAATATACACCTACGATAGTGAACGCGACATACTTTGAAAATCAAAATAACATATATATTTTATTTAAAGCCTCTACATTTTGATTTTAATTAAAATGCTCAGCCACTGGTTTAGAACGATTTGCGGAGCTGTGACAGCAAACGATAATTTAGGTACAAAAACGCGACATTTATTAAACGGCATCATATTAAAACTTTTACGTTAATAGAGATTGGTTAGGTCTTTTTTCATTTGTATACCAGTCAACATGAGTGGTAATGGTATATAAGTTTGTAATTTCCTCATTTTTCATTTGACACCTTATTAAGAATACATATGGGCAATTCCATATCATTGTACGTGACATTTGCACGCCTATAGAGTGGAATAGATTTTTCAAAAATAAGAGTACCTGAAAAATAATTTGGTCCTTATGATCCATTCAGAGGGTTCCATATTTTAATAAGTTCTTTCGAAACATTGCTGTCCAAGATATCGAGCGAAATAAGAGTATCGAAATATCGTACGTGACATAAATCGGAAGTAATTTTGAGGTACATATAGAAATATTTGAAAATTTGCGAATCGTGAGAGGCGTTATGATTTCTTTAAATTTCTTTCACTAAACCAAATATTGTTCCTTTATAATCCGTCATATTTAAATAAAAATAATCTTTGGATGATTTTATAAAAATCATAAAAAATTACAGATTTTTCTCTTATAGTAAAACAATGTATATTCTGTAAATATACGTATACAAAAACTAAAAAAATAAATAGAAAATATGTATTCGGTATCAATAAACAATCATCAAATTGTAGAAAAAAAAACAATCAAAGTCAAATTCATTTCATACTACATGCTAATTGGGAGCTTAGTTTTCGCAGCAATCTTAGCCTAAAACATATCAATTAAATTAAAAAATTAAATATAGTCACTTTAAACTATTACTTTTGCACTTAAAACGTTGTAATTATGCCCTAAATACTTCCACATAGTAACATTTTAGAGTTTTCTCCTACTCAAATCATCTCGAAAAAAAGTTGTATTTTTTTTGTTTTTTCAGTTTTTGTTTTTTCAGTCGTGGTTGTCATTCTCGTGGAATTGCCCATATATAGATAGAGGAGTCTATATAGGAATGTGCGTCTCGTCTGTCTGTTGAAAGCTACTTTCCGAAGCCCCCAAATAACTTACAAACGTGATTGATATATCAATATATCGGGTATTATTCGGTCTTAATACTGTTGCTATTTAAAATTAGACAAATGACTCACAAATGGCTCAGATGTATGTAAAAAACCCCTGAATACCCAATCTTGCTACCTATGTTTGACCAATGTCTCGATTATTAAGTACAATATGGCATTTTAAATACTTGGTATATAACTTTAAATAACTGAACAAATATTTACATTTATCTTAACCCAGTTTGATTTCTTGATTAAAATTTAATCTTAAAAAAACAACATAAAATAAAAACACAGTTTAGTCAAGCTTTCAATTTTTTTTTTAAATAAATTTATGCACAAATCTATAACGTGCCACAAACACTTTGTAGTTGACAAAGTGTTTAACAAATTTCCAACTTTCGTGACAAAAAGAAAAGGAAATCAATTTGTAAGAAAACACAACTAACTAGAGGTTTTATCAGAGAAATATAAAACACGATTGAAACACATCAATCAAGTATAAATTAAAACAATTTTTTTTTTTTTTTTGTAACAAAATTAATTCTATATTTTTAAAAATTTTTTGTTAAAAATTTTTTTAATTATTTATTATTTGAAAATAACTAGAAAATTGCAATTAATTTTTTTGGATTTTTTCCTTTATATTTATGTAAACAAAAATTTTTATTTTAAAATTTAACTAAAACTGTTTTTTATATTGTAGGTTTAGCTATTCGTTAGTTTGCCATGATGTTTGCGACTTGTTGCAGCCACCACCACTATACAGGTTTCAATAATATTGTTTGCGACTTTATGTTGCAGTAAAATATCTTAAACGCAAAAAAAACAAAAAAACTTTAGTTGGCAATCGTAAACACGTATATTGCATTTATTGTTTTGATTACGATCTTTTTTTATACATATTTTTTCTTGGGTTTTCAATTCAATAAAAACGTGTTTAGAAAGCTGGTTTCATTTATGGATTGAAAATTTATAAAATGTTTGACAGCAACAAAAAAAAAAAATATATAAAAAAATAAACCACCGCAAAAAACCACAAGTAAATGCGTAATGAATTGCGGTAATTAGAATTAAAGCGACAAACGGTGAACGATAAGATACGAACAAAAGATTGCTGGAATAAGGGGTAATGGCGGTTAATGGTTAAATATTGCAATCAAACTATTAAAAATAGAATTAAATGAAAAAAAAAAATGCATTTCATTTAAATGTTGATAATAACTAAATACATATATTATTGCCACAATTATGTATGTATATAAACAAATAAAAAAAACTATTTTTTCTAACATATTTTATATGTTTATATCATAGAGAAAATATACATAGAGCGGAAACTAGGAAAAAACTCAAACAAAAAAATTACTCAAAAATGTTACACATACAAGTTTTGTTTTTGTTTTCACATAGCTTTTTTTACTAATACATTCTCACCACTTAGGTTTTTGACAACTGAGTTAGGCCTTTGACAGGAGAGTTTCCGATCTATGTGTATTTATCTATGGTTTATATGTTTATATATAGTGTAATGTATTTTTAGCTAATGTTAGATATCATGAAAAAGTTGTCCTGAGTGTATGACTTAAAAATGGGGGATTTACAAAAGATACGCTTATCTTTTGAACGCGGTTTTTGTTTTTAATAACTTATAAGTCATTTTCAAGGGTACATATCTGTAATTTATTCTCACTTAGTTACTGAACATTCCCTGCAGGAAATGTCAATAGTGAAACTGTACTGACTTACTATTGACACAGTCCGCAGTACTAGTGACTTATTATACCCCCAGACAATGCTATTTACTATAGACATTTAACATGTGCGTGTCATTGGAAGTCTACTATTGACGATAGTACTATTGACTAAGTACTTCTTTTGATACCATATGTAGACATTGAAACCAGAGACTCACAAGTACATTTTAGTATTTTGTTAATTTAAAGTACAGTTGGAAGAGTCGTCTTCAAATTCATGTTTTTCTTTGTTTTTTTTTTTTTCTTTTTCATCAAAGACAAACATAAAAATGTTGACGCATTATTGACAATGTCGCCAAAAAGTCACCAAAATAGTCGACAAAACTGGTGACTTGAAGACACTTGTCCCCAGGTTTCCTTCAGGTTTATAGTGTAAACAACAAACTTTGTTTTTCTACGAAAATGTGGAATTTTGTAACAACAAAGCGTCATATGCGGGAAGTTTTGCTTTACTTCTTTAATTTAAAAAAAAAGTGCCGCTGAAACACATCGATTGCTCACCAAAGCTTATGGTAAATGTGTTCCATCGGTTTAAATGTGCGATGGATGGTTTGTGCGGTTCAGAAGTGGAGATTATGACTCGGAAGACAAAAATTACCCAGGTCAGCCAAAAAAGTTTTAAGACCTAGAATTGGAGGCTTTACTCAATGAAGATTGTTGTAAAACTCAACAAGATCATTGGGAGCTACTCAATCAGCAATTTCATAATGCTTGCAAGCAGCAGGATTCATCCAAAAGAAGGGAAATTGGCTGTCATACGAATTGAAGCTAAGAGATTTTGAAAGATGATTCGGTTTGTCTGAAATGCTGCTTGAACGCTATAAAATAAAATCATTTTTACACCTAATCATTAATTGATTCATTACGATAACCCGAAGCGTAAGAGATTGTATGTGAATCCCTGCCAACCAGCCGAATCGATACCAAAGCCAAATATCCATGGCGCTAATGTAATGCTCTGTACTTGGTTGGGGCAAAAAGGTTCTATCTATTAAGAGCTACTGAAACCTGACCAGACCATCGCAGGGAACCAGTGCCGAACGCAACTGATTCGTTTGTAGCGAGCTTTGGCCGAAAAACGCTCAGAATATGCGGCCAAACATGAAACCATAATATTCCATCATGGCAACGCTAGGCCACATGTTGCAATACCTGTTAAAATGTATTTAGAATGAAGTGGTTGGGATGTTTTGCCTCACCCGCTTTATAGTCCAGACCTTGCCCCGTCCTACTACAATTTGTTTCAATCGAAGCAGAACGTTCTCTCTGGGATACGCTTCACTTTGGAACAGAGTACTCGATATTTGCTTGATTCGTTCTTGGCCTCAAAAGAGGAGCAGTTCTTTTAGCTCGGAATCCATATGTTGCCAAAAATATGGGAAAAGGTCATATATAACAATGGCCAATACTTTGAATAAATTTACATTGTACAAATGTTTCAAAATGAAACCTAAAAATTGAAAAAAAATCCCGCAATACACCCAATATGTGTTTTTGTTCTTAGCAACTTTTATTGAAATAATCTCTTCAATATTTATTGTTCACGTAAGTAATTATATCAAGATTGCAAATATCTTATAAAATCATTCTATCAACAACAAATTGTTAAAAAGAAATACAATTGAATGGTCAATATTTCATTTGATTTTGTTCATGTTCCAATGTCGCGTTCTAGTATCTAAATCGTCGTTTGTTATTAGTACTCAGCAATTGTTTTAATCTAGTTGTTGAACATTACTGCTTATAAAAAACACTAAACTTTTTATTATGGTTTTCAAAATGTGTCGCGTTCGCTATCGGAAGTGCATTGTTTTACAAAAACCAATGTTTTCATTATTTTAAAATAAGAAAGATTCTACTTCTTTTTAACTGCGCTTTTTTCGATGTAAAGCACTCTGTTATTTCATAGCCCCTTTTAAATACATTAAGGGTCCTCATGTAAATGCTTAAATGCCTCGCAAGCTGTACAATCTGTGCATTTTCACACTCTCGCAAATGAATAGTCAAAAATTGTATGGAAATTCGTTCGCACAACTCCGATAAGTTTGCGCGACAATTTAAACTCGCAAACTTGAATTTATTGTGCATTTGATGAATCAGCTGCTTTTGTTTACTTTTATTTATAAGAAATAAAATTCAAATAAAATACAAATATTTTGTGCATGTGAAAATTGTGTGACATTGGAACAGAATGATTGGATTGAATGGCATTGTGTTTGGAAATATTAACAAACAGCTAGAACATATGCAAAATCTTCCAAACCATGTTTACTATTGTTTGTTCCAAAGATTTCACTTTCATTAAAAATTTTTAGAATTTAAATTTATACAATTTTAAAATTTTTTTTTTAAGCATTTGTTGAATTTATTTTTTTTTTGACATTTTTATCATATAGACATTTTCTGTATAAAATTTCACAAAATTTAAAAGGTGGGTTCATGAAACACGTCGCGCAAATTTGCACATTTGCACAAATGGGAAACTTAAGCGTTTACATGAGTACCCTTATTCTGTTAAACAAATTCTAATCTATTATTCCCATTTTATAGCCATTATCTAGAAAATTCAAGGAAAACCTTTTACACCTTTTGTTTTCCCCTAATGAGTTTTAAATTCTTTGCTATTTTAATAAAATTCTTTTATTAACCATATTTGTTTTAATTTTTTTCTAAAAAAAAACTACCTTGACTGCCAAGTGTCCTTGTGGAATAGCACAGTTTGTAAATGAACTTTAACTTCGTGTTATTTGTTTGTGCACATAATTTACAAATTTTCCCTCTATGTGAAACATTCCGAGTCTTTTTAGCATAAACTGCCATTAAACACACATTTGACAATGAGCGACAAAGGAGAAATGAAAAAATATTATGGAAATGAAACTTAAACTTGTATAATAAAAATAGATTTATTTATATTCCCACCAAATGTCGCTAAAGACCAAGAGATGCTTATTGTTAATGTTTGGGGGGTTTGATATTGGTAGCAAATTGCACAGAAAATAGGGACACTACATAGCCAAGGTGCTTAACGGAAGACAGAACTTGTTTGAGGTAAGTCGACTTTCAATTATACTACAGAGAGGATAATGAAATATGTACATACATAGCATAATGGAATATATTCAAATATATGCAAAAAAATCTGATTTATCCAGTTAGATGTAGAAAAATAAAATTCTCTATTGGGGTATTCAGCCTCATTTATAATTACATGTAATACAAATCATTACATGTGCTATATCTCACATCCTTTCTACAAGTTTAAGGCTTTCAAACTCCCAAAAGTATTTGAATTAACTGAAAATCGCTTAAAATCCCCCCTATAAGATGCCACTACCATTTTCCCATAATGGGAGAATGCTCAAAAACAAAGGTACCTCTTTGTTTATGTTATTGTTTTGATTTACAGAGTCTAGCGTACATGTTGTACGCTAGACGAGCACATTAAAAAACAACAACAACAACAGTAACAGCGAAAACGAAATAACTAAACAGCCATAAATGTTTACATATGAATAAATAAAATAAACCCTTGTTGTTGCTGCTGTTGATGTTCAAGTACGAGCAATATTCGTACAAGTACGTACGAATGACATGATGACCTTGACATTTTTCTCCATATTAAATTTTTTTTCATTGTTGTTGCACTATAGTGCTGTTGTTGTTGTGATTGTTTAAAGATTTTGTTGTGTTAAATTAAACAACAAAAACAAAAATAATAATAACGGAGGGCAAAAACAGATGACGAGATTTAAGTTTTTTTTTTGTTGGTATTCATGCTACATTTAGGAATTAATTTATATGTAGATGAGCGCAAAATAATAGTACATATAAGGGAAAGAGGACGGGAGTTGTTAGTGTAACGTAAATTCTCTGGGTGCTACATATTTGAAAATAAGTAAGAAATCAGAAAATGCGACGTAATTTCTTATAGGATTAAAGTATTTCGTAAAAGATTTATAAAATCATGATAGTTTTACAATTATTGTAACATCATAAAACTCATAATATAGCTGTGTGAACCATTGAAGGATACAGTGTGTGGAAAGTGATTTTAATAAATTTTATATAGGCATTTCTACAAAAAGATCCACCGGAAATGGAGTAACGTATGCGGAATGATATTGCAACAAAAATTTGACACTGGCCAAAGAAAAAGTACATGAGCTATTAGTGTTTTAGGACTTATTTTGAAATACTTTATGTTTTGCCTTATTACTTTAAAAACCCATTTGAAAAATCTGGCTTTTAGTTATTTCAAAATTAACAAAAAAAGAACTGCCTTAAAAAAACATTTGTAATTTTTTACATATTTTGTCTATTTTGATCGGGAACAATTTATTATGTTTTACATTAAGTGGCAGAGTAAGGCAGAGAAGTGGATTTTTTTGGAAGTAAATAAACCTATTATTGATAAGATGTGGAAAGTAGATTGAAATTTTGACTTTTTTGGAATTTGATTTGACCATCAATTCTAATTAATATATTACGAAATGTGTACACAATATTAATAATTTCATAAAAAGAAACATCAGAGATAATTTGTTTAAAAAGAATGTTCTTCATAACTGTTCCATCATCCAACTGTCACGCCCTGATGATTATGGTGTTTTCCAACACCCTTCAAATTCTAGACTTTTTAAAATGAAAAAATGTCAAAATTTTTTTAAATTAAAAATAATTTGAGAGTTGTTGGACCTTTTTAAATAGAAGAGTTTTTTTCGATTATTTAAAATAAAAATCGAAAAAATAAGATCATAAAACTCAAATAGGAGCTATTTTATAAAGGTTTTATATGTTATTTGTTCATTCCGCATACGTTATTCAAGAACCGAAACATCTAGAAAAATAAGATGCTTTCAGTACCAATACCACTGCCAACTGATTAAGACATAAAATATTTTAATTTATTGCCTTTCAAGCAAAAAATTACCTAAACTAATACTTACTATCGATAGCCTAAGAGTTGGTTAAAACGATCCGCCGAGTCGTGAAATATTAGGACATTATGACAATATGACATGATAAGAGACCTTGTGAATTGACAAAATTTATATTGCCGCATACGATATTAAATTTTAATTATTATAAAATAATCCATAGATTGCTTTTACAGTGCACACCGTCTAACGTGAACACTGCCTAACGTGAACAAGCTTTTGTTTACATTGACTACTCTGTAACGTGAACAAACTCAGAAAGCTCTATAACGTGAACAGTTTTTTTCGCTGCATTTGTTTTCTACAACACTGAAATACATACATTAAATTCAATTTTTAGAGTATCCTCTAAATTAATATTATTTGTATGGCAACGAATGAGTAATTTTATTTCAATGTATATTTTCTCGTGATCTCGTTTTGTTATGTAATGCATTTTAATCAATAATTTTTGTTTTAAATTTCAATAATGAAAATAATAATAAAACAATTTCATGTTCCAGCGTGTAAAACACAGGTTTATATTATAAAATTTTATATTTTTTCCATGAAATTCGACAATCGCTAACGTGAACAATTTCACTAACATGAACTCCCTTGGTTTTAATTAGTTCACGTTACCGCTAGTGCACTGTATTTAAATTTGACGGATTGTAAAGGAAAAATATTTGGTGTTTAGTGTAAGAAATTAAAAGAAAAAAAACGCCTGACGAGTCGCAAATTTTCGCATATGGGCATTTCCAGCGAAAAATCCACCGAGACCAGAAAATTAAAAGTTTTTGAAAACACTTTCTTTTCGAGATATTCGAATGCTAAGTCGCTCAAGGGCCACTTTTTTCTCATTTAAATATTTATAACGCACGTTTTGTTTTGAGTTCTTAAAGAGGGACATTATATGCATTGAGTTTTGATATCTAAATCCTTCTGAGGGCACAAAGTGTCAAAAAAGAATGCATAAGAAACTACACTGAGGGAAAAACGATGGTTGGTGTTGCTAGTTGCTTTTTATTACGACGAACGTAATGGTATTTATCACTAAGTTTATGTTATTTAGAACGCAAAAGTACAAATTATTAAACAAATGCTAAACAAATTAGGTGTTGTGAACAAAATAAATGCAGTGAACCTAATAAGATCAATGAGGAGATAGCTGAATAAAGGGAATATATGGAAGTACAACAGTACTTATTCATATATATATTAAATAAAAGTAAATTTAATGAAAAATAAGAAATTTTATGTTTTATTTTAATCGCCATAACTATTATGGTAAATTTGGAAAGGGAAGGGATTACACGATTCCAAATCAAAAAGGATGGTGATAAATCAACAACGGACGGTATCAAATCGACAACGGTATGGTGACAAATCGACAATGGATAGTGTCAAATCTGCAACGGTATGGTGTCATTTCTTCATTCATTGTAAAATTGACACCGTTCGTGTACGATTTGTGCACATACAGGGTTGGTACACTATTGACACCTTTTGTTAAAATAAAAATCAGATTAATTTAAACTTTTTTTCACTTTAAATGTGTACGATAGTACCGTGCGACATAATGGATTTGCCCATATTATTCTATGTATGTACCTCCGTTTTATGTCACGTATGATATACTCTTATTTTGCTCGATTGTCCTAAAACAACTTAGTTTAAAAAAT
The DNA here is from genome assembly GCA_942486065.2 of Calliphora vomitoria. Classification (NCBI taxonomy): domain Eukaryota; kingdom Metazoa; phylum Arthropoda; class Insecta; order Diptera; family Calliphoridae; genus Calliphora; species Calliphora vomitoria. The sequence goes on from OW818032.2 coordinate 46,341,234, forward strand.
AGCTTTAAAAAGTTCGCAGATTTTTGCATTTTTCAACATGAAGTCGAAAACGAGTTTTTTTTTTGTCGCATTCTGGATCCCATGTTAATTGCTAATATGTATATTGGGAACAGCAAAACCTAATTGATATTTGCAGTACAACTAGTGGAAACAATCAAATTTTTTTAAATTTCTTTATATTTTTCTGTTCAATGAGGTACGAATGTTGCGTTATGTACTGGAAATGTCCAGTAAAAAACGAGTTTTATTTTTTGTCGCGTTCTGGATCCCATGTTTATTGCTAATATGTATATTGAAAACAACATAAACTGCCTGGCATTTGCACTACAACTAGTGGTAAAAATAAAATTTTTAAAATTTCTTAATATTTGTCTATTTAATGACTTACGAATGTCGCGTTGTGGACTGAGGAAATGTCCATATTTTATATTACCCTTTTCTTTTGCACTTTACTGTATTTAGTGTCAATATAAATATGTAAAGTGGTATAAAAGAATGCAAAACTACTCACATGAGTATTATTTGTATAACATTATTTTTATTCGTGCTTTTTTCAAGCAGTTTTCTTTCTTTTTTTTCTTTTTTTTTATTTGTTTCTCTTATTTTTGCATAACAATCAGGGATGAGAATAAAGAAAAAAAAAACAACAAGAAAAGGATAAAGAATATAATAAAAATAAAAAGGATTTAAATGAAATTAACAACAAAAACCAGCCCAGCAGCGCCAGCTTAAGAGTAAACGGAAGGCAAACGTATACAACTTAAGCACTCTGGAGGTTACCAACAATTGTTCGCTATTCTTTGCTGGAAAAGAAAAAAAAAAACACAAAAAACAAATAAATAAGACAGTAAGCAGCAACAATGAATATTTGATTTTGGGATTTTTCCCAAAATAACAAAAACAAATACCTATATAAACAACAGCAAAAACTTTTTATTTAACTTGTTTATTTTTAAAGATATTTAGCATAAAAAAAACTTTGTTTTCTTACTCACAGCAAGAAAATTTGTATGTGCTTAAATTAAATTCACAATAAATTTATGCTAATGTTGAAAGTATCTTCAATAATAAATAACATTTGTTTGCTTGATTGGGAGATGCAAATATCACCTTTCTGGTTTTTTTTATGGCCTTTAAAGGTGTTCACACATTTTTATTTTCCAAAAATATTTGCATGTTTTACGATGTTATGCCACTGTAATTCTTAGTTATACCCGCACTTTAATTGTCTTAATTATGTGTGTGTAAAGAAATAAACATTTGCTAATTTTATTGATTTTTTAGTGGAGACTTTTTAAGTGAACAAAATTATCGTTTCGCTGCGGGAAACAAAAAATTGGGGATTCTTAAAGTCCAGAACGTGACATTCATAAATTTTTGAAGTGAAAAAATAAAGAAATACAGAAACTATGTTTAGTGCAAAAGCTAGGTTTAGCAATAAACATGAATTCTAGAAAACTTGTTCTACTGCTTGTAGAAAAAATGCTAAAATCAGGGAATTGAAACATAAATTTCTCCTAATAGTTGTCATGTTGAAATATTTTCATTCGTTTTGTTTACAAAATTTAGTATAACTTAGTATACGACATTTTTCCTGAGACGTTTGCAATAAGGATTTTTACAAGCAATTTAAACAAAAGCTTCGTATTTATAATTTATTACTTAATTCGATATACTTGCTATATAATGCTTCAATTACATAAACTCTTTAACTAAGCCTGGTTTCACCAATATTTGCTTGCAGCTATAAGCCTCAAACTTCACTTTTTCTGCAATATTTTACCCTTTTTGCTTCCAGCTGCTTGGTATATGTTTCGCAACTGCTTCATAGCAATATTATTTATACATTGGTGTATTCATTTTAATTTTTCTTACTTATTTTGGCACACTTTTACTTATCGAAATAGGATTGTTAAAATAATAAAATCATCTGTTTTTGAAAAAAGATAGTGAACGCGACATACTTTGAAAATCAAAACAAAATGTTTTGTGTGATAAGGAGCAACTTTTTTGGTCAATAAATTTTTATATGAATTTCCACTTGAATGGAATGATTATTTAGGTACAAGAACGCGACATTCAAACTTTAATAAAATCAAAGACAGACAGACGGACAGACGGACATGGATATATCGACTTCGCTATCTTTAACGATCCAGAATATGTATATACTTTGTGGGGTGGCAAATGAAAAATGTAGAAATTACAAACGGAATGTCAAACTTGCCATTATGGTGAAAATGTAAATTTTGGTCACTGCTTTATTAAAAAAAAGTTGTATTTTAGTGGATTTCTTTTAATTAGTACCTTGTACCACATTATTGCTTTCCTCTTTCTTTAATATAAATATTTTTTTAACATAACGAACGCGACAAATTTTTAAAATCACATTAAAATGTTTAGTGTGATTATTATAATCAGCAACTTTTGTGTTTTCCTTTCAATAAATAAATATTAATATGAATTACCATATGTACCAACCATTATTTAGGTACAAGAACGCGACCTTCAAACATTAATAAAATCAAATGATAGATTTAACGTTAATCAAGCATTGTTCTGCCTCTTTTATTTCATTCATAAATACTAAGGATAAAATTACATTAAGAACTCAAAAAATATGCATTTTCCGTTTTAGTATAAACTCATAATAACAAATTTACATTTTGTTAACTTATTTTTTTTTAATTATTCCCATTTTTTAATATACTTACACTAATGATACTGAACGCGAACAAAAGTATTTAGTGTGATTATTATTATATGCAGTGAATAGTCATTAACATATTCAAACACTTGAATAGAACAATCGCGGAGTACAAGAACGCGACATCAGAAAAATATACAATTGATCAAACTTAGCTTAGACTTTTTTCAGTTGTTTGTATTCATTTTTTGTTGATAGGAAGATTTCATTATTTTATATGCAATAATGAAAATGTTTAGCTAAAAGCTAGAAAAAATATATTTTCAGTTTTCAGGTTAATACAGTGGGGCCTCGATTAGCCGTGATTCGATTAACCGGCAACATCAATTATCCGGGAAAGAAAAAGAAAATGTTTAAATTTGTTTGTATCTATTAACCGTAATTACCTCTATTATCCGGGATTATAATTTTTTTTCGATTATTTTTGAACAATCAAACACAATGTGAATAAAACGAAGGGAAGGCCAACATTTTTTGATATTGTGCCATCGATTTTTCGATAGCTTTTGGCATGAGGAGTATTAGACATTATAAAAAACAGTGTTTCTGTTATTGAAGAACCAGAGGTAGATTTTGCAGTTTATGAATGGTTCCGGAAGGAACGATTTATAAGAACTCCAATTTCTGGATTAACAATGAAGGAAAACATTAAATATTCCACTAGAAATTTAAGAAAAAACGACATGGTATTCACAAACCTAATGCTGCAGGAGAGAAATATTCATCTGATTAGCGGCCACAATTTTTGTGCTAAAATTAAATGAATTCCTATCAATGAAAAAGCTCACCATAATGGAGAATGGAAACTGTTTACCTGGGAGAAGTTTGGCTTGCCATAATGAAAATTTCATAGAATGACACAAGGTCTCAAAGGAGAGACTAACCACATTAGTTTGCGTTAATGCTGCAGAATGCTCCCGGTCCCTACCATTACCGATAATCGATGTCTCACTGATTTCCATTATAACAATTAAGATTTGCTGCAAATTACAAACATGATGAATTTTTTTTTTTATATAATATTTGAAAAAATCATTTGTTTATTAATATTTTAAATAATTTTCGTTCACGATGAACCTTTCTATGGAAATGACCATATACTGTTACGATTTCTTAAAATCTTAACTTTTCTTTTACAAATTAGTTTAAACAATTTTAATTAGTTTAATAAGATTGTATCTTTTTATTAAATTATCATTCCCTTATAATTCTTTCGCACACATTTTTCACACACAAATCTCTTCCTAAAGCTTAGACCAAAAACCATGAAGAGATTTCTCTATGATGATGATGATGATGGCAAATAATTATAAAAAAACACAAGCCTGAGAAATAATTGTTCAACGAATGAGTGAGTTTTAAAAGTTGCAATTAAAAAGCCATTAAATACAATTAAACTGTTCACATCACCACTTGACATCATCACCTACAAAAAGGGAAACAAATGAGTATAAAAAGCACAGACTCTATACGAAGTAGATATTTAGTATGTTACAGGAATTGAAGTTATATTCCTTTTTAGAAAATAACAAAAAATAAAAAATGTGGAAGACTATGAAGCAGACTAAGTACTTTAGCTAGAGAAATGATATTTGTGCCGGGGGCATTATTAGTTTATATTAAATTTGTAGTAAAGTAAAGGAATTGAAGGAATGAATTCATTATTCAAATAATAATGTGACTGAAAACATAAGACTGCAAGCAATTGTTAATGATATTAACATACTTTGTACTGACATATTACATGCCTTATGCATTACTTAGTAGTAGTTTAGTAATGATTAGCATTACTCATATAATTACTTATAAGAAGAAATAAAAGGTATTTTTTTAGACGTATAGAACTTCCGAAAGGAATAACTGCAAAACTAGTTATCATACTAATGAAGTGTATTTCACTTTTTATACCCTTCACCTTCGTGAGAAGGGTATATATAAGTTTGTCATTCCATTTGTAATGTCCACAATATAATTTTCCGACTCTATAAAGTATATATATTCTGGATCCTTATAGATAGCGGAGTCGATTAAGCCATGTTCGTCCGTCTGTCTGTTGAAATCAACTTTCTGAAGACCTCAGATATCTAAGGGATCCAAATCTTCAATAATTCTGTCTGACATGCTTTCGAGAAGTTTCCTATTTAAAATCAGCAAAATCGGTCCATAAATAACAGAGATATGAGCAAAAATCCGAGACCTCTATTTTTGGCCTATTTTTGATATATATCTCGATTACTAAGTCATAAATATAGACAATATGGATATCTAATAATAGATATTTCAAAGTCCATTGCAACGATGTACATAAGGCTATAGTTGGACCTACAATGGGTCAAAATCGGGGAAAATATTTTTTAACCCGAATTTTTTTTCACAAAAAACATTTTTTGTCATAAATTTTTTTACTAATAAATTAAAAAAAAAAAATTTTAATTAAAAAATATTAGAAAAAAAAAATTAAAAAAATTTAAACAAAATTTTTTTTTTTAATTTTATTTTAAAGTATAATTTGGTGAAGGGTATATAAGATTGGGCACAGCCGAATATAGCTCTCTTACTTATTTTCAGTATATTAGGCAAATCAACTTGCAAAGACCAGAACAACTTTCACGAATCGTGAAAATTTATTTTCAATGAGGCTCATTTTTGGCTTAAAGGATATGTAAACAAGCAGAATTGTCATTTTAGTAAGATTTTCTTATGCTAACTTCCCAATTTTATTGATAAATAGTCGTTTTTCGATAGACCACAATCAATAGAGCACAACATTACCGTGAATGGCGAACGCTACAGGCGAACGATTTTTAATTTTTTTATTCTTCATTTTGTTGCAATGCATTTGGAGGAGAAATGGTTCCAACAAGACGGCGCAACATGCCAACAGCGCGTGAAAAAAAAATTCGGGTTAAAAATGTTTTTCCCGATTTTGACTTTATACAGGGTTTTCCAACAACAGGTGTTATTTTGGTATTCAAAGAAAAATAGCATTTTTTGAGATAAATGATCGGATGTTTATTTCATAATAAAGAGGAAGGTATGCCGTTAATAATGAAAAACATCAGCCAAATGGCCACCACGACCACGCTTACAGGACCATATCCTTTTCATGAAATTTTCCATAACCAAATCGCAAAGTGGCTGCCCTATGTCCTTGATATCCTCACGAATTCTATCTTTGAGGTGTTGAATCGACGCTGGGCTGTTGAAGTAGACCTTATATTTCACGTCGTCCCAAAGGAAGAAGTCGCAAGGTGTTAAATCACAAGATCTCGGTGGCCAATTGTGATCATCTCTTCGAGAGATAACACAGCCCAGAAACTTTTCCTATGTCATCGATAGCCTCACGAATTCTATCTTTGAGGTCTTGAATCGACGCTGGGCTGTTGGCGTAGACCATATCTTTGACGTGGCCCCAAAAGAAGAAGTCGCAAAGTGTTAAATCACAAGATCTCGGTGGTTACCTCTTCGAGAGATAACACGGTCCGGAAACTTTATCCCGTAAAAGAGCAATGGTTTCGTTGCTTGTGTGGCACGTAGCGCCGTCTTGTTGAAAGTAAACGTTGTCCAGATCAATATAATCTAACTCCGACCATAAGAAATCATTAATCATCTCATACTTAGTCTGCGCATAAGACGAGGAATGGACAAACCTGGGTTTTCTTCAGCACTTTGAGCTACAGCAGCAATATTCTCAGTTGTTCTTGAGTGACGTACACGGGTTTTATTCTTCACATCACTAACTTGTCCCAACAGCTCGAATTAGTCCACCAATTTCTGTATTGCGGTCCGACAAGGTGCTTCACGACGACCCAAAAATGCTTTAGTATTGCAAACTGTGACTGCAAGATTTTCACCATTTTTGTAGTGAATTTTAATAATTTCAATGCGTTGTTGAAGCGTGTATCGTTCCATTTTTAGTAATGTCCTAGTTTCTACTTGTCATATGTCAAAGAATAAAAGCTTCAAAAGTGACAGCCACCGAAATACCGGGTGATTCAAAATAATACCTCTTGTTGGAAAACCCTTTGTATGCCATTGCAAAGATCTTTAAAATATCTATTATTGGATATCCATATTGTCTATATTAATGACTTAGTAATCCAGATACAGATTAAAAATAAGTCAAACATCGAGGTTGTCCTGTTTTTTCCTTATATCTCAGCGATTTGTGGGCCGATGACTCTATTTTAAATACGAACCAAGCCAGGAGAATTCCCGATAAATTGATGTGTGAATCATGTATGTAAGTTATTAGAGGGCGACGGAAAGTTGATTTCAACGTACAGACGGATATGGTTATATCGACTCCGTTGTCTATAACGATCCAGAGAATATATTCTTTCGTGGGGTCGCAAATGAAAAATGTAGAAATTACAAACGGAATGACAAACTTATACTCTTGTCACTCATGGTTAAGGGTACAAAAAAGTTATATGCCACTAGAAAAACCCCTTATTTGATTTTTCAATATCGAACATTAGGCATCTTTTTCTTTCAAATAAAATCAAATTTAATGTTGTACATTGTATGGTTTAAAAGATATCTACACTTTTGTGAAATTTTTAAATTTTCAACTCATCATATTTCTGGAGCCGAGGGGTATCGATTCAAAAAGTCTTTGATTTGATAAACACTTGCAATACGTAATAACTGTGGTAAATTTCATTATAAACGGAGTTGATAAAACCAACTGCTATCCTTTTTTGAATAGATCATCCTATTTATTTTGACATTAACGACCAAAGTTAAAGGTTATCTCAAATAAAATAATGAAACTTTAAACTATAGATAGGATATTTTTAAAATTAAATTAAAGAAAGAAACATTTATTTTAAATGTCTGTTTTTATACTACTTCTGACTCTGGCTGTTTAGTTTCAAGACTTCTGTTTACTTTTTAAAGGGTAAATTGTAAGTACTTTGTCTGCTTGTCTAAACGCCTGGCTCTGTTTCATCAAAAATAAATCACATCAAAATGTTCACTTCCCATCACACACACACAAAACGCCTGCCTCTTTTCTTAAAAATAAGTGAGAGAAAGAAGACAAAAATGACAGCACAGCCATATTTGCAACATTTAACGCATGTGTAATTGTTAATTTTAGACCCTGTCATCTTTTGCTGCTGCTGCTGCTTACAACTGTCAGTTTGTGTTTTTTTTTTGTTTTTGTTGTTTAGTAGCTACAAATCTGTTGACAACTTACTTGACATATTTAAAGTAAAGCCAAAGTAAAACACTTTGCCATCAAAATGGATGTTTATCATAAAAAAAAACGGGAAAAAGGGGAACAGGGGCAAATAGTAAGAAATATGTACTTAGATTGACAGTTACTGAGAGTAAATGTCATCATCATTTATGTCAGCTAGTTATAGCAAACTGTCATTAATCCATTAATCTATAATCATGATATTCAGCCCAGCACTTAATAAATTGCATTTCCAATACTTTAAGCAAACATGTACTTTGATTAATATTTAATTGATTTTATATTGAATTTATAAGCTTGTTACAAAATTTGTTGTACATATGTACTCGTACATACATCTATGATATGCTTATCTTGTAGCAGTCATTTGTTAACATATAAACGAACGGCTTACAGTGTAACATATTAATTTAAGGCTTATAAAGCAATTTGTGTTTAAAACTATACCGCCGTTTACTTTACAAGGGCGGTCATTAGTTTTGAGACGGAAGCTGGTGTTTTTTCCTTCGTCACTAAATTATGTTAAAATGTTGCAGTAGTTATGTTTCAGAAAAAATAATTACAAATTATTAAACAAAGTTTCTAAATTGTCAGTGGTTTTCAATCAATATTTTTCTATTTTTAATTATTTTGAAGAGCCAGCCAGACGTTTTTCGAATGCTTCAAACATGTACATAAGAGTAGAGTGGAACTTGAGTTATTTCTACACACAGAGCTGAATTACTACTGTAACTCTAGCTTTTATATTAACGAATACAAGACATCTCGTATTTTTGTATTCGTTGTAACCCCAGTGTTCGTATTTTGTTGTAGCCAAATACAAGACCTTTCGTATTTTTCTTCGTAACTAACCTTTTTTTGTAACTTATATTTATTGCATGATTGCCGAGTGCAAGTACTCGTGTTCACTTACTCATATTTATTGATAAGCTTCGTCATACGAGAGCTTCATAAATATATGATTCATGTCATGCTAGAATGGAAGCAACTGTAGTTCGAAAAGTCTATGAGTTTCAACTATTTAGTTGACTTATGATTTGGGCCTTATATTTCGAAGATGTGACCGACGTACTAAATTATCTTCTACAAATTTCAATGTTAATATTTCAGGTACCGTAACGGTTATAAGTGATATCAAAATTGTTATTTTGTAACAGTTATTTTGTGACTTTAAAAATAAAAATCCATCTGAGACAGTTAGAGCCAGTTTTTGACTTCGTATTTAAATATTAATTATATTTAAGTTCTATTTAAATAGGAAAATGAGTTTCTCAGTGCTTTTTTAAATGATACTTAAATGGCCAACGTTGGCCATTTAAATTCTATTTAAGTTTCATAAACTACCATATGTTTTCAACAGCTGTCTTTTGTTGTCTGTTTTTTTTTTCACTCTATTGTAGCGCTGTATTTTTTTACGGCATCTAACAAAAACTACACTTCCGATGCGGTGAAATTGGGGCATCTTTTGTGCATTTTCCTACAAATATTTTATTGTTTAATATCCTTCTTTTTTTATTATTTGGCAAAATGTATCAATTTTTGTTTTGCTTGAACAGCTGTTTTATACAAAACTATCGATAATTTTTGGATATTTAGTAGTGCTACCACACTTTTATCTTATTTAAATAAGAAATATTATATAGCACTGAAAAACTCAAATTGTATTTAAATACCATTTAAATTTAAGTAAAAATTAACTAAATACGTATTTAAATACGAAGTCAAAAAGTGGGCATTATTTTTCAACGTTAAAATATAAGTTAGCATGAAACTTTTAAAAATAGATTTTTAATTTGCCGTCATAAAATAAAACTTATTTGAGGAGTTTTATTTATCCCGTCAGAAAATAAAACTCATTTGAAGAGTTTTATTTTAAAACTCATTTAAGAGTTTTATTTTTCTTGTCAGAATATAAAACTCATTTGAAGAGTTTTATTTTTCTTGTCAGAAAATAAAACTTATTTGAAGAGTTTTATTTTAAAACTCATTTGAAGAGTTTTATTTTTCCCGTCAGAAAATAAAACTCATTTGAGGAGTTTTATTTTTCCCATCAGAAAATAAAACTCATTTTATGTAAATTGACACCTACAGCTTGCCGCTGGTCAGATCATTATAATTTGTAAAGCACCTTGCATTGCAATTGAATAAATCGTCATTAAAATAAAAACAAGTAACAGAGCTATATTCGGTAATGCCAAAATTCCATTTTTTAAATTTGTATACCCTTCACCATGGGCAAGGGTATATATAAGTTTGTCATTCCGTTTGTAATATCTACATTTTTAATTTGCGATTCCACAAAGTATATATATTCTGAATCATTATAGAAAGCGAAGTCGATATAGCCATGTCCGTCTGTATGTTGAAATCAACTTACCGTTGCCCCCAAATAACTTACAAACATAATTGATACATCAATATATCGGGAATTCTTCCGGCTCGGTCGCTATTTAAAATTGAGAAAATCGGCCCACAATAATATAATGATATAAGGAAAAAACCGGGCCAACCTCGATTTTTGGCCTATTTTTTACCTATATCTGGATTACTAAGTCATTAATATAGACAATATGGATATCTAATGATAGATATTTCAAAGTCCATTGCAACGATTTATATAAGGTTATAGTAATTTGGACTAAAATGAGTCAAAATCGGGAAAATTATTTTTTAACCCGAAAAAATTTTTTTTTTATAATTTTTTTTTTTTTTCACTAAAAGATATAAAAAAAAACAATTACGAAAAAAAAATGTCCGTCTGTCTGTCTGTCTGTTGAAATCAATTATCTGAAGATTCCAAATATCTTCGGGATCCAAATCAACAATAATTCTGTCAGATATGCTTTCGAGAAGTTTCCTATTTAAAATCGGCAAAATCCGTCCATAAATAAAGGAGATATGAGCAAAAATCCGAGAAAAATCCTCTGAAAGTTTCATTAAAAAAAGACAAATTGACAAAAAAAAAAAAAAAAAAAAAAAAAAACAACAATACGTATGTTTGGATGTGTGTTGGTTTCATTGCTTTGCGTATTTGGTTTTTTTTGTGTGTTTCGTTTGGCGTTGTTGTTTTTATTCCTTTCACGTTCGTGAGAAAGGTATATATAAGATTGGCATTTCGTTTGTAACTTCTATAATATAATATGTTCGTCAGCAATTAAATATACAATTTTTAAATGCTATACGCTGAAAGTTAGCAATTAATGCATCCTCAACAAAGGTGAAGGGTATAATCCTCCACAGATATCGGCTACCAAAAACCATTTATTTTGTATATCTTCCGTGAAAAACAAAACAAATTTCATCGCCATATAGAACCATATTTGAAATCTACTACACGATGAAAAGTCTTTGTAGAAGATTAAATATTCTGATGATCTATGTTTAATGTTTATTTTGTTAACAACTATGCTGGATTCTTATGAAAGTTCATCTACTCTAATTTGTATAAAATTCAGCCGACGAGGGACTAACGTCTAAAAGGTGCGATGTTAGACCAGTAATGCTATTAAATGATTCAGATTTTAACCGTCGATTTAAAATTGTAATAGCTTCTTCCTATTATGGAAGGAGCACTACTTATAATCCTCAAATATTCTGCAATATTTCATAAACTTTTGATTACTTACAATGTAAGACAAACCCTAACTTTTATACTCTTCATTGAATGGCTAGACAAGGATTTTATTAAAATTGTCGGTTACAAATTCTACTGACAGGGCGCGGAACTAACTCAACCTTTAAGGGGGGAGGGGTACTTTTTTTCCTTTTCTATATTGAACATTTTCGGTTTTGGTGGAGGGAACATTTAATTATTGCACTCCATTGGATCCGTGCTTGCTAGTGACCAAACACATAACTGACCACCACAAGCAATTTATTAACTCAGAAAAAAATTATGATTTGTATGCAATATTGATAAATAAGTACAAACAAAATAACAGTAAAGTGTTTAAGAGTTCCAACAGTTGGCTTATTTGGAATGACTTTTTTATATATATCAACCAAAACAGTGTCTGAATATCGCTGCCTCGAACTTGCACTTTCATGTGAAACAAATAAGTGAGCTTCTATTATGTCTGATACATCCAAGGCTGTGATAGAAAATCAAAGTCTCGTAATTTACATAGCAGAACTGAAAGTGATGGCAAAACAGTGGAATGTATTAGAGAAAAGTACTTTTATTAAATTTTTCCAACTTGTACTTGCATGTGCTGATTGCTAGAAAAGTTTTTACTGCAAGTAACTCTAAAGAAAACTATAATATTGCTCAAATTAATTCCATGTCATCCCAGACAGTAAAAGAAAATCTCTAACTAGCAAGTTCTTTAGCAAGTTAGGCTGCAAGTGGTGACAGAATATTGATTGTATTAGGGAAAATGTGAAAAGATATAGAGTCTTTTTAACTTGCATGTGCAGTCGCTAACTAAGCTGATACTGCAAGTACATGTAAAAGAAACTGTAAAACCCCTGAAACATTTTTATTATTTTCCGCTGGGATATTTAAAAAGAGAGTGAAATAATAATACAATAATAAAAACAAAAATAAATATCTTCTTGTACAACATAAACATGTATCTGCTAGAAATAAAATGCGATAGAAGACATTTACAACGCGTGGCATTTACAAGACATTAAAACGTAAAATATTTACTTAAAAGTAACCGTATAAAAAAAAAAAAAAACAGCAACCTCAAGCCCCTCAACCACAGACAAATACACACATCGCATCTACTAAGTCATACGCATTTCGAACTCAATTCACAAACCTTGTAGATAGATGTAGCTGTAGCTGTTAGAGTAAAGCGATGGTAAGTATATTAAAAAAAAGCATGCTGCGAAAATGTCAAAAGTGTCAACATATAAAAAGTTTTATTTTTTTTTTTTATTTCTTATTTTAGGATGCAAAAAAAAACATAAACTCAAACATACATATAAATAAAATATGCAGACTTAAAAAAAAAAAATCTAAAGGAAAGAGCGTAGAGCTCAAGTATAGGAAAAAAACATTATTACAAACTTAAGGAATTTGTAATGAAATAAAAATCTTTAACAGCATTAAAATGTTATGTACGAAATGCTTGTATGTAACTTGTAATCTAACAACACAACAGCAAATAATAGCAAAAACAAAGTGGTTTCTTTCAGAAACTACTAATTTCTTGTTACTACGCACACGAAAAAACATCTTGAGCATTTTACACCAGTTCCAGGGGAAATTTTTACATATTGCATTCTAAAATATAATTTATAAACATTGTGTAATAATAAATTATTAGGGATTTAGAATACTCATTTAGGCTAGAAGCTAGTGAGCTCGAACTTGTGCTTGCATGTGTAGCAGTTAGCTAAACTTTAGCTGTCAGTGGCACATGCAAGTACAACTGAATAGATTAATGCGTTTTGAATCTCTCACTTGCAGCTCAACTAAGCTTTCATTTACAGAAGCTATAAAATATGCTGAAATCATGTCTATTTCAGTTTTCTGGTCAGTTGAGCTGTACCAGAAGGCAGTAGCTTGATTTTAGTAATGAAAAAGTTTAAAGGTATTGAGTTTGCTTGTGCAGCCGATAGACATGTTTTAACTGCAAGTTTTTCAGATTTTTAACAAATAAATTAAACAAAATGTTGCAAATAATTTTATTAGTTTCCTCAGGAAACACTGTTATTTTTTACTCAGGAAAACTGCCCCTTTTTTCACTCCTCCTGTCGCCTTCATAGACAAAGCAAAGAAAAAAGCAAACAGCTTAAAATTATATGTAGAAGGAAAAAAAAGTCCATTGCGTGACTGAACAGAAAAATAAAAAAAAAATATAAAAAACCTCATACACAGTTAAAAGCATAAAATTAACCATAAATTGAGTAGTGAAAAATAAGTGCATAAATTAAAATAAATCTACGACGAATCCAGCCAGTCAGCTGGCCAAATGCATGCATGCTTCAGCATGCAGCCATGCAGACATCCACCAAAAGCGGTAAATATATAGAATAAATGAACATTGTATAAGTGTTTAAATGGTTTTAAATGACTTTAAGGAAACATGTTTTAAATACACAAGAGTCTTTTTCGGTTTTCTTTCTTTTTTTTTGGATTGGATTTTTGTTCATGTCATTTTATCACCCATACCAGCACAATTAACCAACCAACCAACCACCACCATGGTGGTGGTTGGTGCACCATACGATCTGTTTTCTTTTTAATTTTTTGTATAGCAGTCAAGTGTAAATGTGTTGGGTTTTAATTTTTATTATTATTTTTTTATTTGTTTGCTGGGTTTATTTGTGTTAAATGACAGTTTTAATAGCGAAAAATTGCATGCGGCTGATAAAGATTTTTTTCTGTTGAATTTTTTTTTTTTTTTTTTGATTTGCTTTAACTGTTTTAAAACGATTTGTAAGATTTATAAGATTACAGAGCCGATTATAAGGTTTATAATTATGCGTTTAAGATTAAAGTTAAGTGGGCATGCATGAGAGTTTAAGTTATTTTTTTTTTTAGCTGCATGTTTCTTTGTAAAGGCGGGAAATTTAAGAGAAAACAAACAACTTGAAAAATTTAACAATTTATTTAAAAGAAATGTTCCAAAGTTTATCAGCAATATAACTGATATTATTAAAGAATTCTCCGACATTAGATATGTCCGTTACATAACAAAAACTCGGAAATAAATTTATTAACTCAGGGCTAAACTCTTATTCGTGGGCATCAATTGCATGGGGGACTTAGTGAAATCATGGACCAACTTCAATAGGCTTCTTTCTTGAGCGTATATGGTTAGCCCGACGGAAGGACGGACAGAGTTAAATCAACTCAGAAAGTAATACGGAGTATAATAAAAGCTTTTCAAGTAGCTTATGATATAGAGAATTATACATAGAGACGAGACACTTCGATTTGTCAAACGAAAATACAACAAATCTGAAATAATAACAAAATACTTACATTGACTAGCTTGTATTTTGTTGTTGCAAGAGTTAGGTTTTCGATAACAGACTTAAGTTTTTGACAATTACGTCTCGTCTCTATGTTACTCTATGGCTTATGTCTTTGTCTATGAAATTTTAATAAACAGTTTAGAATTTTTAAACAACAAAAACCAATTAAGTTTTAAAAGAAAAATAAATATTTCAGTAAAGTACAAATTTGTGACAATATTAAACATATATAAGTAGGCTGCATAATTAATTAAATACCCTATGCTATCTTCTCATATTGCTTTTAAAGATCATATACATAGGCAGTGGATATCTGACGACACATGGTTACTGATAACAAAGAGAAAAGACCAGTCCTCAACTCTGCCAAAATTCGAAACATGAAAGTTAATCTTCGTTGGTAGCATACTGCTGTAGATCGACTGGTGAAACGCAGCGCACGCAATAATAAACGTACTTGGGTAAACAACATAGCCACAGAGGCTCAAGTGGCAGCCGATCGTAGCGGAGATCTTTACAAGCTCGTTAAAATGATTATAAATAAACCTAGCGTATCTGAACGATTAATTAGAAACGACGATGGTATGCTTATAACATTCAAAGATGAACAAGGTGATGTATGAGCAGATGATTCAATTGATTCTTCAATGTTCACCCCGGGATCAAACTATGATCCAATATGTAATTGTACAGAGGTTTACAACAAAGAAAAATTGCATTTTTTGAGATAAATGATCGGATGTTTATTTCATAATAAAAATGAAAAACATCAGCCAAATGGCCACCACGACCACGCTTACAGGACCATATCCTTTTCATTAAATTTTCCATACCCAAATCGCAAAGTGGCTGCCCTATGTCCTCGATAGCCTTACGAATTCTATCTTTAAGGTCTTGAATCGACGCTGGGCTGTTGGCGTAGACCTTATCCTTCACGTCGTCCCAAAGGAAGAAGTCACAAGGTGCTAAATCACAAGATCTCGCTGGCCAATTATGATCACCTTTTCGAGAGATTACACGTTCCGGAAACTTTTCCCTTGTTGAAAGTCAACGTTGTCCAGATCAATATCATCCAACTCTGACCAAAATACCGTGTAATGACGTTTGTGGAATGCCCAATTCCAAAGAGGAATGGACAAACCTATGTTTTCTTCAACACTTTGGGCTACAGCAGCAATATTCTCAGTTGTTCTTGAGCGACGTGCACGGGTTTTATTCTTCACATCACTAACTTGTCCCAACAGCTCGAATTTTTCCACCAATTTCTGTAATGCGATCCGACAAGGTGCTTCACGACGACCCAAAAATGCTTTAGTTTAGAACTGCAAGATTTAATAATTTCAATGCGTTGTTGAAGCGCGTATCTTTCCATCATGCATTGACTATGTCAATACATGATTAATACAATAGAATCATAGTGGAACAGTCTGTCGAATGGCAATCGCCTCTATATCTAACATTCATTGACTTCGAGAAAGCATTCGATACTCTCAATCACAATGTGATTTGGAAAGCTCTTCAATGTAAAGAAGTTCGACAAAAATTATTCAGCTCATTAAGAGCATGTACATTAATGGAGCAACCTGCCGCATTCAGCACTGTTATTTAATATTGTTTTAGATATTGTTATGACCCAGGCTATGTCGAATAATAGATGGATTGTATGGGGACTTCGGGAGCGGTTAGATGATCTAGAATATGCAGATGATATCTGACTTCTCTCTCATCAGTACTCTTGTATGATCATCAAATTGCAACGTCTCACAGAGTTGGCTAAGAACGCTGGTCTCAAGATAAACCTTGGCAAAACTATAATGATGAGAATTAACACAGAAATCTCAAATACCATTGTAATTGATAGTGATACTTTGGAGGAGGTTGATTCATTATGTTAACTTCTCTCTTTAATCACATCTGGCGGGCTCGGGTGCAGATATTGCTACTCGTATAAAAAAGGCGCCGCAAGCCTATAGTCAACTCAAGAAGATATGGAATTTTCCAATTCTCTATCGGCGTGTCAAAATAAACAAGTATTTTACACTCTCCTACGTAAATGTTATTTTCCTTATAAAGAGTGCAATCTGGAAAATGATTATGACAATGCGGTTTTATTGATGAATTTAAAAATTCTGCCATTTAACATTGGAAATATGTGGAGCTCAAGAAAAACATTTTGAGGTAAATAGTGTTGAGATTTTGAGATGAAGTATTTTAAAATAGATTTTTTCTTACAATTTAGGTTAATAAACCAGAAAAACATTTACGTTACACGTTTCAATTGGGTGATGAATGTGTTGTGGAGAAACGGGCAGAGTACGCAACGGACGTGGCGATCAATTATTAGAAGGCTCCATGCCGGTTACTGGCGAAACTGCAGATGATGAACTTGTAGTGGTCGACAATTACGAGATAGAAGAACGTTCTAATAATTTACGTAACTCGGAGAAAGACGAAGAACTTTAGTACTCTTCAATCAATGGTCAAATTGTTCCACTTGATCTCGCCATCGTTCGGAGTATAGAAAGTTGTACAACAGACGATACTCAACACACCAAAACTATTTAGAAATCACTTGTAACAAGCTCTGTAGTGTATAATAAGCTTATATTCGTAATATTTTTTTAAGCTTGGGAATATAACCAAATAATATTTGTACAGGTTTTTCATAAGAATTTAATTTTTGTGAAATTTATTTACAAATTATTTATTATGTTTTATTATTTTAATAATTACTTTTTTAAAAGTTTTAAACTATTTAAAACACTTCACTCTTTGAACAAAACACTAAGACTAAAAACTTCAACAAATAATACGAAATTCAGGCACGTGTCAAATAAAGGGATATTATTCTCAAAAACACTTACAAAACTATTGCGAGCATAAGTCATTTGCAATCATATTTGTTAAATTGTTATATAAACTAAGAGTATAGTAATTGTTATTGTAAAAACTATTGCCATGTGAAGCATTTTCAAAACACTATTATAAAAAGTTGTAGGAAATCTCTTATGATAACCTTATTCTACAATTTAGTTACATTATGCTTAAGAAATGGTTTGTTTGATATGAAACGTAAAATGTATGGTTGCATTTTATTAGTGGGTGGTGGTAGTAAAATACCAGGATTTTCAAAGTGGCTGGAACAAAAAATTACTCTACAAATATCGGCTACAACCACACATAATCGTTTAATGGATAAATTGTCTTTCGAGGTAAATGTTTGTGTCAAGGATATGGACGCAGCTATGATAGCATGGAAGGGTCTTTTTTCCAATGATATTTCAGTATATACTATATATTTTTTTAATAGTTTTTTTATTGGATAAAATACAAAATGCGCAAGATAGGACTTGATGTTAAACCTATGGTTTCTTGTGGAAACTTTCTTAGAATTTTCCGTAGATTGCGTTTCAGCTATAAGATTTTTTACTTTTTGACCATTCACACAAATTGACGTAGTCTAATATGCTAACTTCTTTACAAATATTTATAAATATTGTACGATTACTTGATATGAAACCATTTTGTTATATAAAGAAAATTATGAAAATTGTTTATAAAAATCGCTCAAGTTTGGTAAACCTTGCAAGTACCAACAGATTTAAACAGTTTATTATTCTTTAAATATCTATTGTAATCATCTATTCCATCATATATATTTATTTATTTATTTAAACTAAACAAACAGCAACAAATATATAAGTTTTACAAAATTTGTTCATTTACTCACTTCAAAATCTTATTTATAAAAAAAAATCTCCATAACTTCGTACCTATTAACACCTTATTCAGATACGAGTTCACTTAATAATTATTTAATAAAATCTTAATCTATTAAATTAACATTTTTTTTTAATACAAATTGCAATTAAAAGCATTTTTACATTCCATTTAACAAAATGTTTTAATAAACCCGCAAAAAAATCATGACTAAAAATATCATGTTACAGCATTTTATGTTTTGCGGCTCAATTTACAAACAACATAAACAACAGCAGCAGCATTTGTAACTGATAACATTTAAAACCGCATATTGTTATTATTATTTTAATAATAATATTAACAATTACCAACTACAACAACAGCAAGATATACAGCCTGACAGCCATCCCCTCTAATGTTTAAAAGAGTCATTTACAAAAGCACCAGTAAAAATAATAAAAAAAAGTTATAGTGAAACTATAACTAGAGTAATTATAACACAAAAAACACTAACAACAGAAATTGCAATAATAATTATAAAAACAAAGTTAATAATGACTGGTATTAAACTCATTTCTACATTTAGGAACATTATAAAAGTAGAGAGCAAAAATAAAACTTAACTAATTAGGAATAATTGAAAATGTTAATGAACGAATTCAAAAGGTGAGCTACAATATTTATCTTATTTAATCAACGAGTGCTTTCTTTTTTTAAATAAATTTTCTTCTAAAGCAATTTACAAAAACCAAAACTCACAATTAACAGCAGCTTAGATTACAAAAGGGAAAGAAAGACTATAACATGTTATCATAATTTATAGTGCTCTCTCTATGCCGACCACTGAGCAAAAGAGCATCATTCAAACAAAGTCGAACTTAAAATTGTTTGAATCAAAAATATACAAATTCAATTGAAAAAACATCAGCAAAAAACCATTATAACCTTCCCCACTAAGGTGGTGTAGGGTATAACAAGTATGAAAGTATAGTCGGTTAAGCCAGACAATACCATACCCAAGACCCAGTTTATGATTATAAACAGATTTCCTTTAAAATTGATGTGGGAGTTATGACTAATTATGGACCGATCGCAATGAAATAGGTAGCATGACTTATTTGTGTTGAATTTTATTTGGATACTAACATACTGTTACGTTTTAACCTTTTTAAAACGTTGGTTTATTTCCTTTAAATAAACCGGATACTTTTGATTGCAAATAAAAGTAGTTTAAAATTTGTAACAACTCTTTATTTATTGAACATGTACAACAACAACAGTT
Source organism: Calliphora vomitoria (assembly GCA_942486065.2). Classification (NCBI taxonomy): domain Eukaryota; kingdom Metazoa; phylum Arthropoda; class Insecta; order Diptera; family Calliphoridae; genus Calliphora; species Calliphora vomitoria. The sequence goes on from OW818032.2 coordinate 46,361,064, forward strand.
CAAATAGTCACTCAGTGTCTTTATACACGTCTAGCAATTCGCAGAAATGCACACAAACTTTATAATTTACAAACACGACAGTTGATGTTAACTCTAACAGCGCCAATGATGAACTCACTCACGACTGCCACCTCTGCCACTATTTATACACACGTCATCTTTCGTGAATCTTCTACAATGATCTTAACGGACAAACTAGTACATTCGTGTTTATGTCCAATTTTATCACGATATTATTATAAGACAATCATGAATGTTCAAGACATTTTCTTTTAGGGACTAGGGACAAATGGTGATCGATTTTCGTCATGATGGGTATAAAAATTATTTTTGCCAAATTTTAAAAGGATCGGTGCATAACTCTTTTATAAGAGCCACTTACGAAAATAATTAGAAAGCTCATTATAAGTATTGCTATCAAGAAAATGTTTAGCACTAATAAGATTCATGTATAAGCAAATCTTAATAATACATTTTATGAAGATCGGTCCATAATTGATCATAGCTGTCATATAAAGCCACTTTATAATTATACCCTTCACCATGAGTGGCAAGGGTATGTATAAGTTTGTCATTCCGTTTGTAATTTCTACATTTTTCATTTGCGACCACACAAAGTATATATATTCTGGATCGTTATAGATAGCGAAGTCGATATAGCCATGTCCGTCTGTCCGTCTGTATGTTGAAATCAACTTTCCGTACCCCCCAAACAACTTACAAACATAATTGTTACATCAATATATCGGGAATTCTTCCGGCTCGGTTGCTTTTTAAAATCGAGAAAATCGGCCCACAAATGGCTGAGATATAAGGAAAAAACCGGGACAACCTCGATTTTTGGCTTATTTTTGATCTATATATGGATTACTAAGTCATTAATATAGACAATATGGATATCTAAATATAGATATTTCAAAGTACATTGCAACGACGTATATAAGGCTATAGTAATTTGGACCTACAATGGGTCAAAATCGAGAAAAAAAAGAATTTAAAACGAATTTTTTTAACAAAAAAATTTTTGTCATACATTTTGTTTCACTAATAAATTTAAAATAAAAAATTTGAAAAATTCGAAAAAAAAATTTTTTTCAATTTTGAAAAACAATTTTGAAAAAAAAAAATTTATTTTTAAATTTTGAAAAAATAAAATTTTAATTTTGTTTACCTAAAAATATTTAAAATTTTTATATAAAATTATAATTTGGTGAAGGGTATACAAGATTCAGCACAGCCGAATATATCTCTCTTACAGGTTTAGATTTATGATTGTCATATTGCTTAACATAAATCTATTTGACTTCCCGTTATAGGACTTTATTTATTCCTAATTTTAATACAAATACGTGAAATACTTCTATTAAGTAATCACTCGGAGTAGGTTATTTTAAAGTCGGACATGACCGACTTAGTTAAGCTTTAGCAATCATTAATATTATTACATAGCAAATACATATTAATAACATTATCAAGTATAATAATTACAAATTACAAAAACTTGTTAATATAAATTGTTTTATTTTATTTTATTTTTTTCAAAAAATGGCTCAAAGCAGTTTTCTTAATAAAGAAAAAAAAAAAAAAAAACTGATAAGACCAACCAACTCAAATTGACGTAAATTAATGACAATGATTTATGGGGCGCTTAGTTGAATAAACCATATGCATTCATTCCACCAAACAAACAAACAATTATACACCAGCAATTAATGGCAATTTATAAATCATATAAAAGTTTATAAAACATTTACAAAATGACTCATAAATATATATATTTAAATTTAGAGTTTTATAAACTTATGTGCAAATAAATGATGTTGTAAAAGAATTAAAGCCAAATTTTTTGTAAAACAACACACACACACACACAGTAATCACCCTGAAAAAATAATTATATTATTTAGCAACTGTTTATTTTTTGTTTGCTGTAGTTCTTTTTTTTATTTTTTAATTGGCAACAACAGCAATTATAACAAAAATAACAATAATAAATAAACAACAACAGCAACAACAACAACAATAAAACAAAAAAGTCTAATTTTAATTAAAGGTGCTAAAAATAAATTATCACACATTTGTAAAACATGTTGGCAGCAACAAAAAAAAAATAAAAAATAAAATAAAAACGCATATTCACCAATTACCAAGACTAACTGTCAATTACACATAGAGAATTCAATAACCCAGAGAACAATAAGGATTTATATGAATGTATACAAAAAGTAAATAAAAATTCAGAACTAATTTTCCACTTTATGAGTCGATTTAACAATGTCCGTCCTTCTGGCTTTCCTTGTGAATCATGCGTTAACACTACAAAATTGTATGGTGATCGCTCCATAATTTTGGTCATGACTCTTATATAAGGCCCACTTCATAATCGGCTCTAGATTGTTTATATTGCTTAACCTAGATCTAAGTCTCTTACCATAATAGAGTTTTAACATACGCTCGCAATTTAGCGAGTTCACTCGGGGGACTTATGGTCCTAAGAAAGACCTTTTCATCGTATGCTGAAAATTATACTTGAAAAGAAAATGGTATCCCTTCCTAAGTGTCTCCTGTGGTCCCCGTGAGAACCAACCGGTACTTCTAATAAAATTGATTATATTTATTAGTGACACATCTCTGAGACCGTCCAGATCATGAAAAAGGGCTCTACCAAGGTCTAGTAGTCAACGCACTTGTAAAGCCGGGCAGTCATATATAAGGTGTTCTACTATAGATATAACGTAGGTATCCCATACGTTCCGACATATGTCCAATAATACAGTGCCCAGTAATAATACCCGTAAGAAGCCTAATCGAATTCCAACCATGAGACAAAAGAGTCCTGGTTCTAGCCTTTGTCAGACTGGGTCAGAGCATTCTGGATATTTTACATGTGATGATATTCGACCACCTGAGCTCCGTCTCTCTCAACGCCCATTCATCTATTAAATTCGATATGGTCAGCAAGGGAGTGTGAATATCCATTTGCACAAGAGTTACGTCCAGGAACTACTCGTTGGTTGCGCAGGCATCAGATACTTAATTTACCCGGATGCCCTCATGACCTGGAACCCATATAAACTCGACGTTATGTTGTCTTAGTTGTGCCAGTGAGTGAATACAAATGAGCCTTAATTGATGCAAGGCTGTCCAAGTAGACATGTTTAGTCAAATTTTTGTGATTCAGTTTCCCGATTCTTTTCGCGGCTCTATCGATGGTATAGATCTCTGCCTGAAAACCCGTGCTGGTATGGGGCAATATGTAAATGGCCAATTGTAAAATAATAAACAAAATTGGCGCATACTTATAGAGAATTCAAAGTTTGGTGCGGTTTACACGTTGGTGACATCATTGGACCTTATTTCTTCAAAAAAGAAGCCTTCTAATGGAGATCGTTTCAGCACCATAATCAATGTTTACTTGTTTTAAAATATGGCTGACATTGATCCGGGCGAGATATGGTTTCAAAAGGATGGCGCTACGTACCTTACGGTGGCCGCAACCATCGAATGATTGAAATAAAAATTTGGAGAGAATTTGATTTCGAGAAATGGTGCTGTCAATTGGTTTCCAAGGTCGTGTGATTTGACACCTCTCTATTATTTCTGATTATTTGTGACATACAATTCCCGAAAAAGTGGCCCAAAATTGGACGTCCAGAATGGGATACGTCAAGAACAGCCGCTGTGGTCATATGCACGAAATCATATTAAAATGTATTGAACTTTTGAATAAAAATTTTTTTTATTAAAATTTTCTATTTTTTTTCTGTTATTTTTTACAATTTCAAATTCTATCGGCCTTAAAAAAACACCCTAGCTTAGCGATAACAGTAGCCAACCTTGGTATAGATTATTATTTTGTCGGGCTTTATTTAATAAAAATGTATATTTTTATAAAAGTAGCAGCTTTTTGCCACTGGAATTTGTTTATTGGGTTTACAACATCCAACATACACTCATACCAATTATAAACCGAGTATTATTATGGTTGTTTTAGCAGGCAATCATAACAATTCTTAAGCATTAGAAAAACGCAACAACAACAACAAAAAACCACTAATACCCACAAATTGCGTGCTCATAATAGTCTTGTTAGAACACCAACCAACACACTCCGTACACACTCACTCACTCACTCTCTAATGCACACAATATTTGCGTTAGAAAACTTTTGCTCATTGTCGCTGTTCTTTTTCACGTACTTTTTTTGTTGTTTTTCTTTGTTGTTGTCGTTGTAGTAAGTAAATTTTTTTTTACTGTTTGTTTTATGTTGTTGCAAATTTGTTCTTTCGTACCACAAAATGATGTGCAAATGATTGCTTATATCCGTTGAAATCCTGATGCCACACTAGATATTAGAGTATGAGTGATGATTATGGATATGGCGGGAGGCAAGCATAAACAAACAAAAAACAAATCATAAATTGACGCAGTAAAACAAGCAAAGAAACGCACAGGCATACACGTACACAATTTGAAAAAGAGACATTAGTAGAGAAAGTATGCCTGGAGCTGGAAATGGTTATGAAAAAGGGAAGTTTTAACAATGGGAGTTTTGACCAATTATGGGCCGATCGTTATAATCGATTGTTAAGTATTTAGATTTAGTATTTAAATAGGATATGTCTTATCCCCCAACAATAAATTTCAGTCAATAAAACTAAATCTTACTAAAAATAAATGATGTATTTCCAAAAATAACTTTTTGATTAGAATTTTCATTTGATTTTGTTCATGTTCTTATGTCGCGTTCGTGTACCAAAGTAAATCATCGTTTGCTATCAGTACACCAAGGCCGTTGTAATGAATATAGTAATCACACTAAACATTTCATTCTAATTTTAAAAGTGTGTCGCGTTCGTTATATTAAGTTCATTTTTTTCAAAAACAAATGATTTTATTATTTTAACATATTTATTTATTTTAAAACGTGTACATATGGAATGTGAAAAGTAACCATTTCGGTACTTGGGAAAGATTATAAGAGATCTACTAATATACAAATAATATTGCGATAAAGCACATGAAAAGACGCCGTGAAGAGCTATCGAAAGTATAATGGCAACATTTAATAAGGTTTTCAGTGATGTTCGTCAACTTTTCTACCTGTAACTCAGTCAGTTTTAGTCCGACTTTACATTTTTTAAAGGGTTTGTAAAGACAATTGATTACGCTTTAAAATTACTTACATTTGTAAGTTATAAGCATTGTTTTTGTTAAGAATATCTAAAAAAAAAAACAAAATTTATAAACTTTTTTGATTTTAGTCGCTTTTCATTGCTTATTTTGATATGAAGGCTTATACAAATTTATACTAATATATAAAGGAAATTTAGTTTTTAACAAAACATGGTTTCAATTATTTAAATCGAATGAAAATTGTAAAAGTTATTAAACTCATCATCAACGTCTTTTTTAGTATTTTCTATCCAAGCAAAAAAAATATATCGTTATTTTAATATAGAAAGGCCCTAACTCGTGTTTTTTTTTTAAGTCCAGATTTTTTGACTAAATATGATATATGACCGCATTATTTATTGAAATTAATGAAAATCTGAGCTTAAAAAAACACGACTTAGGGCCTTTATATATTAAGGTAACGATATATTTAGACAATTTTTAATTTACAAAGTAAATTTATTCGAACTTTTTTCAAAAAATTTTTTTGCAAATATACCGATTTTAACAGGTAATGTCTCATTTTTGTCTATATAAAATTGTCTTTAAAACACTTTGAAAAAAAATAGTTTTTCATAGAAATTTAAATAACTACTGCTGAATTTGAAAAATTACGGAAAAAAAATAAAAAATACAGGCAAATTCCGGTATAACGAATTTTACTTTAACGAAAATCCGATATAACGTATAGCCACATTTTTAACATTAACTACCTTATATAACGAACGATTCGACAATTTTGTACTCGATTTAACGAATGTTGAGAAATATAAAACAAAATCAAACGAACAATCAAATTTTTAACATTGACAATTAAATCAATATATCAAGAATGGCTCTAATAATTATCGATCTGTAAAGAATGATGTGTATCCTTGTGGAAAAGGAGTCTAATTGTTGATTACTCGAGCAGAGGTACACACATTCCAGTTAACAGAATTTCTTTAATATCTAGAGCCATAGAAATACAAAAAGGCATTAAATAGTGGATTTCATGCAAGAGATATCTGTATTCAACAAATATGGTGTAAGACCGTATACAATTAAAGTTGAGCACAATCTTACTCCTGATGTTATTCTCAATGCGAATAAAACTGATACCCAGGAATAAAGTAATCGAAGGATAGACTTACAATTTTGCTTTGCACTAATGAATGTAGAACAATCGCCGATCGTTTCGTTACAAAGTGTTGTTTTAAATTATCTTTACTGAAACAAATGTATATTTTTAATGGTAGAATCATTTTTTCAACAGAAATCCCTTTCTGTGAAGGCTTTATTAATCCTTGGTAATACCTCAAGTCAACCTACTGAAGAACAATTAATAAAAACTACAAAATATGGAAACATTTTGGAAGATAGTCATCTTTCCAAATGTCACACCGCTTGAATCTTATTCAAAAAATAAATCACGATATAACGAATTTTTCGATTTAACGAATGGGCCTGACATATCGTTCGTTATACCGGGATTTGCCTGTAAAGCGAAACTTTTTATAAAAACTTACACTATTTTTTTGAATATACATTTTATAAAAGTTGCCTATCCATAATTGTTTAAAATTTTGAAATCGGTTAAAAAATTTGTGAGTTAGAGTTTTTTCTAAATAACTCAAAATTTTGAGGATGTTTTAAAATCTTTGAAAATGGTTTTAGGCATACAACCCCCATTAGGTCGCTTTTCAAGTTCTTCCAAAAAGTGTTATTTTGTAGCAAAGTGTAATAAATAGGAAGCTTTTATTAAAATTACTTCAGCTAATCCTTATGACAAACGTGACGGGGAAATATTTCGCGTGCTAAATCATACTAAAGGCTGGAAAAAACCAAGATATTTAAACATGACAAAAATCAAGAGAAAGCCACATTATACAACTTAGTTTAAAAAGAAATTGCTTTCAAAGATTTTTTAATTTTTTGGATGCAAATTTAAAACGAGTTATATTTTTTGTCGCGTTCTTGGTTGCATGTTTAATGCTATTACATATATTGGAAACAAAACCTATCTTTCGCACTAAATATACGAGAAATGGAAGCAAGAACAAGTAAGAGATCAATATTCGGCTGTGCCGAATCTTATATACACTTCACCAAATTATATTTTAAAATAAAATTTTTTTTTAAATTTTTTTCTTTTGAAATTTTTCCAATTTTTTCTTAAAATTTTTTTTTTTTATTTTAAAAATGTATTTTTCTTTTAATTTATTAGTGAAACAAATTTATGACAAAAAAATATTTTTTGTGAAAAAAAAAAATTTGGGTTAAAAAATATGTTTCCCGATTTTGACCCATTGTAGGTCCAACTTTGTATAGTCTTATATACATCGTTGCAATGGACTTTGAAATATCTATCATTAGATATCCATATTGTTTATATTTATGACTTAGTAATCGAGAAATAGATCAAAAATAGAGGTTGCCTCGGATTTTTGCTCATATCTCCGTTATTTATGGACGAATTTTGCTGATTTTAAATAGGAAACTTTTCGAAAGCATGTCTGACAGAATTATTGAGGATTTGGATCCCGAAGATATCTGGGGTCTTCAGAAAATTGATTTCAACAGACAGGACATGGCTAAATCGACTCACCTATCTATAAGACTCCATATATTTACTTTATAGGGTCGGAAAATTATATTATGGAAATTACAAACGGAATGACAAACATATATATACCCTTCTCACGAAGATGAAGGGTATAAAAAGCAATTCTTAATATTTATTGTTTTTTCCACTTCAAAGTTATACGAGTGTCGCGTTCATGATAATGAAAATGTTATTATTAATATGGTTTTTCGAAGTAAGAATTTTTTTTGAAATCTGTGTTAACAAGAATAAGTGGTAAGCAGTTACGCAATAACATCAGCGAGTTAAAATAATCAAAAAGCTGAGAAAAATCATTATATTAGCATTTTAACCCATTACATGGTTAATGAAAGTTATTCCTTGTAGCTTACTTCCCTTTTTTTGATAAACATTCTCAAAACAAAAACCCCTAATATTTCGCCTGACTACCACCAATTGTTGTTCAACTCAAAAGTTTTAATGTTTCCCCATTTAACAGGCCAACACAACAAGTAACAACAACATTATTATTGCTGTTATTGGCTTGTTGCTGACAAAATGCTGTTAATGTGTGACTAAAGTTGATTTTCACATACTAAAACGAAAAAAACGTCTGCTCTAAAACTCCATTTGGAAAGAACTCAAAAACTCAGACGTGAGTGAGTGAGTAGAAGGCATGTCTGCAGTATTTAATGTTAAGTTTCGATTCGTTTTGCTGCTTTCGGTTTTTTCGGTAAGGGATTTATTTCTTAACTTATTTTGACATGAGTGCGTTTTATAGATGGCTGGTTGTTAGTGTTATTTGTGTAATGATATTGTAGTTGCTGTTATTGCTATCTCTCACCTTGATTTTGTTTGGAGGGCTTTAGCGAACATATTGCGTGATTGTTGAGACAAATTGAGTTTTACATTGCCACAAGTTAAATACAGAAAACTTATTAAATTTAGTAATTGAAGCTGAAAATTGTTGTTAACAAATATTTAGCATAAATTTTAGGGAAAATATGTTATGAAATTTACAAATTTACAAGTAATAATCCCCGTATAAACATTTAAACATTATGACAATGATAAATTTGTAGCAAAAGTGTTTATTAGATAAAGTTTCTTAAATAAAAATCTTTAGTTTTGTTATAATTTTAAGTTTTGAGAACTTAAAGAATTTTATTTAAATTTTCATAAATAAAAGTTTTGCAACAGTTTTAAAAATCATATGTTCTTCTATCCTTCAATTTACTTTGCAGCTTTAATTCCAAAACAATCTCATAACAACTTCACCTTGAACTTGAACTTTTACCAACATAATATTTTGAAATTCCTTTCATGCTTAGTTTATATACATAAATCCCTTACTACACACATTACACTTAAGTAATTCTTCCTTACAAATAGGCTTAACAGAAATTGTGATACATGTAAGTTGATTGTGTAAAAGACATGTAAATAATTCAGCTGTTTTTTTTTTACACCCATTCATACTGATAAACCAACCTACACAATTTTTTTTTTTTTTTAAACAAATATTTTAAATGTAAAATAAAATCCTTTATATAAAATCTTATTTATGGTTTGAGGCTATATATTTTGTTTAAAGCTCTTTATAATCTGGTAAAAATTAGGTTTTGGAAAAATCTTCTTGTTTGCAAAACCATTTACACAGAGTTTTTGTTTTATTTTCATAATTTCCATCATCATCATCATCATCATTATCGTCGTTCATTTTATTACTTTGTATTTAAGTTAGAACTTAAATAAAGTGGAGAAAGTTAAATAAACTAAACAGTATTTGAGACACTGAGAGAAACAGCAGTAGAGACAAAAATGCTGTTATTTTAACCTGAAGGCAATGAAATAATACTTGGTGTATCATTTTCAAAAAACACACAGAGAAAAAATATAGTTATAGCATAACCATTTAATAATATTATGGTCACTGTAATTAGATATATGATTGCGGTAACCATAATATGTTTAAATTATCATTCACATGATTGTAGCAATCATATAGGTATATGAGTTTTTGTTTTATTGTAGTCTGCCAAGTAATTAGACATTACGGAAAATGACTGTATCCCATCAGAAGAACTGCTGGGAAATATGTATATTAACAAGTTAGAGAGCTATATATATACTTTAAAATAAAATTAAAAAAATTTTTTTTTAATTTAAAAAAAAAAATTTTTTAATTTAAAAAAACATTTTTTTTTTCCAAATTGTTTTTTAAAAGTTTTTTCCAATTTTTTAATTTAAAAATTTTATTTTTGTGAAAAAAAAAAATTCGGGTTAAAAAATATTTTTCCTAATTTTGACCCATTGTAGGTCCAACTTACTATGGCCTTATATACATCGTTGCAATGGACTTTGAAATATCTATCATAAGATATCCATATTGTCTATATTTATGATATATATCAAAAATAGGCCAAAAATAGAGGTTGTCTCGGATTTTTGCTCATATCTCCGTTATTTATGGACGGATTTTGCTGATTTTAAATAGGAAACTTCTCGAAAGCATGTCTGACAGAATTATTGAAGATTTGGATCGCGACGATATCTGAAATCTTCAGAAAATTGATATCAACAGACAGACAGACGGACATGGCTAAATCGACTCCACTATCTATAAGGATTCAGAATATATATACTTTATAGGGTCGGAAAATTATATTGTGGAAATTACAAACGGAATGACAATACCAAAGTCTTTTTATACCTATTTCACGAAGGTGAAGGGTATAAAAAGACTTTGGATTTCTATTGTATCAATGCTGTTTTATACATTCATGATTAAACATTGAAAATTTTTGTTTTTTATGAATATTCCAAACATGTTCATATAAGTACTTACACAACTTATAAACTTGAGAGGTATTTACTTTAAGTAGGTGCCACAAACTACTTAAGAAGTTTTAAAAATAACTATCAAGGTTTAAAGTGTAGAAATGTACGTATGTAGACACAGCCTCAAAAGTCAGTAAACACCACAAATTATTTGATTTTTTTTCTTTAAGATAATGAAAATCTTAAAATCTATTCATCGATTAAAATTTAAATGTTTGGGTTTGTTGGATTCTGAAACAAATATTTAAGTCGGACTCTAAAGATTTTTATGATCTTAAAAAAAAAATCTAAAAATTCACTGGTGTTTACTAACTTTTGAGGCTGTGTGTATATATGGTGGCCCACTCATGCAACCCTTTATCAAACTTCCCACATTATTTTCCTGGATTTAGGCACAGTGTAGCTGAAGATGATTTCATTAACACTAGAAAATGATTTATTTTTTTTACACTTTCAAGTTTTTTTCTTTACAAATTGTTGCTAAAACATAAAGTGGTGTTACAGAGATGAGAACAAGTTTAATAGTGCACGATGCTTGTAGAGAATTGCGAAATATTGCAAAATATTTTTAGTTTTGTTTTATAATAAAATTTTGTTGTTTCAGTTACTTGTAACATTATGGAAGGTTTGTAGGATCTACATATTGAAGTAGAAAATTTTTTGAATTTTATAACATTAAGTAAGCTCATAGGCGTTAGATGATTTCATAATATCAGTCTGAGAATTATTAGGAATTTTATAGGCCTAAGATGGTGGGAATAAGGGAGTAAGTGATTCGATTTTCCCAAGAAAGAATTTATATTATTTATAGCAAATGCTATGATATGAAATATAAAAGTAGTTAAATTGATTTAATTGCAATAGCTTAGAACAGTAGTGTTCAAACATATAAAAGGTTTACATATACATATTATTAAGTGTTTACCTTTTAAAAACATTGGTTTACTTCCTTTAAATAAATCGGATCGGATTCTTCTAATGGCAAATAAAAACGCTAAATTGTTTTAAAATTGTAACAACTCTTTATTTATTCAAATTTACACAACAAACACACTAGTAATACAGTTGATGTTAACTATAACAGCGCCTACGATACACTAACTGACAACTTGTTTTACTAATTATATAAACAACGCCTTGTAGAAGTTTCGTGAATAATCTAACGGACATACTAGAATGTTCTATTTCCACAATGATCACCTAGAACTTTTAATACTGATTCACAGTTATTGTTGTCATAATTCTAAACAATGTTATTAACAGCGTGTTATAAACATTGTTTATAAGTAGAAGTTTATACTAATAGAAATGCTTATAAACATGATGAATGTTGCAATCTGCCGTTACAGACCATTCATACACCCAGAGAAAAAACAACTTAAAATCAATAAAAAACATATGGAATCAAGAAGAAACATTAACGAAAGTCTAGAAATGTTGAACAATTTTATTTCAATATGGAAAAATATTAATTTAAAGTTGAAGATTATTGAAATATTAAACAATAAAAATTGATTTAAACACACTCAGAAAATATGTTGTAGCTGTTCAATTCACTCTTTTAAGCTTCACTTGATGCCTGATGCCAGTATGACACTTAACTTTATAGGAAATTATTTGTTGCCAAAAACTTTAACGAGTATTAAGTTTATTTTTTATATTTTTTTTTATCACTCTCACTGCATATAAAACGTACGTAATGTGTTAATTTTCACAGTTTTTCCTAATTGAAATAAATTAATGAGCAAACGAAGAGAAACAGTTAATGGAAAACTTACACTTTCAAGTGCATAATCATGTTATTTAGTATTGGACCAACACAAAACTAAAGAAAATAATCAAATGTTTAAAACTAATGACTGCAGAGAATGTGTAATTTAGTAATTAAGGTTTTTAGAAATTTTAGACAGCTTATTTTTTATAGTATTTAATAGGTATTTAAAAAGGATAAAATGGAACTTCCAATGATGTAGAATTTACAATTTAAGAGTAGTGAAATGCCAAAATATTTCATTTTAGATACATTCATTTCCCAAAATTATGCTAAGCGATGAAGCACATTTTCACCTTGAAAATTATAATCACTAAACTTTGGGATTCAGTGACTGTCGAAAAACAATTACCTCCACAACGCGCCACTTTTTGATAGAAATTTTGGGTTGGACCATCATTGAATGATGCTGGCTCGAAAATGAGGCTGGTTAAGCAGGGACTATTACTGAAGCTCGATATTGCGACATGATAACAAAAGATCTTCTCTCTTAAAGTGGATGATATTGATGTGCAAGACACATTACAGCATGAGAAATATGCTGCTCGTGTACTCTCTCGTTGCGGAGATCACAATTGGCCCGCTAGATCGTGTGATTTCTTTCGTTTTATTACTCTTTCTCGATATCGCAGACGTCTTATATATTTAATGAAAGCTAAGCGGAAAACATTTAAAATCAGAACTCATTAGAATGCTACAACATACCCCCTGGGGTATTCCGGGTCCTTATTTGAGAAGTTTTAATCACTTTTGGAAAAAAACCATCTGTACACCAAACTAGCTTAGTCCCCAGGAGGATAAACCAAGTAACTTCATAACAGCAAAGTGTTATTTAGTTAGTCATAAATTAGCACTGATTAAATAATATGATTATTAAAAGTCAACTCTAGGGAATACTTCTAAGACCCCTATTATATTTTATCAAAGGTAAACAGAACAAAAAAACTGCATATGATCATCAGATCTGAGTATAATGCTACAAACAGAACCCTATGGTATTACGGTTTATCACTTAAGATTTCTAGATTACATCATTATGAGTTTGAAATCAACCCTTTTAACAAGTTTGTTTCTAGAAAACTACTCAGATCCCCAGGGGGCCGAACAAAGTAACATCATAGCATACCTTTTCAATATTATAATTATCAGAAGTCTTTACAATCCTCTAGAATACTGAGAGGATAACGAGACATTTAACAGTCGTACTCACATGGGTACATGGACACAAAGATACAATAAGCAAATGTGTTGCTGACGATGTGGCGAAAAAGGCGCCATGATGTCTGACGACTTCCTATACGGCATTCCGTTAACCAAATGTAAAGCAGCGCATTAGTGACTTTTTTTACTTTGGGCTCGCTCAGACAATATTGGGGTATGAACCCACTTCCAAGTAATCAACTTTGTGGCGGTGATTACCGGACATAGCCAATTCGGCAACCATGCGAGGAGGCTTGGTTTGACCTACAATGACGTCTGTAGAAGCTGTCATAATGAACTTTTTCTGGCACAGCCCATAATTAGGAGATCTACGTTTTAGATTTATAGGACATCGTTCGTTTGACAGTCTTTCTGTACTATTGGACATGAAGTTAGAATGCATTAACGCTTTTATAAGGAATAGTAATTGGCTACCTACACCAAATCTGTCAAATTACTGGAGCTTACCAATTTTCACCTTCTCTGACCTCTTCCTTTCTACATAATACCCTACACTATCAAACTTTGTCTTACTTTCCCCGTCTCCTTTCACCTCTACCTCTCTCTCTTTTCAACTCTCTTTTCAGGTAACACAAAGGTACCATCTGAATGGATCCAACTGAGCTGCCTGTTAGCTTTTAGGTGCGTTTTGAGTTCTTATAATTAACTAATTTCAAATAGAATCAAAAATATATTCCAAGTTAGTCACATTGAAGTTTCCATCTCTCATGCGACTAAATGCAGAACACTGGCCTAGGTAATATTCTAATGTTTCTTCCTCTTACTCAAACACTTTACAGATCGAATTGACGGACAAACCATTGCGAGCCAGTTAAGCCTTTTAACTCTGTATGTCCAGTGAACACATTAACTTCTAAGCAGTAGTCAGCCTATTCAGAATCAAACATGTTCTATTGCCCATTCTTTAATTTCACTTTAAAATTTTGGGTCGGATTTTGTGTTTTCTAGAATAACAGTATCCATATATGATCCTCTCTTGGATAGTTTAGTCCGTTAATAATAAGAACCTATTTGTAAAGTTAAACTGCTGGCTGCAGCAATTAAATTACCGCGAAGTTTAATACACAAAATTTATTTTGAAATTTGTTACTTATCATTTTCTACACATAAATTCCTTTTAACATTAATCAAAACACTGTAACAGTTTGTCAACGACTATCAAAATTGCACATACCATTTAGTCATTCATTCATTCGTTCAATTAAGCACCAAGAAAAATAACCCAACAAAATGCTAATGAAATTTTCATCGACATTTTTACACATACATACATTTCCAATGAACAACAATTTCTGTGTCATTCAGTCATAAAAATTTCAATAAATCACACATGATTCGTAAAACAAAAAAGGAAAAAAAGAAACACACACACAGCTCGAAAATGCCAAACCACCAAACAGCTTAAAAACAAAATGAATAAATCATAAAATTGAACCCAAAAAAGAATTTAAAAAAAAAAGGAAATCAAAAATCAAAACACACACAAACAAAAATCTCACCGCAATAAATTTGCATTGAAAATGAAAAACCAAATGGCAAATAAAGGAAAAAAATCTAACAGGTGCTAAATTTTGCTGGTTCCCATAGCATAGATGTTGGCTTTTTTTCTACTTCTCTCTACTAAATCAATAATCCGACAAAACGATACAACAATCAAATAAAACATCTATAAAAAAATATAAAAAAATCTAAAAATATATCTAAAGTCTACTAAACAAATATGCAAAATACCATTATACTAAAACCCATACAAATACAGATACAATTGCTAACAAAATGGTATTTTGTATCCATAAGATACTTATTTTTGTTCATTTTTTTTTTTTTTTTTTTTTTGGATAAAATAACAAAAATATATGAATACGTGTGTGTAGAGTAAGTATGTGTATGTGCAAGTATTTGAGTATCAATAAATTTTTCATAGATTTTCTAGTTTTCAACTTGAAATGCCAATAGTTTTTATTTATTGTATGTGCAACATTTTGACTTGTTTTGAAGGTTTTGATTTCGGAATTTTCCAACATTGTTTTGGCATTTACTTACTAGCATTTCAAGTCGAGAGGGAGTGAGAAGCAGAGAAATCCTTTAAAATCCATAAATGCCAAAATTTATCCTTGAACTGTTTGTTTATATGTTTTGCCTCAGTAGTTTAAAAACAACCCACAACTATTCGTATTTTGTTACGTGTGAAAGTGTTTTTTTGGCAACTATTTATAGTTGCAACGCCATATGTTTTTTTTTTTTTTTTTTTTTTTGTAACCCCTCGATGTGAGGTGGGTGTTGACCTAATTTTCAGCGTATTGTTAAAGGGGAGTAATGAAAGTGGGATGGAAAATGCAACAGCAAGCAAATCATCAACATTTGGCCATCAGCTGTGCAAGATGCATACTATCATTATTTTTGCATTTTTGCGGCCAATTTTGCCTTGGTTCGCAAGGTCCTTGGAAAAGAATACAAAAGTATGCTTTCGTTAATTATAAATTTGACCAAATCAAAAAGAAAGGAAATATAATATGTAGATAAAATACTTTTTTATCTATTAGCAAGATGCACTGAACATACAAAGTAATTATGATGAAACTTCTTGTCCATAGGCACCAATAAACTGAAAGAATAATCTGAACACTAATCAAACCGTTTAATGTGCTTCTTAAATCAAGAGGAGATTGAAGACCTTCATTTGATTCGTAATATTATAGTTTTAAAATCAATGGTCAAAAACTACCGATTAAAAATAAATCAGCAATGTGAGATAGTAGCTTTTGCTTGCTTTCATATTGAGATGGTCAGCTCTTTCAACAATGTTATCATATTGTTACGAATTTGCAATAGCGATTTTAATTTAACAGTCTGTAACGACTACCTGCAGCATTCATCATGTTTATAAACATGTCCATCAGTAGAAGCTTCTACTTATCAACAATGTTGATAGCATGCGGTTATTAGCATTGTTTATAAGTATGTTTAAGCTGCTAACATTGACATCGAAAGCTCTAGAATTCGAAAATACTAGTTTGTCCGTTAAGAGCATTGTAGAAGATACCCGAAATGTGGCGCGTGTATAAATAGTGGCATAGGTTGCAGTCGTGAGTGAGTTTATCATAGGCGCTGTTAGAGCTAATATCAACTGTCTTGTACATTTGAGTTTGTACATTATAAAGTGTGTGTGCATTTCTGCGAATTGATAAACGTGTATAAAGACACTAAGTGACTATTTGAACTGTTGTTGTTGTACATTTTAAATAAATAAATAGTTGTTACAATTTTAAACTACTAAACGGCTTTTATTTGCAATCAAAAGTTTTTAAAAGGTAAAAACGTAACAATATTTTCAAAAAATTTCATAGTTTTTGCTTTTGAATTTGAACCTTTTGGAAACTATTTTTGCTAAAAAACACTTAATAGTTTTTAAAAAAAAGTTTTGTTTTCAATTATAAAATGGTTGAATTAGCCAAAGTGAAATATTTAAAATTTTTTTTTTAAACCCTCTAATACCAATTTCAAAAAAATGGCTAAAAACGTTGGTAATAATTTTTGTATGGTAAATTTGGGCATCTGATTTCAAAAACAACATTTTGAAGTTTTTACAATCAATGGTTTACCTGCCAGGTGGGAAAAACTAAATGAGTGCCTTAAGGTCCCCTGGGGGCTTTAGAGATTGAGAGATTGAAATAGTCGGGTTTTAGTTAGTATAGTTTGACAATTTTTATTGAAAACTACTTTTCTAATTGTTCATCACTCAAATCAGATAATTTGAAACGTTAGCCCGACCAGCTATTTCTTAAAATTTTATATAAAAAATTGCAAATCAAAGCAAAGGAAACCAAACAACATTTTGCTATATGAGGAAAGAACAGAGGCAGCAAAACTAGTCTGCAATGCCCAAGAGTGCCTAAAGGCACTCATCCATTAAACGCGTCTCTAAAGAGTAGCTTATCTTTTTTTACATAAATCTTGACTCCTATATACATATGGGGCATTTCACGTCAAGTGAACCAACTTTTGAAATCGATGTCTTCCGATCGGGATGAAATTTGCACCAATGTTAGTTCTATTGGATAGTAATTCGGACACAATTTTTCAACAAGATCGGTCAAGAACTCTCTGAGTTATAGGAGGTCAAAATTTGACATTTTGGCCAAACAGGTGTTTTTTCTTATCCATATAACTTATTACCTATTGTTCTTAGCAAAATGTCTCCCAAATAGTTTAGATAGATATTTATGCAATCTTTGGAAAAAAAAAATTAAAAAAATTAAATAAAATATTTTTGACTTTTTTTTAAAAAATCAAAAACATTTTTGACTTTTTTTTTCAAAATGGGCCCTTTTTATTTTTTTTTTTTATTTTTTTTAAGAAAGCTTAGGTCTTTCCCTAAGCGACCTATATGGTCGCTTAGTGGGATGCGAGTGGGATATCTATCAAAAAAAATATTTTGTAACTCAAGATATGAAATTTTTTGACTTTTTTTTTGCAAAATCAAAAACTTTGTTGACTTTTTTTAAAAAAATGGACCCATTTTTTAATTTTTTTTTTTTGCTCAGAAGAAAGCTTATGTGTTTTTCTTTAACACCTTTTTTGTCGCTTAGTGGGATGCGAGTGGGATATCTATCAAAAAAATGTTTTGTAACTCAAGACATAAAATTTTTTACTTTTTTTTTTGCAAAATCAAAAACTTTTTTGACTTTTTTTCCAAAATGGACCCTTTTTTTAATTATTTTTTTTTTCTCAAAAGAAAGCTTAGGTCTTTACCTTTAAAACCTTTATGGTCGCTTAGTGGGATGCGAGTGGGATAACAATAAAAATAAAAGTTTTGTAACTCAAGACAAAGGTTTTTAAATTTTTAGGATATGCACTATTTTGATTTTTTTCATATTTGTGTGTAAACCTTAAAAATTAAACTTACGCGGAGAAACTAGACACATTATCCTTTCCGATGGTATGTAACAACCTAACTAAAATTTCATAGCCTTGATACTGTAATACCCATAATATGTTAACCTCAGGAATAAAAATCACTTTTTATACCCTACACCACCATAGTGGCGAGGGTATATTAAATTTTTGCAGATGTTTGTAATACCCAAAAATATTAGTCTAGCCCACCTTAAAGTATACCGATCGACTCAGAATCGCTTTCTGAGTCGACTAAACGATGTCCGTCCGTCCGTCTGGCTGGCTGGTTGTCCATGTAAACCTTGTGCGCAGAGTACAGGTCGCAATTTTGAAGATATTTCGATAAAATTTGGTACATATAATTTGTTCGGCCCAAGGACCAAGCCTATTGAAACTGGCTGAAATCGGTCCATTATTTCACCTAGCCCCCATACAAATGTCCTCCTGAAAGTGGACTTTATCGGTCACAAATGTTTAATTTATATAGGTATCTACACAAGTTTTTCTCCAAATAAGTTTTGTATATACGGAATTCATGTCACCAAATTTTATTATGATCCGTCCATAATTAGTCATAGCTCCCATATAAGGCCTGCTTCCGATAATCACTTTAACGAGCATAAATCTCCTAAAAATGTTGGTATACACATAAAATGCAACATAAATAACTTTCATATAGACATTAATAACACCACCTAATTTCATGATGATCGGTCCATAATTTGACATAGCTCCCATATAAGGTCCACTTCCAAAAATCGCTCACGAATATAAATTATTGCGCTGAAAACTACCTATAGGATTGAATAAAAAAGCTGCAAGATGCAAAACTCAGAAAAATTTTGGGGGCGGAAAATTAATAGCGGTCGGCCTCACATTGCACCCCTCCAGTGGCTATTATCGGTCAGTTGTAGTGGTTTTTTTTAAGGTTTGAAATATGAAAATATGAAAAAAATCAATTTAAAAACCTTTGTCTTGAGTTACAAAACTTTTATTTTTATAGTTATCCCACTCGCATCCCACTAAGCGACCATAAAGGTTTTAAAGGTAAAGACCTAAGCTTTCTTTTGAGAAAAAAAAAATAATTAAAAAAAGGGTCCATTTTGGAAAAAAAGTCAAAAAAGTTTTTGATTTTGCAAAAAAAAAAGTAAAAAATTTTATGTCTTGAGTTACAAAACATTTTTTTGATAGATATCCCACTCGCATCCCACTAAGCGACAAAAAAGGTGTTAAAGAAAAACACATAAGCTTTCTTCTGAGCAAAAAAAAAAAAAAATTAAAAAATGGGTCCATTTTTTTAAAAAAAGTCAACAAAGTTTTTGATTTTGCAAAAAAAGTCAAAAAATTTCATATCTTGAGTTACAAAATATTTTTTTTGATAGATATCCCACTCGCATCCCACTAAGCGACCATATAGGTCGCTTAGGGAAAGACCTAAGCTTTCTTAAAAAAAATAAAAAAAAAAAAATAAAAAGGGCCCATTTTGAAAAAAAAGTCAAAAATGTTTTTGATTTTTTAAAAAAAAAGTCAAAAATATTTTATTTAATTTTTTTAATTTTTTTTTTTCAAAAGATTGCATAAATATCTATCTAAACTATTTGGGAGACATTTTGCTAAGAACAATAGGTAATAAGTTATATGGATAAGAAAAAACACCTGTTTGGCCAAAATGTCAAATTTTGACCTCCTATAACTCAGAGAGTTCTTGACCGATCTTGTTGAAAAATTGTGTCCAAATTACTATCCAATAGAACTAACATTGGTGCAAATTTCATCCCGATCGGAAGACATCGATTTCAAAAGTTGGTTCACTTGACGTAAAATGCCCCATATATAAAATATAATTATACTTTTAAAGAAAAACAAGTAAGAGAGCAATATTCGGCTGTGCCGAATCTTATATGCCCTTCACCAAATTATACTTTAAAATAAAATTAAACAATTTTTTTTTTTAATTTTTAAATTTTTTTTTTTTCGAAATTGTTTTATAAAGTTTTTTTTCATTTATTTTAAAAAAATTTTTTTTAATTTACAAATTTTTTTTTTTAATTTATTAGTGAAAAAATGTATGACAAAAAAATGTTTTTTGTGAAAAAAAATTCGGATTAAAAAATATTTTTACCGATTTTGACCCATTGTAGGTCCAACTTTGTATAGCCTTATATACATCGATGCAATGGATTTTGAAATATATATCATTAGATATACATATTGTCTATATTTATGACTTAGTAATCGAGAAATTAATCAAAAATAGTCCAAAAATAGAGGTTGTCTCGGATTTTTGCTCATATCTCCGTTATTTATGGACGGATTTTGCTGATTTTAAATAGGAAACGAAAGCATGTC
Organism: Calliphora vomitoria; assembly: GCA_942486065.2. Taxonomy (NCBI): domain Eukaryota; kingdom Metazoa; phylum Arthropoda; class Insecta; order Diptera; family Calliphoridae; genus Calliphora; species Calliphora vomitoria. The sequence continues at coordinate 46,381,880 of OW818032.2, forward strand.
TGACAGAATTAATGAAGATTTGGATCCCTAAGATATCTGGGGTCTTCAGGAAATTAATTTCAACAGACAGACAGACGGCCATGTCTTAATCGACTTCGCTATCTATAAGGATCCAGAATATATATACTTTATAAGGTCTGAAAATTATATTGTGGAAATTACAAACGGAATGACAAACTTATATATACCCTTCTCACGAAGGTGAAGGTTATAAAAATATGATTGCAATCGGGAAACTTTAAAACACTTTAATCAACGTTTGATAACACAACATGGACTTCCCATATTTTTTTTTTTTTTTTTGGTTGTTAATGCACTTAGTTTGTACAAAGTGCAGTAAATAAGAAAGAAAAGGGCTTTTAAGACGTTTCAAGGATTATTAAAATATTTAAGTATGTTTTTTAGAAACTGTTACAAGAGTTTTTGAAATAAAACAATCAGTTATATTTGAATTTATTAGCATTTTTGCGATAAGTGCCTTGAGGCATGCTTAAGCATTAGAGGGATAAGTGTTCGCTGGCCGACCACTTCTTCTGTTGGCTTGCAGAAGAAGTGCAGCTCTGGATATACTTTCGATGGGCTTTCGGAGTGTATACCCAAACCATTTCCATTTTCTTCTTGATTTGGTTTTCCTCCAAAGCTCCTTATTAGTAATTGTGTTTGGCCAGAATATATGGCATATAATTCTTAGGAATTTGTTGATTTGCGTCTCACTTCCATAAAGTCGCGGTGATTTTACAAATACATTGAATATGCGCAACTTGATGTGAGGAGATAGTTGCTGAGACTACCATATTTATTTTAGGGCTGTCCATATAGTCTTAATTCTAATTGTATCGAAAGCTTTTTGGAAATCTATGAATACCAGATAGAGTGGAGAGCGCAATTTGGGCTGGTCGAAGCAACTTTGATAGGGCCAGAAGTAAGCTTGTTCATCACGTAAACCATGCTCAACAGGTTTCAAGCGACTGTTCACTTTTGTCGCCATCACCTTGTACATTGAGTTTAGTAGTGTAATACCTCTACAATTGTTACAATCACTTAGATCGTTTTTTTTTGAAGAAGTTTAATAAAATAAATGTGATAATCTTTAGAAATACATGTTTTTCTCAGATGAAGCGATCTTATGGAGGTGATTTGAAGAAGCACAATCGGTATTTTTCAATATTCCTTTGGCTTTAGTACGCGTTATAAATGTCGCATGCTAAATATTTCAACATGACAACTATTGACAAAAACCTACATTATTGTTCTTTAGTTTAAATGAAATTCGCTTTAAAAATATAAAATTATGTTCCAATTCGTACAATTTTTTGTCGCGTTCTGGATCCCGTGTTTTTTATTAATATATTGAAACTACGAAACCTAATACTTGCACTTAACATAGTGGAGATATAAGGTGGAAACAGGTGGTCAAAATGTTCAGATAGATCAATTGATAAAACTGATTCGTATAAAAAACATTACATTCTTTGAAAACTCGTATTTCACCAACAAACTTACAATCACAGCATTGTTGTTATTTGTAAAATATTCTATTGTCGTTGTTGTTGCTGTTGCATACATTTAAATCTGCAACTGTCAAGAACAACATTATTTATCCACTTACACATACATTTGCATATGAAAGCTCCCATTTACTCTTCCATACAGCACACGCACACACAATTTACGTGCTGCAAGTCACATCCCCCCCCCAAAAAAAAAACAAATCTGTATTGTATGAAAAGTGTCCTTGAATGTTAATGCTGTATTGACCTCATGCAAATATCCACACACACACACTTGCATAAAAGGACAAATACTCTTAAATGCTATTAATTACAAGTGTGTTTGGGTGTTAAAATACCAGAGTATTTGCAGATATTCTATGTGTGTATGTCTTTTAATTTTTTGTTATGTGTATTTATGCAAACCAGACTTTATTGTATTGTGTTTGTTTGTTTGTTTGCCTTCACATGACATTATAATTTACGCACTTTTCATTTCGTTTTGCATTTTAAATTCTCCAAATTTAGCTTTGTTTGGTTTTTGGGAGATAAACTTTAAAGTTGTAGTTGTAGTAGTAGTTGCATATTTGTTTATCCTTTGCCAAATTTATAAAGTTTGCATTTTATAACAAAATTCACATACATGCACATTAGGGAGGCTCTAATTTAGCACTTTTGCGATTTTCAATGCTCCCAAGGTATACAATCGCATAACCTTGAGCCAAAACTCGAAACTTTAAATAAAATGTGAAATCCGCTTTTTAATAAAATTCTCAGCTTTTGATTTTGAAATGACGAAAAATTATTTCAGACCTTGGAGCAAAATAAGGGCCAACCTAATGCACATATATACATATTTCTGTATGTGTTTGTACTACCAACACAACTAAGTATGCATGTGCTCTAAATTTAAACTGTCTACAAACAAGGGGGATTGTTAATATACGAGTATGTATGCATGTAAGTATATCATGAATTTAGTTAGTTTAAGAGTTTTGTTTTTTAATGAACTATTTAAAATCTAGTAAATATATAGAGTCATGTTTATAAAGCGCAGTTTAAATATGTACGCTAGAGTGCATTTTAATGGAGTTTCTATTTAATGTGGCTAATTTTGTGTTAGAACAAACTTTGGAAAACAATTTTTGCCTAAAAAATAATGTTAAAGTGAAATTTTAGTATTGAAAAGGGGGGATTTTTACACTATGGGAGCGAAACAAACATAAAGCATATGGTACTGAACAGGTATATTACAAACTATGAAGAGGAGCAATTTTGCTTAGAGAAAATTAAACTTGCAAATTCCTTATTGCAGTAGGTCACTAATTCGTCTAATAATTCATATAGGCTCTTTATAAGTTCACATTTCCGAAAGCATTTTTATTTGAAAGATAATATTCAGCACGTTATTGCCAAATTACAGCCGCGGCGACAACATGGCCGAAATTATATTCAAACATTAATGCCATAAAATTATATTTCAAATAAATGCAGTTTTATTAATATCAAAAGTCTATGTTGTGTTTTACACCAATTTAAATTAATTCGCCCCTAAAAACATCCCATATTTATGGAAACGAACCTATAGTCTGAATTTCATGTCTCTAGCTTTAGACATTATGGCTGTGCAATGACTTATCACCATGAGTGACAAGGGTTTGTCATTCCGTTTATAATTTCTACATTTTTCATTTGCGACCCCAGTCAATATAGCCATCTCCGTCTGAATGTTGAAATCAACCTTCCGTAGCCCCCAAATAACTTACAAACATAATTGATACATCAATATATCGGGAATTCTTCCGGCTCGGTCGCTATTTAAAATCGAGAAAATCGGAACACAAATGGCTGAGATATAAGGAAAAAATCGGGACAACCTCGATTTTTGGTCTATATCTGGATTACTAAGTCATTAATATAGACAATATGGATATCTAATGATAGATATTTCAAAGTCCATTGCAACAATGTATATAAGGCTATAATAATTTGGAATACAATGGATCAAAATCGGGAAAAATATTTGTTAACCCGAATTTTTTTTTTACCAAAAATTTTTTTCACTAATTTCAAAAAAAAATTTTAGAAAATTAAAAAAAATTTCGAAAAAAAAAAATTGAAAACAATTTTGAAAAAAAATTTTTTTTTTTTTTTAAATTTTGAAAAAAAAAAAAAAATTTAATTTTGTGTAAGATTATAAAGTTCTGCACATCCGAATATAGCTCTCTTTATTGTTTTTTTTTTACATTTTGTTTACCTAAAAATATTTAAAATTTGTATTTTGAAGTATAATTTGCTGAAGGGTATAAAAGATACAGCAGAACCGAATATAGCTCTCTTACTTGTTATATATAGATTATACACGCAGAAAAAAAATATAGTTGAACATTGTTACTGTAACCATTTCAAATTTGAGCATAGTTACTGTAACAATATACAAACATATACATGTTTGCTGTAACCATATATATGGTTGATGCAATTATGTGAATCTTAAATTAACAATATTATTGTTGCCACAATCATATATATAGTTACTGTGACTATTATATTGTTAAAAATGTTGAAATGGTTACAGTAACCATGCACAACTATATTTTTTTCTGCGTGTATAATGCCCACTGACAACTTGAAACACACATGCCAGCTTTAGTTTCACCATTAACCTTTATTGATTCGTCCATAAAATAGACTTGATAGTCTATTATTTTTCTAATGAATCTAATCTAAAATAACTTTCGTCAATAAAATCACTGCATTATATGCGTGTCAACAAAATCAAACAAAACTTTAAATTACGTATTATATAAAATATGAAACTATGGCAGAGTTCTTGACAAGAAAAACTCGTAACTAACATTACAATAATTTTACAGAAATACATACTTATATACTGCTTAAACAAAGAGTTCCAAGATATACAGGCCCGTATTTGCCCCGTACACACACATACACCTTAACAAATGCTTGATATTTAAAATCTTTTGCAATAAACAAATGAATATAGTGTGATTTTAGGCGCTTTTATGAAAAACAAAATTTCACAAAAAGTCCTTGAACTTTTTGTTTTGCATTTGTCGCTTTTAGTTTGTGAAAAAAATGTATTTTTTAAAGCATTTAGAAGCCATAAGTAAAAGATTTATGACGGCATAACAAAAAAAGAAAATTCCTAAAATGTCACCCAAAGAATTTATTTAAATAAATAAAAATTAAAATTCAAACATAATAGAAAGAAATAAAATAGAATATTTTAAAGAAATTTATAAAAGAAAGGTAAAAAAAGTTTGTTTTAAAACAAATATAAAACGCTTAAATAAATAAACGTGACGTTTTTAAAATAAGGGACCAAAATGTAATTTAGATCAAAATAACATACAACTAAAACATTTCATCACCAGTCGCATAAATATTTTGTTAAGTTTAGTTTATAGTTATGTTTTTTATATTGCACTATGAAGCTCGGTTTTAACGAACTAGAAATTTTTAAAAATCTTCTTCTACAGCTTAAACTAAAGTTCGTTTTATTTATATACAACTGTTTTATCAACATTCTCTCCACATAGTTTTAAATTCATAACAAATTTATTAAAATGTCCATCATCAAGTTTCAAAAAGGTGGCGCTGCAAAAACCGAAAACAAAACCAAACCAAACCAAAAGAAAACATACAGGAAAACTATGGCAAGGAGTGGTAAATGCAGCTGTATCTTTCAGTTTAGTTTTAGTCGGTAACATTCTTTCTTTTTGCTTTCGCTTATTTACCCTCCAGACATTTGTATGTCTTTGGTTTGTTTCTGTGTGTCATGATATGACATGTGCCACATAGCTGTGTGGCTGTGTGTTTTTGTTTGCTGGTGTGCTTATGAGATGGCAACAAAATAGAAACATACTAAATTGTGGTTGCCACAAAATGCATTACATATGTACGTATGTATAACTCAACTCTCATCTCATTTTCAACTTGCTTCATCGCCTAGCCTCCCATATCGCAGTACAGCACAGCGCCTCGCATCGTATTGCATTTAGTTTGTATAACATTTTATTTAGTTTTTTATTTTCATAGAAATATAAAATTCATCTTTAAATATTCACAAAGAGTGTATAAAAACGATATCATTCATCGTCATGTGGATTAAGTATAACATACAATGAACACATGTGTGTGCGAGTGTTAGATAGCTTGTAATACTTGTATGTATAACATTGTTTAAACATGGATATATTTACACGATTACACTGGTTGGAAACTTGAACGAACACCATTTCCAAAGACAAGATTTTTTTTAAAAAAGTTTCGAAGAGGATGATGATAAAAACTAGTATTAAATGTTTTCCGATTGAACATATGAAAATTATAGAGCAGGAAAATGTTACTTGTATACAGGATATCTGAATACAGAGCTACAGATTTAAAGAAAATAACTTTGATTATGTTGAATATATTGTTACGAATGTGCAATAGCGATTTGAATTTAACGGTCCGCAAGGACTGCCTGCAACATTCATCATGTTTATAAGCACGTCCATCAGTAGAAGCTTCTACTTATCAACAATGTTGATAGCATTGTTAATAAGTATGGCAACACTAAATGTTTAAGCTGCTAACATTGACATCGAAAGCTCTAGAATTCGAAATACTAGTTTATCCGTTAAGAGCATTGTAGAAGATTCACGAAAGATGGCGCGTGTATAAATAGTGGCAGAGGTTGCAGTCGTGAGTTGAGTTCATCATAGGCGCTGTTAGAGCTAATATCAACTGACTTGTACATTTGAGTTTGTACATTATAGAGCGTGCGTGCATTTCTGCGAATTGATAAACGTGTATAAAGACACTGAGTGAACATTTGAACTGTTGTTGTTGTACATTTTAAATAAATAAAGAGTTGTTACAATTTTAAACTACTAAATCTGCTTTTATTTGCAATCAAAAGTATCCGGTTTATTTAAAGGAAATAAACCCCGTTTTTATACCCTTCGTGAGAAGGGTATATATAAATTTGTCATTCCGTTTGTAATTTCCACAATATAATTTTCCGTCCCTATAAAGTAATATATTTTGGATCCTTATAGATAGCGGAGCCGATTAAGCCATGTCCGTCTGTCTGTCTGTCCGTCTGTCTGTTGAAATCAATTTTCTGAAGACTCCAGATATCTTCGGGATCCAAATCTTCAGTAATTCTGTCAGACATGCTTTCGAGAAGTTTGCTATTTAAAATCAGCAAAATCGGTCCACAAATGGCTGAGATATAGGAAAAAACAAGGGCAACCTCGATTTTTGACCTATATCTGGATTACTAAGTCATTAATATAGACAATATGGATATCTAATTACAGATATTTCAAAGAGCTTTGCAACGACGTATATAAGATCATAGTAAGTTGGACCTAAAATGGGTCAAAACCGGGAAAAAAATTTTAACCGTATTTTTTTACCAAAAGTTTTTTTTCGCTAAATATTAAAAAAAAAATTTTAAATTTAAAAAAAAAAATGTTTAAATTTTAAAAAAATAAAAAAAATTTTACATAAAAAGTTTAAAAAAAATTTCGAAAAAATGTTTTTTCCAAAAAATGAAAAAAACAACTTTCAAAAAAAAAAAAATTTTGTTTACCTAAAATTACCTAAAAATTTTTATTTTGAAGTATAGTTTGGTGAAGGGTATATAAGATTCGGCCCAGCCGAATATATCTATCTCTCTTACTCGTTTTTAAGGTAAAAACGTAACAATATGTAGAATAAAGAACTGTTACTTATGAACATATGAACCTGTTATTATTGAAAATAAACATATGGATTCCGAGCCAAAAGTGTTGCTCATCTTTTGAGGCCAAGAACGAATCAAGTCAATATGGGATACTCTGTTACAAAGAAAAGTGTATCCCAGAGAGAGCGTTATGCATCAATCCAAACAAATAATAGTCGGACGGGGCAAGGTCTGGACTATAAAGCGGGTGAAGCAAAACATCCCAACCACTTCATTATAAATACTTTTTAACAGCTATTGCAATATGTGGCCTAGCGTTGTCATTATGGAATATTACGGTTTCATGTCTGGCCGCATATTCTGGGTGTTTTTCGCTTGAAACGAATCAGTTGCATTCGGTACAGGTTCCCTGAGATAATCTGGTCAGATTTCACCAGCTCATAATAGATAGGAGCCGTTTTCTCCCACCAAAAACAGAGAATTATCTTAGCGCCATGAATATTTGGCTTTGGTGTAGATTCGGCTGGTTGGCCGGGATTTACATACGATCTCTTACGTTTCGGGTTATCGTAATGGATCCACTTTTTATTGCAAGTAATGATTTTTTTTTTTTTTTTTTTTCAATTTAATTTTTTATTTATTGTATCTTCATTACTTAATGAACTAACAACAAGTATTTCAAATCTTATATCTAATAATTATAATTAATTAGTCCAGCCAGTGCCGGACGAAAAATAGTTTATTGATTGTTGCTTTTATTAAATAGGCATTCTTCCTTCTAGTCTTAGGTCAGCTGTGTCCCTCCTTCTTAATCGAGTGTGGCCACGGTTATTCAATATGTTGCGGGCCAGTGGGTTTGGGTGAATTTCAAGTTTTTTTAAATATCTTTCCACATTTTTCGTGATCTCAGTTTTTACAAGGGGCACGTTTAGATCTTTGTGTATATTCGCGTTTTTGATATACCAGGGGGCATCTGTAATCATTCTTAAAAACTTGTTTTGGCGTCTTTGGATCTTTTCTACATTTGACGCTGAGGCCGTGCCCCATAGCTGTATGCCATAACACCATATCGGTTTTATGATCATGTTATAAAGTAGAAGTTTGCAATCTAGACTAAGCGTAGAGTTTCTGCCAATGAGCCAATTAATTTGAATTGATTTCAATTTCATTTGAGTCAATTTTGCATCTATATGACTTTTCCATGTAAGACGACGATCGAGATGTATTCCGAGGTATTTAACTTCCGATTGTTGGATTATTGTTTGGTTATTGATATGAATGGGGGGGCATGATTCTCTACGTAATGTAAATGTTATATGTGTACATTTTTGCTCGTTGACTTTAATTTTCCATTGTTTTAACCATTTTTCTAATTCAAATATGTGATTTTGTAAGTAACGAGACGCTTCTTCAGGGTTTTCATGAATGCTTAGAATAGCAGTATCATCTGCAAATGTTGATGTATGCGTGCGATTGTTAGTTGGCATATCAGACGAATATATCAAATATAAAAAGGGTCCCAGGATACTGCCTTGGGGAACTCCAGCTTCAATGGGTTGGGGACTACTTAAAAAGTCTCCTTCTTTAACCTTAAATGTTCGACCAGTTAAATAGCTTTTCAATAGCTTATGTGTGTTTGCGGGTAAATTTTGACTCAGTTTGTATATTAAACCATCATGCCATACTTTATCAAACGCTTGAGAAATGTCGATAAAGAGAGCGGAACAATATTTCTTTTCCTCAAACGCTTTTCTTACAATATTTACAAGTCTATGGGTTTGTTCGATAGTACTGTGTTTTCTTCTAAATCCAAATTGATGATTCGGAATACAATTGTTTTCAATTAACATCGGGTACAGCTTGTTCATGAGTATCTTCTCAAATAGCTTTGATATATTAGACAATAGGCTGATTGGTCTATATGATTCTACTTTTGTGTGATCTTTTCCCGGCTTAGGTATCATGGTAACCAGTGAAACCTTCCATTCTGGAGGATAATATTCAAGGCGTAATATAGCATTAAAAATAAAAAGAATTATTTTTATTGCTATCCGGGGTAGCTCCATAAGCATCTTGTTACTGATTTTGTCAATACCAGGTGCTTTCTTGGAGTTTAAATCAACAATAGCCTTTTCGATCTCTCGAATCTCAAAACGTAGGGGTACGGCTGCTCCAAAATGGGGTACAACAGGTGGCAACTCAATAGTTTCATTTGATGTGTTCGGGGTAAATACTTGCTTCAAATGATTAACAAACAGATTCCCTTTTTCAGTATCATTTCTTGCCCAACCGCCACTTGAATTTCGCAAGGGGGGCTTACATATGACAGGTCTTTTAAGACTTTTTGTGGCTCGCCATAATGAGTAATCCGATTGCGGGGTTGCGTCCAGGCTTTCTAGATATTTATTCAATGATTCCATTTTTCGAAATTCCAAGACCTTTTTAAGTCTTTTTATACAATCTTTAAGCTTCGATTTGAGTTGGGGGGATCTGTGCAATTGCCACTCTCTTCGAACTCTTCTTTTTTCATTTAAGAGCCGTTCGACATCTGCAGAATAAATTCTATTATATCTGATTTGTCGGGGGGTTTGGGTAGCATGTTGAGCAGCCAGTTTGAGATTTTTATCGAAATTGATAAGAGAGTGATCGATGTTTTCTGGTGTTCTTAGCGGTATGTTTTCCGAGCAATGTGTACTAAGGTATTTTTTATATTTGAGCCAATTAATTCTTGTGCCTGTCATCGCTAAATTACCAGTCGGGGATACAATTTCTCGGGGGCTCAATAAAGTAACAATAGTGGGTGAGTGATCTGAAGATAGTTCCAGCGAGGATTCAACTTGAATCATTTCTCCAGGGATATTTTTCATCACGCTAAAATCAATAACATCCGGTATTTTTCGCGGGTCAGTAGGCCAGTAAGTAGGTTGGCCGCTCGAAATCACATTCAAACCCATTTTAGAAATTGTATCAAACAAAACACGACCTTTAGGGGTAATCAGTCGTGATCCCCAGAATGTGTGCTTAGCATTATAATCGCCAGCTGCCAGGAAACGGGGGCCTAGTGATTTAAAAAATCTATTATATTGACTTTCTGTAATTGAAAATCTAGGGGGTGAGTATATCGATGAAATCACTAAGTTTCGATGAAAATCTTCAAGACAGATAGTAGTAGCTTGAAGATAATCTTCGCAAAGATCACACATTAAGTAGTGTTTGATTCGAGCTTTTATTAAAATTGCCGAGCCTCCGCATGATCTACCTCTGGGATCTTTGGTATCATATATTACATATCCATTTATTCGAAATGAACTTCTGGACGTCAAATGAGTTTCAGAAACCAACATTACATCAATTTGTTGGTTTCTTAAAAAATATTCGAGTTCGTTTTTGTGTTGGCGTATGCCGTTTGCATTCCAGAAACATATTTTCAAACAGTTCATGGCTTATTTAGGATAGCTTGTAATAACACAGATTGCATTTTAAGCATTTCCTGCATCATATTACTCATAGAGTTGGTAAAATTGTTAACCGATTTCACTAGGGTCTCTATTGTAGCTTCCAGTCGACTAAAATTAGAAGTGGGATGTTGGTCTGCAAATTCCACATTGATATTACGGTTATTTTCACTTCCTAATGGTGGGTTTTGAGCAAAAGTTTGATTTGTTCTTAGAACACTAGCGTATGAACCTTTATTATTCATGGTTTGCGAGATTTGGGGGTAATGGGTATCAACTAGGTTCTTTGATTGTAATGAGTAATGATTTGGTGAAAAAATGTTTTTTTATAGCGTTTAAGCATAATTTCGGACATGCAAATCATCTTTCAAGGTCTCTCGGCTTCAATTGTCCCTGCCTTTGGCTGTATCCTGCTGCTCGTAAACGTTTTGAAATTGCGTTGAAAGGCAACCAATGATTTTTTAAGCTCTTGCTGAGTTTTACAACAATTTTCATGGAGTAATGCCTCCAATTCTTTGCCTTCAAACATTTTTGGCTGGCCTTTGCGATCTTTGTCTTCCGTGTCAACATCACCACTTCTGAACCGCACAAACCTTCTGAATCGCACGTTGAAACCGATGGAAGACATTCACCATAAGCTTTGGTAAGCAATTTAAAGAGTCTTCCAATAGTGACTTTCGAACTTTGGCGGTTGGTAGCGGCCATATTGTTCTAACTACTTCTTTAAAAAAAAAAAACAAACACAAACTGCGAAGCGTTTTGCTTGTCTGCAGATACACCCAGAGTCTCTGACGAGAGTCTCCTTCGAATTGACTGTCATTTATTCAGTTTTTTTTGCCAAATCATCATGGACGAATAAAGCGTTCAACAAAACGTGCAAATGATAAAATTGTTTTATCAAAATGGGTGTTCTGTTCAGGCAAAGTTCCGCGCGCTTTGGCCATTTTACGCCATGAGGTTCCTTTCTCGATGAATGAATGGTACCAACGACATGTGGTTTTAACAGGACGGTGCTACGTGCCACACACCTCATGCCACATTGTACATTTTACACGAGCGTTTTTAGGGCATGGTCATCACACGTACAAGTGGTGTGAACTGGCCACCAAGATCGTGCGATTTAACCCTTTAGACCTGGGGTGCCCAAAAGTTCCTAATGGAGTGCAAACACCAATACATTTAAAGAAAAACTAATTTTTATGGAATTTTTTTTGTTGTAAAAACCAAAACATACAAAGAATTAAGAAAAAAATACACACTTTTTTAAACAATACCATACGAAAATCTACAAAATCTACATTGATGATCGCTGTCGTCAATGGTTACCAGCAAAGCATACGAAAGTGTTGTTGCTTTGCACTTGCGTGTAGACAGTGAAGATCGACAAAAAAAACCAACAAGACAAAGTTGTTTGTGTATTTCATATTGCTAGTGCTAAGTGCTCCATTGAGTATAGAAACACACAGCCTATAGCTAAGAGCATCTACAAAAATAAATGAGCACCAAGAGTATAGGGCTTGGGTACTATTGCTTTAGTCCATTTCTTGTGGAGTTTTCTTAAGTTGAAAGTCTATGCGAATAAGCCACAAACTAAAGCTGTCCTCAAAGCCAACTTAATCGAAGCCATCGTTCAAATTCAGCCTGATTTATGAGCCAGAGTCATGGAAAATTTAACATTACGAATGCGCGCCGACCAGCGAAGATGCGACGGATATTTGCATACATTATTCCATCGATAGGCTTTTCAAACGAATAAAAAATTTTGGTGATATCTCACACACACTTTGTTTTAATTAAATTTAAAGATAGAAAACGCTTAGTGATAGACCCTTTAGAATAATCTACTTAGTTGTCTTCCCAGTTGCTACTAAAGATTTTCGTTTCTTAGTAATGCTTTCTGTACTCCTCAAGAATGTGGAATACTAACTCTCCTACACTTCAATGAAGCAGTAGCAATTCCTTATCAAATTTAGCATGAGCGTTGAGATTAATTTTAATCAGAACGGAAAAGTAAACTAAATTTGTGCTTAGAGTCACTGAGAATCCAAAGTGTTGGATGCGTTTCAGAGTACCCTAATGTCTTGTTTTGGCGATTTGTGACCTCAGGACCAGTAGAGATATTTTAAAATATTGGTTCTGATAAAGATTTTCCAAAAAATGCATTTTATAACTTTAATCTTAATTAATTGATTCTACTTTCTTTTTGCAAATGGTGTAGAACGTGCATAGACTTTCATACAAAAAAGTACATGTTAAAAATATTTTATTAACAAAAATAAATGCAACAACACAAACATGTGCAAGTCTAAGCGGATTTTTTGCTTTTTTTCATTTCATTTGAAACAATTTTTTTTTTTTTTTTTGTACTTTTCTATAGTACAATTTTAGTTTTTTGTTCTAGTTTTGTTGTTTTATGGCCCAATTTCAGGGCATCAACGTCTAAATCCATGAAGATCTCAATGAATGACAAACAGCGTTAAATTTAGTTGTATGAATGTGTTTTGTTAGTCTTTCACTGGAACATAAATGAACTGGCATTTGTTGAATTTTAGTTTTTTTTTTCTTGTCAGTTTTTGTTATTTTTTTTTTTTTTTTCTTCCTTTTTTGGGGTAAATGTGCTCAATATTTGTTAGATATTTAAAGGAAATTGTTAAAAATTTAAGTCTTAAGTTTTTAAATAATTTTGTACTCATAAATTAAAATTATCTGTAAATATATTGTAATGTTCCAATATCAAAGTTTGGTTAAGTTTTAAGTACTACTGAAAACTTTGTGATTTTGTTCTGCTAAAATTTGACCAATTATATTGGAAAATTAGGAGCTTACTACGTAATTTTATTTTAAAGAAAATATTCGAACTTTCAAATCATAATGAATTATGAATACAAGTTCCAACATATTAAAAACCCCTGAAAAAATTTGAAACAAACAAACGAAACGTTGGGTGAAGAATGAGAATGAAAATATTTTGATATTTTGATTTTTATTTATACATTTGGTAACAAATGATTGACCATAAATAGCCCGTAAGATTGGGATCATATAAACAAAAATTGTCAACTTCATTGTTCATAAATAGAAAACTAGAAAATTCATTTTATGTTTAACGTAGTAACCGCCCGAATGATATTCCCTAATTTTCTGTTTCAATGGTATTTTTTGAAAGTACCATTTCAATATTTCTTACCGGAACATCATTTTTATACCATTTATTATGTGATTTCTTCGATGGACTCAAATGGATTAGTCATCAGAGTTGGAAAATTCTATATAACTATATTTTTTCCCCTGGAAGTAGCTGAGACATGAAACAAACTTCCATTTTATTTAAAAACTTTAAAAATAATTGAATAAATTGTTTCAAAAACTAATTTCAACATGCAATAATAAAAAAAGCAGCATAATGAAAAATTGCAAGGAATAAATAAATATAACATGAAATGAAAAAATCTCCAAACTATTTATGAGATATATAGGTTAAAACGCCTTAAGGGACACATGAAACAAAAATCATTTTAAAAACACACACAAAACACACACATCCTTTAAAACATACCAACAAAATAACCCACACTCTGGCAACCAACAAATACACAAAGTACCCCTAAGAGTGTTGACCTCATCACCTCATGTTGCACGAATGTATGTATGTATGTATGTACCCCATGTTGTATAAAGTAGTTTGAACAACATAATGTTTGGAAGGGGATAGGGAGAGGGAGGGTACAACAGAAAATAAAAAATACGTTATTATCCTTCAACATATTGATAGCAACTAAGTGTAAGTATGAAAGTGTCTGTGTGTATGTGTCAATATAATTTTGAGTGTCCTTGCTGGCAATTTTCATTATGGCTTCGATGTCCTCTACTCGTACTCATATCGATGTTGTTGTCGTAACGTAAAGTAAATCCCTGAAATCGTTTCATTTTTCTTTATTCTTGTTGTTTTACATGTAACAAATTGAATTTTCTTTGTTTTTTTTTCGTCTACTTTTGGTGTCATTTACTGTTGATGTATAGAGAACAGTTGTTGTTATGTTTTTAGCATCTCTGCAAGGTTCCAACGCACATATATACACATATGTATGTATATTAGGGTGGCACCAAACAAAATTTGTAGATTTTCCCAACTAAAATAAAAGTTAAATTCATTTTAAGATACAAATTCTCAAAATATGTGCCCACAGTAATTTGAAAGCGCCCGCAGGAAATCAATATTTCATATGTTTTCTTTTGCGGGAAATATAAAAAAATCATAAAAACCTTAAGCAAGGACCTTTTTATCTTTTGATCCAGCACACAAAATACTGTGGTCTACAAACGTTTTTCTAAATAATTCAGTATTTCGGGAACTATCGTAACGAAATTTCACAAGGTTGGAGTTGAGGTGTTTTCGAATTAATTTGCAGTTGTTAAGCATCGTAGGCGGAATGGAGGCTAGTGGGTGGCCTCTCAAAGTTAGTCACTTCGGGTCTCACATTTTTTAAAAAAATCGCTAAAATCCATTTATGATTCTAATGAGCTAAAATTTAAAATATGAATAGTCCTAGAAAAGTGCTACATAAAATACGCTTACATACATTAGTTCAAGAAATATTTAGGTTAATTTTTTTTTAATTTTGCTCGATATTGTTACGTTTTAACCTTTTTAAAACGTTGGTTTATTTCCTTTAAATAAACCGGATACTTTAGATTGCAAATAAAAGCGGTTTAGTAGTTTAAAATTTGTAACAACTCTTTATTTATTTAAAATGTACAACAACAACAGTTCAAATAGTCACTTAATGTCTTAATGCTCGTTTATTAATTCGCAGAAATGCACACACACTTTATAATGTACAAACTTAAATGCACAAGACAGTTGATGTTAAACTTTAACAGCGCCTATGATAAACTCAACTCACTACTGCAACCTCTGCCACTATTTATACACACGCCATCTCTCGTGAATCTTCTACAATGCCGTTAACGGACAAACTAGTATATTCGAATTCTAGAGCTTTCGATGTCAATGTTAGCAGCATAAACATTTAGTGTTGCCATACTTATAAACAATGCTAATAACCGCATGCTATCAACATTGTTGATAAGTAGAAGCTTCTACTGATGGACGTGTTTATAAACATGATGAATGTTGCAGGCAGTCGTTGCGGACCGTTAAATTCAAGTCGCTATTGCAAATTCGTAACAATATTGTTTTTGTTTTTTTTAAATATGGCGGACAAACGGAGGGTCGATTTTTTTAAATATCAACTTTATTTGCGATTAAATTCTGAATAAAATAAAGCCAAAGTTGAAACATGTAAAAAGTCCCGTATTTTTTTAAGTTTTTCTCTTTATATTGTAGAAAAGAATTTTCTTTGGAACTATGTATAATTTATATATGATCTGGAAAGAAAACTTAATGCATAAGCGTGTGAAAATAAAATTTGGCTCATATAAGCGGACATAGACTCCGCACCCAGCCCTATACAAACTTGGTCAATTTTGGAAAAACAAATTAGGTTTGAGATAAAATTTCTAAAAACTCAAAGGACCCATTCTCAAAAAAGCTCCATATTTGTATAGCCCTATATGTTAATTAAATACATACAATTTTTTTTACTATCACAGTGAAAATAATGTCACAGTGGGCACTTTTTCTAAAAAACTAAATTTTTGGAAAACATTTTCCCCGTTTTAGGAGTTTCGGTATTTGGGAATAAAAAATGGAAAATTTATTATCCCATTGATTTAAGGACATTTGGTTTTATATTAGTTTCAAATTTTGTTATGATATCTTTAAACGTATATAAGTCAACCATTTCACACAAACGCTGGAGTAAAACACCTCTGCTATTCACTATAGTGCTGGATGACATCATGAGCGAAGTCTGTACAGAGGAGGATTTGGATTATGCGGATGATATTTGTCTACTCTTGCATAAGATCTCCAACATGCAAGCAAAGATAGATGTTCTGGAAAGACTAGCACGCAATGTTGGAATTGAGATAAATATCACGAAAACCAAAGCTATCAGAGTCAACAACGTTAGCACCGATAACATCATGCTACAAGGCCAACCAGTTAAATACGTAGAAAGCTTCTGCTATCTAGCCAGTACAGTATCAACAAATGGCGGCGCTGAAACAGACCTAAATAACAGGCTCAATAAAGCGAGAGCGGCATTAGGAAGACTACAACCAGTATGGAGAAACTCACAAATATCCAGACGAACCAAGCTTAGAATATTCAATGCATGTGTAAAGCCTACTCTGTTGTACGGAAGTGAAACTTGGTTAGTGTCAAACACCACCACGCAAAAACTACAGGTATTCATTAACAAATGCCTCAGAATCATATGCAGAATATTCTGGCCTAACAACATCAGCAATACAGATCTCTGGAACTTCACCAACGAGGAATCCATACTAACGCAAATAAAACGTCGGCCATAACCACTATCAGAAAGAATCCTGACAGTATAACAAGGATGGCGCTAGAGTGGAACCCTCAAGGTTAAAGAAAACGTGGACGACCAAAGAACACATGGAGACACTCGATACTCCAAGATCTAGGACAATGCAATCTTACATGGAAAGACGGGAAAATAACTGCTACAAATCGTGTAAGATGGAGATGCTTTGTGGAAGCCATATGCTGCCAAGAGGGGTAATGGAGAAAAAAATCTTTAAACGTTAAAATTTTACATTAATTCAAATTTTATTATATTTTTTTTTTTTTTTCAGGGAAAAAGAATTTTTAAGGTAAAAAATTTATAAAATTATTTAATTTCACTAAAATATCAATCATTAAGTCCTAAGATTTTCAACAACACCAAATACTTATATAAAAACCTTATATTTATTATTCAAGAGCTTCACAAACCATGCCTCCTTTCAAAAATTTTAACATGTTTTTATATATTGCATATATTGTAACCTTGTGAAATTTCGTTACGAAATCTCCAATAGATTCCCAATTTAAAAAAAGCGTTTTCTTTGAGATGCCAGCACACACATTTTGAGAAATGGATCCCTCAAACAAACTAAACCTTCGCTTTAGTAGGGAATATAAATGAGGCCCACCCTAATGTATGTATATATGTATATGCAATTACATGCACATTGTGTGTGTATATGTGTGAAATATATTTATACATGTGTGTGAGCGTGTATGTTTAGCCAGCAACATTTATGTTGGTCATTATATTGCTGTGTTTTGTCTTTTGGTTTTGCTACTGCTGATTTTTTATTTTATTTTTTGTTATCTAGATCAATATAATTGCTAGTTTCCATTTTAATTTCCACTTTTTTATTGTTATTTTTGTTGCAGTAGTAGTTTTTTTTTCCAATCTTACTTGGTCGTTTGCTTCATGTTGAAGAATTTAATTACTTTGTTTAAGCATCATTAAACTTTAAATGATTGTTTTTTTTTTCACCAATGCAGATTTAGTTTAACTTATTTTTAAATGCATTTTTATGTTACAAATATTGAATATTGAAATTGAGTTTGAAAGTCTTTTTTTAAAACAGGTGTTTTTGAGGGTTTTTTTAATAGTTATTAGTGTTTTACAATTAAATATGTATAAGAAGAGCTAAAATGATAGTTAAAATTGTATTTAAGTGTTAATTAATGAAGGTAAATGAAATACAAATAAATATTTTAAAATTTCAAAAAATTAAAATAAGAAAGAGGATTACACGCCACTGGGGTGTGATTTGAAATTAAGCTAATTAAATTCAATTTTAATTGAGATTATCAAATAATAATTCAAGCAAGAAAGAGTGTCATTGCCGAATCTTGTATACCCACCATCAATATGTGACAATAAACAAGTAAGAGAGCTATATTCGGCTGTGCTGAATCTTATATACCCTTCACCAAATTATACTTTAAAACAAAAATTTTAAATATTTTTAGGTAAACAAAATTTTTTTTTTTTTTTTTGTTTCAAAATTGTTTTTCAAAATTTAAAAAAAAAAATTTTTTTTCGATATATTTTTTTTAAGAATCTGTATTTTCTTTCGAATGAAATTAGATAGAAACCCTCATTTTCTTATAGATTTGATAAAAAAACATTTTTACCTAAAATACATAGAAAATAGGATATATTTAAGTTACTAATTTGGCCTCTACAAATTTTCATATTTTAGAGGTCAGTGAAGTTAAATGTATATCAAAATCCAACATCTCGACTGTGAAAAGGTAAATTCATGAATTTACTTGCTATATTTCCCTGTTCATTTAATTGCATTTATTAACTCATTAAACACAATAAAATCTCATACAATCCTTTCAAAATAGTAACTAATTGTTACACTATTTCAGTTACTAATAATAGCAAACCAAAAAAAAAAATAACATAACAAAACAGCATAGAGTGTAATTAAAAACGCCTTCTTAACAAAGTGTTAAGCCACTACAATTTATAGCAAATTTTGTTTTTTTTTAACACAAAATGAAAAGAAAACATGAAAATAAACTGAAACTGAAACTAGTGTAAATGATAAAAACGACCACTTCATATGTCATAGTGAAATGTTCATGAGAGAAATTTAAAGCAACACTCGCAATGTGTTTAAGTTTAACTCAAACATTTTTACAATTTAACTTTATTTTTTATTTTTTATTAACAGCAATTTTTTTTTTCTGAAACCCAAGTGTCCTTTATATAAAACTCTACTTTTATTTTTACAAATTTTCCCTCACTTTAATGCACACCACACATTTCAACAAATATATAGTTGAAATGATTTCTTTTTTCACAACTCTGTGTTCAATGACTTTTCATTGTTTGGCTCCGTGAGCCAAAAAGATGTCAAGTAGTACTTTACGTTTTTTCCATTTTTTTTTTTTTTGTTTTCATTGCTTCCCTTATTTATTATGTGAGGGTACAAAAAATCGAAAATATGTTCTTGTTGGCTGTTAAATTTGCCAAAAAATACAAAAAGTACAAAAAAAAAAAAAATAGTAGTGAAAAAAATTCAAGTAAATGTGGTTTTAAAGAACAATTGACTTCATTATTTTTTATTTATATTTCAGCAATTAGAGAACAAAGGAAATTTCTTAGCGAAAAAAAAATGCTCTAAAAATAAAATAAAGAAAGCAACACCCTCATAACGTTTATTTTCGCTTATTTTCAGACGTATACGTAATATTAAATTACCAAGAAATTAAAATTAATCATACGTCTGGTATAATGGTTTATGTGTAAGGGAGAATGTTTGTGTTAAACGTCTTTAGCAAAGATTTCTTTAGTTTGTGTTTTTGTGCTTTATTTTCTGTTAAATTTAAATTTGTTAACTAGTCAGCTGTAAATATTGTCGATTTGTTTTTATATTCATATTTCAATTTCTAAATTCATAAGCAGTTTCAGTGTTTGGCTGTTTAAAAAAGAAAATAAATTACAGGTTAAAATAAGAAAACCAATCATGCTTACTGAAAAATATCGTAAAGCATAATAAATATACAGCCTTCAATTATTTGCAATAAATAATATATGAGAAATGTATTGGTTTTACTATATTTACATAAAGTAAAATTTGTGTAAAATATTTACTAAGGAATATTAAACATATTTATTATAAAAGAGTAGAGAAAATGTAAAAAATTCACAAATTTTTTACATTATTTACATGATGTAAATTTCGTGTAAACAATGTAAATGAAGCATTTTAAATAGTTTTTATAATCAAGTAAATAACTTATTGTCGATTTAAATATTAAATAAATTATTTACATTGTGTAAAATAGTAAGTCAATAATGTTAACATATATTTTATGTAGCTGTATGAAAACTATGCATTTTTACTTTTAATGCAAACATGCGTAATTAAGTATAAATGAACAAAATTCAATGTTTTCCTTTTTTTGGCGATGTATAATTTATGTCAAATATTCGTTTATTGCTTATTGGGAAAATTTTGTTTAAAACATTGAGTAAATAAGTAATATAAAGGAAATGTAATAATTTTACACAATTTACATAAGGTAAAATTTTTTTAAAAAATTCACAGACATTTTTCTACATATTTCTTATAAAAAAGTATAATAAATGAGAAAAATTTAAAAAATTTTAAAAATTTTACATTATTTACATAATGTAAAGTTCGCATAAACAATATAAATGAAGGATTTTAAATAATTTGTTTATATAAATTAATGACGTTTGGCCTATTTAGTTATTAAATAAAATATTTACATTGAGTAAAGTACAATGTCAACAATGTAAACTTATGTTTTAAAAAGCTATATTTATGTCAAATATTAGTTTATTTATAAATTTTGTTTAAAACATTTAGTAAATAAGTAATATAAATAAAATGTATTAATTTTACACAATTTACATAAGGTAAAATTTTTTTAAAAAATTCACAGACATTTTTCTACATATTTCTAATAGAAAATTTTACATTATTTACATTAAGTAAAATTCGCGTAAACAGTGTAAATGAAGCATTTTAAATACTTTTTTAATTAAATAAATAGCGTATGGTCGATTTAGTTATTAAGTAAAATATTTACATTGAGTAAAGTACAATGTCAACAATGTAAACTTAAATGTAAATGTATATATAAATAAACATTTGTAATACAAACCAAATTTATTTTGTTTTACATTATTTACACCATGTACAATATAATTTGACTGACATATTTGCTTAGTATTTATTGACCAAATATTGTTAAAGAAATGCAGCAAATAAGTAATATATGAGAAACTTATTATTTTTACAATATTTACATGATGTAAAATTTGTATAAAAAATTCACCAAGAAATTATTAAGCATTTTTTTACACAAAACTAAAGTATATAAGAAAATTTCACCAATTTAGACATTATTTACATGATGTAAAATTTGTGTAAACAATGTAAATTAAGCATTTTAAACCATTTTTATAATTAAATACATAACTTAATGTCAATTTAGTTATTAAATAAATTATTTACATGATGTAAACACTGTAAATATATAATTTATAGAGCAATATATAACACATAAATTTGTATTGGGTGCATGACATAAAAATGCGGGATGTACAATAGATGGCATAACTTTTGAACGCGGGTTTTAATAATTTATATGTCATTTTGAAGGGTACATATCTGTCATTTATTCTCAATTAGTTATTGAACATTATAGTGTAAACAACAATGTTTTTTTTTTTTGCTACGAAAATGTCGAATTTTGTACTAACGAATCATCATATGCGGGAAGTTTTGCTTAACTTCTTTAATTTGAAAAAAAAAACCGCTGAACACACCGATTGCTCACCAAAGATTATGGTGAATGTGCTCCATCGGTTTCAACGTGCGAGAGATGGTTTTTGCAATTCAGAAGTGGTGATTTTAACACGGAAGACAAAGATCGCACAGTCCAAGTTTAAAGAACAAGAACTGGAGGCACTACTCTACGAAATTCTTGCCAAACTCAACAACAGCTTGCAAAATGATTGGGAGCTACTCAAACAGCAATCAAAACATTTTCCATCAGCAGGATTCATCCAAAAGCATGGAAATTGAGTACCATACGAATTGAAGCCGAGATACCTTGAAAGACGATTTTGCTTTGACGCTATAAAATAAAATAATTTTTGCACCGAATCATTATTTGCAATGAAAAATGGTTTCATTACGATAACCCAAGCGTAACAAATTGTATGTGAAGCCCGGCCAACAGGCCGAATCGATACCAAAGCCAAATATTCATGGCGCTAAAGTAATGCTCTGTATTTGGTAGGAGCAAAAGGGTCCTATAAAATATGAGCTGCTGAAATCTGGCCAGACCATCACAGGGAACCTCTACCGAATGCAACTGATTCATTTGAATCTAACATTAGCCAAAAAACGCCCAGAATATGCGGCCAGACATTGAAACCATAATATTCCATCATGTCAAAGCTAGGCCACATGTTGCTATATCTGTTAAAAACCTCTTAGAACAAAGTGGTTGGGAGGTTTTGCCTCACCCGCTTTATAGTTTAGACCTTGCCCGTCCGAATACTATTTGCGTCGATCCAAGCAGAACGCTGTCTCTGGGATATATTTCCCTTTAGAACAGAGTATCCGATATTGGCTTGATTCGTTCTTGGCCTCAAAAGATGAGCAGTTCTATTGGCTCGAAATCCATATGTTGCCAGAAAGATGGGAAAAAGTCATAACTAACAATGGCCAATACTTTGAGTAAATTTATATTGTACAAATGTTTCAAAAATTTTAAAAAATCCCACATTTTTAAGTCATATTACCGATACATAATGTCAAATTAGTATTAAAAATTCACATATAAATCATGATATATATTTCTTGCAGAAAAGTAGAGTAAATGAGAAAAATTCGCTAAATTTTTCATTATTTACCTCATGTAAATTTGGCGTAAACAATCTAAATAAGGCATTTTAAACAGGTTTTTAAATTAACTAATTGTTCTAATGTCGATTTAGTTATTGAATATATTATTTACATTGTGTAAAATAGCATGTGAATCGGTGAAAATATTTTTGGATAAATAAAAAAACACTTTCGTTAATACGACGTTACATGTAAAAACTTGATTTTACATTACTTACATAGTGTCAAAATTGTGTGTAAGTTGCATATACCCATAGAAAATCAACATATTGGAAAATATAAAAAAAAAATAAAAAATCGAGGTAAAAATTTTTAAAAATATTTTCATTTTTATACTTAAAAATTTAGAAAAACTATGAAATGTTACAACTTTCTTTTACTACAGGTGGCCAATATTTATTTACTCGCTATAACCGCCCGGAATTTCATAGAGAAAACAGATTCGTGATAGCAACCGAATTTGTTGCCAATCGAATGATTCTACCTTAGTGAGAGAATTTTACAGTTATGGCTACAATATTTTAGAAGGGGTAACACAAGTTTAGTAGCTTCAACTGAAATTCTCCTTTATCAGCTGACTTTCTGTTGATAGAACCGAAAAATTCTATGTGTGCAACCGAATCATTCGATTGGCAACAAATTCGGTTGCTACTACGAATCTGTTTTCTCTGTGTAGACATACTTTTAGTACAACTTGCACTAAATAACTATCAATCATACGTAGAGTAGACAATGTTGCATAACAAAATGTGTTGAAAACAATTTAAAAATAATGTTCCTTGCAGCCCGTACTCACATATTTAACACCCCTGGCGTATACTTATTTATTTTCTAATATTCATATGAATTAAATATTAATCATACGTATGGAACAATTTGCTCTAAATAAATATCAATCATACGCACTAGACACCGTTGCAATACAAAACATTTTGAAAAGAATGGCAAAACAAAACGTGGGTAAACAAACCATTAACAAAAAAGAGAAACAAAACACTACATGAGTAAGTTGACAAATCAACACACATTTTGAACAGAAAAACACAAACAAAAAAATCAAATCAATTGAGCAAAACGGAAACAAAAACAACAGGAAAACGCAAAAACACTTGTTAAACTTACGCACTTAAATGCCAATACACACATGCACACATACAGATAAACACCGGTAAATAAATAAAAAAAAATAACACAAAAGCAAACAGTGAATCAAACACATGAAACATGTTTCATTGCCACAGCGTTCCTTTAGCAGATACACAAAGAGACACAGTGAAAACAGTGATAGTAATGATGATGATGACGATGAACATCAGTGAACAAAATAGAGGAAAACCAGAACGGCATGTAAAAACACAACATTGTTTTTATTACACCACACACACACACATATTCTTACATATACATATATATACACTCTAAGAGAGGAAGGGAAGACACGTGTACCGCACAAACTGTGCTACAGTTTTATGGCATTTTCTGTTTTGTTCACAAATTCTTCAATATTTTTGTTGGCATTTTCCTCTTTGTGCCCGTTTTTCTGAATGACGTAGAAACTCGAAGGATGGAAAAGAATACAACAACAACTAGATGACTCGAACAATGTAGTATATGAGAAAGCCGGCTAGGTATATATACCAATATACTTACATATACATAAATATATGCATGTAATACATATGTATGTATTTATCTTTGTGTATATTTGTGTCTAACCATACTTATATAAAAAACTGGGAATCCTGTGGGAATTTTACACAAAGATGTAGAATTCTAGGAAAATTCTAGAGAAAAATATTTTAGTTGTTGCAAGAAAACAAAAATGGTATAAAAATAGAGCGCAGAAAAAATTTTATGAAAAATATATATATATATCTACATATATTTATTATATAGAAATTATGTACTCTTAGAGCGGAAGTGGAAATAAGTTGTAAAAAAATTAACAACAACAAAAACACCACCAGCAGCAGCAGCACTGGTAGCAATGTAAACTGTAGGAAAATATACAATAATTCACCCGCACAATGACGCTGAGATGACGACAATTTACAGTGGGTTTTTGAGGAAAATTTACAAATTGTTAAATTATTTACATGATGTACAATACGCGTAAGTGAAGCATTTTAACTAGTTTTTATAATTAAATAATTGATTGATTGTCGCTTTAGCTACTTAATAAATTATTAACTTTGTGTAAAAAAGTACGTAAAAAATGTAAACCAATATTTTATACAGTAATTTAAAATAAATTTTTATTAAAAAAATTAGTAAATAAGTATAATCCAATAACACTTAAAACGTTTGACATTACAGACAAATCCAGGTATAACAAACGATATGTTGTCAGACCCATTTGTTACATTAAAAAATTCGTTAAATCGATGTTTGTTTTTTAAACAAGTAGAAGGCTGACTATCCTCCAAATTTTCCATCTTTTGTAGGAGGGTGACTTGAAGAGGAATTTCGGCTTTAAAAATCTATAAGCATTATTTGAATGAAGATAATTTACAGGCAACACTTTGTTAAGAAACGAGTGGGATTTCTTTGCTTTCCAAGGAAAGGAGGTTTTATATTGTTACTCTACACTTGATAACATTCTCCTGGGGCACTAGGTTCTCTAACGTGAACACAGGTTTTATCTCAGCATTGAATTTAACTTTAGCATTTGGATTGTGTACAACTATAATTTTTTGCAATTTTTTTTTTATTGGCTGCACTAAATTCTTAAAGGAGTCTTACATCTTATCTTTTTTTGAATATAGATAGCCAAAGCATTTTGGTATTTCTATGACTTTAACTGTATTTACACAATGTATAATTTGAGTCAAATATTCCGTAAGTACTTATTGTTCAAATTTTGTATAACAAATGTTGTAAATAAGTAATATATAGGAAATGTATTATTTTTTCAATATTTACATGATGTAAAATTTGTGTCAAAATTTACTAAGAAATTTTTATAAATATTTCTTATAGAAAAGAACAGTAAATGAGAAAAATTCACTCATTTTTACATTATTTACATGATGTAAAAATTGCGTAAACAATGTAAAAAAAATTTTACAATTTAAAAAACTACTTAATGTCTATTTAGTTATTCAATCAATTATTTGCATTGAACGTCAGTACGTCAATAATGTAAACTTATATTTTATACAACAATATGTAAAAAATGAACAAAATTGTATTGTAAATTTATGCAATGGTGTATTGCTGTATATTTTCTTAGTGTAAAGAAAAAATGCAATGCATATAGAATGATGCAAGACCATTTGCACAAGATTGTGAACTCCGCTAATATGTTTTACATTATAAACACCATGTATAACGTGTGTCAAATATTCACTAAATACTTATTGTCCAAATTTTGTTTAAGAAATGCAGTAAACAAGTAATATATGAGAAATGCATTATTTTTACAATATTTACATGATGT
Organism: Calliphora vomitoria; assembly: GCA_942486065.2. Taxonomy (NCBI): domain Eukaryota; kingdom Metazoa; phylum Arthropoda; class Insecta; order Diptera; family Calliphoridae; genus Calliphora; species Calliphora vomitoria. Next base: position 46,408,301 of record OW818032.2, read on the forward strand.
AAAATTTGTGTCCATTATTCATACATATTTCTTATAGAAAAGTAGAGAAAATAAGAAAATTTCACTAATTTGGACTTTATGTACATGATGTAAAATTCGCGTAAACAATGTAAATGAAGCATTTGAAACAGTTTTTATAATTAAATAAATGACTTATTAAATAAATGAGTTATTAAATAAATTATTTACATTGTATAAGATAGTATATCTACAAAGTAAACATATATTTTATAGAACATTATATAAAAATATAGATTTTTAACACAAAAACGTAAATAAGTATAAATCAAAAAAAAATTAATGTGGTGTTATTTACACAATACATAATTCGAGTCACATATTCATTCGAGTACTAATTGGCCATGATGTAAAATTTGTTTAAAAAATTCCCGAAAAAATTCACAAATTTTTTACATTATTTACATGGTGTAAAAATTATGTAAACAATGTAAATGAACAATTTTAAACAGTTTTTATATATGTAAATAAATAAATAATTTAATGTCTATTTAGTGGTTAAATAAATTATTTACATTGTGTAAACCAGTTTGTCAACATATACACATTTTTTACACAAAAAATTAGTAAATTAATAAAATTAATGAAGTTATTTATACATCTGTCCAATTCACAATCGGTGTCGTTGTAAGTTGTATGTTGTATGTCATAAATATTTAAAAAAAAAAAAATTTTTGAAACAAAAACAAAATATTAGTAAAAAAATTACGACATACAACGATACAACGCTACGTTACCGATTGTGAATTGGGTATATATATAATTTGATTCATATATTTGCTTAGTACTTATAAGTAATATAGATGAGAAATTTATTATTTTTACAATTGGGGTTTCAAGTCATATTGCCATAAAGTCCTAATATATTATGATACTTTAATCAAATTGTTGTTGAGCTATTTGGACAATATGACCTAATAACAGACCGTCTGAATCCCCCAAATATTTACATGATGTAGAATTTGTGTCAAAATTCACTAAGAAATGAGGAAAATCTACAAATTTGTACATTATTTATATTAAAGTGATTAAATAAATTATTTTTATTATGTAAAATATAATCATGTAAAATAGTATGTAAACATCTGATTTTACATAAAATAATTTTAGTTAAATATACAAACTTGATTTTACATTATTTGTATACAGTGGCAAATTCACTTAAAACTTTTAAAACATATGTATAAGAAAAGCAACATTTGCACGAACAATATAAATTTATTATTTTCAAGAATTTTTTTTTATGAAATATAAGATTTATAGTTGTTTTTGTTTAAGAAAAACTTATTTTAATGTGTAAACTAGGGTTTCAATAATGTAAAGAATTAATTTTAGCAAAATCCAGTAAGAGAGCTATATGCGATTGTGCCGAGTCTTATATACCCTTCACCAAATTATACTTTAAAATAAAAATTATAAATATTTTTAGGTAAACAAAATTTCAAAAAAAAATTAATTTATTTTATTTTTGTAATTTTTATTCTTTTTCAAATTTTTTTTATTTTATTTTAAAAAATTTATTAGTGAAAAAATTGTATGACATAAAAAATTTTGGTGAAAAAAAAAGTAGGGTTAAAAAATATTTTCCCGATTTTAAACCATTGTAGTCGTTATATACGTCGTTGCAAAGGTCTTTGGAATATCTATCATAAGATACCCATATTGTCTACATTAATGACTTAGTAAACCAGATATACATCAAAAATCGGTTATCCATGTCTTTTTCTTATACACACATATATAGCCTTATATCTTAGTTGTTCGATTTTGTCGATTTTAAATAGCAAACGAACCGGGTCTATAGCGGATATATGCGGATGTGTGTGTGCATCATGTATGTAAGTTATTTGAGGGCTACGGAAAGTTGATATCAACATACAGAAGGTCACACTCCGCTATCTATAACTATAAATTTACATAATTTATTTCATGTTAAACATAGTTTACGAATATTTATTAAACAAATTACTTAAATACACGAAATATAGACAAAATTCGAAATTTTACATAAAGTAAAATTTTTGAAAACAATGTAAAATTAACAAATTAAAGTATGTGTAAATTACAAAATGTGTAAATTATTTAAATTTGCAAGAAAAACCTAACATAATACATTGTGTAAAAATTCTGAAAATTATTTTCATATTCATATTTAATAAGCAAATAGCTTTATTTGTAGAAAAATATAAAAAATTCAAAATTTTATATAATGTAAAATAACCATTTAGTTTAATTACAAGTAAAAAACATTGCATTAGTTTAGAAATCATTCGCCTCCATTATCACTTAGCGTATGATTAATATTCATTCATAACGTATGCTTATGTACGTATAATTAATATTTAATTCATGGAGAAACCATATAACAAGTATACGACAACAAGTATAAACTTATTTTGTGAATAATAAAATAAATATCGAGAGAAAATTATAAATAGGTAGAACCAAAATTTAAATGATTTTCACAAAATGTTTAATATATCGTATCATTTGTCTTCTTAATCCTACATTATATAAAAGAAGTGCATCAATGAAAAAGGTTAACTCTCATTTCTATATCCATATGTTTGTTTGAGGATACCATACCATGATTTTTTTTCTTATTTCTCGCAAAGAAAGCATATGAAATATTAGTACCATGTCAAAGGTATTTGAAAGGCGCTTTTAAAGATGTATCAGAAAGATGTATTTCGTAAAAGTTCAAAAATAGTAAAATTTTTGTATTTTTTGGCAAACATTTTAAGTTTTTAAAATTTTAATATAGAATTATTTAAAGTAATTAGTTCAAATGAATACATTATAAACGTTTTTTTTTTTTTTTGTTTTTTCAAATTCAGTCTAGTTCGATTTTTTTTTAGTTTTTTTTTTTCAAAACTATTTTCTTCCAGATCTAATGTTTGCTATTTGTTCAAGCAAATCACAATTTGGATATCAAAATAGAGCTTTCCATTGGTATATAATAATACATAATTTTATTGGGTTATTAAAGAAACATTTTAGTTTAACTTTGAACATTTCAAAAATGTTTCGTGGGTTGAAAATAGCTTTCCAAAAATTCAAATAAATTCGAAACAGACTGAAATTCGAAAAACGGAAAGAACCATTAATTTAAAATAAGCCACTGAAAGCGCCTGTCAAAGATCTTGATGCAAACATCCACAACATTTTAAATTCAAACTGATAGATATGCATTTAAAGAGGATCGTTAGGTTCAAAAAGGGATGGGTACACAAGCAGTTTTATTTTTAGCATATATTGTCGTGTAATGCACGACGAACCTTAGGTCATTTCAAACTTTATACATTTTCAAGGTTATATTCTGCATATATATAAATAAATTTTAACCAAATCCACTATCAAAATATTCTTGAACATTCGTGTTACGTTCATTTTTTGCTCATATAAATGGGATCCATATATTCTTACACTAATTATGATAAACTCAAAATTATAAAAATTATTTAAAAGTATTTGTTCAACCTGGAAGCCACAGAATTTCTTTATATGACTTAAGAATACATTCAACTTTTCTCACTTCATTTCTAGTTTTACCTCCATTTTTGCCCACCGTTCAGTGTCGACAATGTATAAGTACGTATTTTAGTTTGTGTGCTAAAAAAAATAAAAAAAACTGCAAGAATGTTGGTAACAAGTTCTTAGTAATGAGCAAAGCATGTACATCTGTATGGGTAAGAGTGTCGTCGAAAGGATAACAACAAAAAAGAGGCTGCTGAGCCGGGTAAAATAAAAAACGCTACCAGAAACAGGGAGTGAAAAATTCAAACAAAAACAAAAATAATCTAAAAATTCAACACAAACACACTATATTTTTTCCCTAACATTACATATAGAAATAAAGAAAATTTTCTGCATAGAAATTTTACAAGAAAATTTAAATTATCTCGACAAAAAAGTTAAAGAAATAAAACTATTAGTAACAAAAAAGTAGGAATATATAAATTCCTTAACTGTTTTTTCAATTAATTTTTTGAAATTGTATAGAAAAACGCCCTTTTCTTGTAGTTTTATAAGTAAAAAAAGGGTTTTTAGTAATTCTCTATTTAATAATTAAGTGATTTTATAAATTTGTTTGTAGTTTTTAACAGTTGTTGACATTTATGTGGTTTACAAATCCATTTAACACACAATTAGCAATAATAATAACACGCACATACTTTTAGGCGCTTAATACATTTAGCAACGGCACGCCACCACATTTAATACATTCGTTTGACAGTAACGCTATGCTAAGGCCTTTGCTTTGCATATTTGCTTGAAATTTTATTTTATTTTTTTAACTTGATTAAATTTGCTTTTATTTTTCTTAAATTTTATTAAGATTTTTCTTTTCGTTTTGCTTCAAATACAAAATCGTTATTTTTATTGCGTTTTAAATAGTTCGACTTTCAAATTCATACTAAAAAAAACTCTCTAGATTTTGTGTGAGTTCAATGATACAATTTTTTTTTAGGTTGTTGGTGTGTTTGTTGTACAAAAACCAGCAACAACAACCACTATGGCAAACAGCAGCTAAAAGAAACACAGCAAGAAGCACAAGAAAATGAATGAACAAAAAAGACACACAAAAACCAGCAGCAACAACAACGTCATCTGTTTGCTATATTATTGCAAAGATGTGAAACGGAAAATTTTAGGATATACACCAACAATTTCATAAAAATAGTACTTTTTTTAGTTTCAATGGTACTACAAGTTATTCATTTCATAAAATACGAAGCAAACTCTTGGGCAGCCGTTTTGTTATATAAATTGTGTTAAATAAGTCATTGCTTATATCGGTTTGTGCAGTACAGAAGTGGTGATTTTGACACGAAAGCACAGATCGCCCAGACCAGCCAAAAAAGTTTGAAGACCAAGATTTGGAGGCATTACTCCATGAAGATTGTTGTGAAGCTCAACAAGAGCTTGCAAAATCTTTAACAGCTACTCACGCAGCAATTTCAAAACGCAATTTCCTTGCGAGCAGCAGGATTCATCTTAAAGCAGGCAAATTGGGTACCATGACGATTTTGCATGTCCGAAATTATGTTTGAACGCTATAAAAGAAAATCATTTTTCCACCAAATCATTACTTGCGATTAAAAATGGATCCATTATCATCATCATGACCTGTTAAAAACTATTTAGAAAGTATTGATTGGGAAGTTTTGTCTTTTAGTCCAGAACTTGTTCCGAAATTATTTGTTGCGTCCCATTTTCCTTATAAATTACACAAAGTACTAAAATAAAGTGCACTCCCATCTCTTACCCATATACACATGAATATACAGAGCTGAATGTAAATAAAACGAAACTCAACGTGTTTTCACGAAGCCGTTTAGTTCAAAAGTGTCTACTCGTGTAAGTAAGAGTATGTGTGTGTGTTTGTGTCTGTATAAACGATGTTTTGTTTTATTTTATTTTTGCACGTTTTTGCACAAACAAAACAAAACAAAACAACAAAACAAAGCTGCTTGAGAAAATTTACAATAACATAACGGTAAATTCACCAAATTCACCAAGCCTTAAACTCTCGCTCTCTCTTTTTCTCTTTTTCTATAAAAACATTCCTCTTCCTTGGTAATTTCTTCTATTTTACAAACTCATGCCTACAATTTCCTAAATATTGCTCTTAAATCTCTTAAATTTTAATACTCTTTTTAGTTGTAATACACAGCCATAATATTTTCACACATTTTCTTAATATTTTATGAGTTTTTTTTTCCTATTTGTTCCGTTTGCTCACACAAATCGCTTTAAGCTGCTTTTTTCTTTAGTATGGCTTTTCATCAGCTTATATTTATAAGATTTTCTCTGGTCAATCAAGTTTTCCATGTTATCTGTGCACTGGGTGTCTGTCTGTCTGCCTGTTGTAGGTCCTACTGTCTGTTGCTATTGCTTATTGTTAACGTTTTTAGAGACTCTTCGTGTATATTTGTTGTTGTTTATGACGTATAATTTTTAACGTTGTGTATATTGTATTACGTTTTACTATGAATGTAATTTAAATTACTTTTGTGAATTGTATTTCGCATGGTATATTTTGTAGATATTTTTTAATATTGTTACTTTCTATTACTTAGTACTTACGTAAATGTTTAATAATATGAGGACAAGGTGAAAGGTTCCGTATTATAAAATGTTGACTTACCTACAAAGATAAAAAGAAAAGGGAAATTATTAGGATTTTATTAATTATAAATAATATGATGGTTAAATAATAAAATATTGAACTCTTCACCAGATACATCTAAACAAGAACAGTTGCAGGGCGCCAAAAAGTACCAATGGACTCTAAAGTTACACAATTTTCAATGAAAAGTATTATATTTTGGTAGAAAAAAAGCGTTATAATGTTTTTAAAATTGAATGAAGCGTTCAAAAGTTATTCGATCCTATACATTGCTAAGACCCCTTTCACATTAGGCAATGTAGTTGCGCAAGTCTGTTGTTTTATTTTCAAAAATAAGAATGAAAGAACAAATCAACTTGCTGTGTACAAGCAAGTCTGAACTCAAACATCTGCAAACACAAAAATTGCGCAGAAGACTTGCATAACTAATTGCCTAATGTGAAAGGGATCTAACATTGGAAAAATTTATATTTATATGTATACTACCCAATAAGAGGTTCGTTCCTTAACATATCGCAATGAAATTTGTTATAAAGGTGGAAAGGTGAATAATTTGAAATACATCCTACTATCAAAAACTATTAACCGTTTGGGAATCTCAGTTCTGAAATTTTAGAAAATTTTGCAAAAGTTCAAAATTTCGCAAAAAAAAAAGTGCAATTAAGATGATCTTAGGAAACCCCCTATTAGTATTGTTACGTTTTAACCTTTTTAAAACGTTGCTTTATTTCCTTTAAATAAACCGGACACTTTTGATTGCAATTAAAAGCTGTTTAGTAGTTTAAAATTGTAACAACTCTTTATTTACTTAAAATCTATAACAACAACAGTTCAAATAGTCACTCAGTGTCTTTATACATGTTTATCAATTCGCAGAAATGCACACACACTTTATAATGTACAAACTTAAATGTACAAGACTCACTCACGACTGCAACCTCTGCCACTATTTATACACACGCCATCTTTCGTGAATCTTCTACAATGCTCTTAACGGACAAACAAGTACATTCGAATTCTAGAGCTTTCGTTGTTAATGTTAGCAGCTTAAACATTTAGTGTTGCCATACTTACAAACAATGCTAATAACCGCATGCTGTCAACATTATTGATAAGTAGAAGCTTCTACTGATGGACGTGTTTATGAACATGATGAATGTTGCAGGCAGTCGTTACAGACCGTTAAATTCAAATCGCTATTGCACATTCGTAACAGTATATTTTAGTTGGTTGGTTGTTGTAAGTGGTAGTTTACTGCGTGCGAACAATCAAGTAGAGTCGAAGGGACCCCGTTTTGACAAAAACCACACTACTCGTCAGATGTAATGTCGTTTACACCGTAATGTATATAAAATGTCGAGTTTGCTAGACCCAACCTGTAGCCTTGGGATATCTCAGTAGGTCGTTAATTTTAGACCCGGCTACCTCACCAAAGTTGGTCAATATATAGTTGCCCATGAATTTATGCTTCATTACACTTAGGGCTGGGCACTCGCAGAGAAGGTGGAAAATCATTTCCTCTTTTTCCTTATCCTTACAGCTACGACAGTGGTCGCTAAAAAGGGAGTCCCAGACGATACGCTTGCTTGCTCAACGTCCAGTGCCCCGTTAATACTGCCAGCAGCCTTGATATATCCCTTCTATTCCGGGTTATCAGTTGCATAGTACGTTTTTTTCGTTAAAAGAGGGCCACATCGACATGGCCGCCCTACATTAAATTAAGCAATCTATTCTCAGCTTTTGTAAGAAAGTGTCTGAAGATAATACCTTTATTGCTACTGTGACCGCATTGGATATATGTAAGGCAGATCCCATTCTGGCTAGATTGTCTGCCCAAAGTAAAGGGACCCAAAGTAAAGTAATGTCAGATAGACGATCTAGCCTTGAAAGAGAGTGCTTACATTGCCTGTAGCCTTCCGTGAAAGAAGTTCCGCCTGACTGTCGACAAAAATACCTATATTGCCGCGAGTATAATGATCATATAGTGTATTACAAGCTACCATGATTGCAAAAATTTCCGCCTGAAAGTTCGTCACAGAAGACGTCAGAACCAACACCACAGCTCATTTTTGAACCGTCTGTATATATCCTGGTGTCATATTCGTACACAGAAAAAAATGGTAACAGTTACTAAGTTATTAAACAAATTTGTTTGAAATGTGATTTAAATTTTCAATAATTTTTTTATTTAATATATTTTTTTTAATACTCATATCAACAATTTATTTTAGATATTTATTAACAATTTCAGTTGTTGAAATTCAATGGGAATATTATATTGAAAGTAACAAAAATAAATGTGTCAAGAAAATAAAAATTAAAGAAAAATATAAAAATGTTTTTGTTTAATAAAATATATGTTTTCTTTTATACATTTTGAAGAAGTTGGAGTTTCTACATGGTAAGTTGAATATGAAACTATAATCTATCGCTGTAGGCCAAACAATTGGACATCAATTTTATATACAAAACTTTTTTCAACAGGATTTTAAATGGACATTTTCGGCATCAAATGCGTCCTGTATAAAAGGAACTTATTCAAGAACAATACTGGAGGAGCCATCTAAGTATATAACCTTTCGTAGAAAGAGATATTGATCATAGTATCTACTGGTTCAAAAGGTGAGACAATGGCTATATACACGCTTTAACATTATATTTTAAACTTATATTTGTTATTATTATAATAATTTGTAAATTTGTTTATAATAATAAAAAAAAAAAACATTAAATCCATCAAATTGAATTTTTTATTTAAATAAGAAAAGGCTATTGCAGATATATAATTTATACAATAAACTAATAACAATATAATTATTCAATATTACAAACCTATTGTTAAAATTTTACTGTTGACTGTTAACAAATATATTGTTTAATTTCACAAACTCATTGTTAAAACTTATTGATGAGAGTTAACAATTTTAAGTAACAAGAATATTTTTTGTATCTACAAAAACGGCCTTTTTAATTAAAAAATTAATTGTATTGACGAATTTGGTAATTCATATGACAAATGATTTGTCGTAATTTTTTTCTGTGTATACGAAATTACCCCACTCACTCCTGAAGGGAATTTAGACCTATCAAAATATGTGTATGGAGTAATATAGTCAGAAGGTTGTGATCTCCAACATCCAGATGCGTGAAGCCTCGCTGCGCTGCAGGCAAAGGTGGCCATTATGTGAAGGTCTTTCTATTGGCACAAGGTGCAGTATAGTGTTCAGTATATTTTAGTAGTTTTATATTTAAAAGCTATTCCTGTTTTTCATTAAAACATTTTTTTAGGTTTTTTTACCAAAAAAAAAAATAATAAAAAAATTCAAAGTTTTCTCAATTTTCAAATATAAATCGTTCATTTTTGAACCCGTAAGAGATATTACTATAAAACTTTGTTTATATGATTTTTTAATTTTTTGAAAACTTGAATTTTCAAATGCGTATAACTTACTAACTATAAGAGATAAATAAAGAGCTCTAGGAATATATTAAAATCTGAGCCCTGAGATTTCTTTAAAAACATCTACTTTTCCAAGTTTGACTCATAATATTTGAGTAATTTTCAATACCAAACAGCATAGGACAATTATAAACATTCTTGATAAATCCCATTAATTTCAAATTTATATTTTAGAAGTGAAAATGTTTTACACAGACCCGACGGATCAAGAATTTGTATTAATTGAATATTTCCTAGTGTTTCATTAATTAATAGTATAAGTAATTTTAATATAGTTAATTAAATTATTAAACATACTGTCATTGTCATTAATCTATTTGAAGCATAAAACTACACAAATTGTTTAATCTTGCAAAACTTTCCCAATTAAAAAAAGATAAATTACTCCATGTGAACGAAGACTCATCCCAGCTACACAAAATCCCTTTAGTAACTAAAAATTAAATATGGCATAATTTCTCCATACATATTGTGTATGATTTATTTAAATAGAAACAAATACTCAGCATGTTCAACATCCTGCCACTATATCCGGGTTTTCTTAAACTTTTTAAAACTCCAACAGCAAATAAATCACACCCAATTTTTAGCACTTGTTAGTAACTAAAATTTTGCCAATTTTTTATTTTCTTATTTTATTATTATTTTTAAGACAGAAAATAGCAAAAAAAAAAAACATCACACTCAGACGAGACAAAAAATGTCTTTCGCTAACAAGACAATGAAATTCCTGCACAAAAACTGACTTCGACTGGTGCTCTAACTGCTGTTATGGATGTAATTTGTGTATGTTTCACTATTTTTTTTCCTTCCATTTTCTGCTTCTACTATGTATATTTTCATGGCTGATGACATTTTGTAAGCGCCCCATTTACAAAATGTGCTGGTAGTAAAGTGTTGAGGGATGGCATACCCGACCAGACCTAAGACACAAATTTGTTGTTTAAGGCCAAGACAATGTGTAACAGAGCCAGCGAACATACGCGTCAAGTATATGGCAGCAACTAAAACGGAAGCTAAACGCAAAAATTTTAAAACACAGCAGAGTTGAGCTAAAAAAAAAACGTGCACAAGTAGCAGTTAAAACAATTTTTTTTTTGTTAGAAAAACTAAGGAATATAAACATCAAGTGCTGCTGCTAAATTCTACGTACTTGCAGGGTTTTGGAGTTGTATAGAGGAAAAAATGCAAGGAATGTATACAAGTCATATAGTTTTTTTTGGTTTTGTGTTAAAGGGAGTTAAATTGTATGTAATCGTTGGGTTGAAGTTAATAATTAAGGGTCAATAAATAGCAAACTTTGACATGGTAGAAAATTGAAGAAGTCATAAGTTAAAATCCATCTCTTTCTAATGTAGGCTTTCAAAATAAAGACATTATTTGCTTTTAATTTAAGCCCTGTAGAAATACTACAACAATCTACACTACAACATGATTGTTTACACACATTAAATTCATTTACACAATACGTCAATAAGTTAAGCAGTAAAGTGATAAAAATTGTTGTCTCACACTTTAGTTCACTACCTTTCTCCTCCTAACCCGATTTTGATGATTTTCAATACCAATCTGCCTATAGCAATGGTAATTATTCTAGATGAATTACGTTCATTTTGGTTTTTTATATTTTACGTAAGGATGTTTTACACAAACATACATAAGAACAGAGATATATTTACTTATAATTTCATTAGAATATATGTGGGCACATCTTTGTTCATAACTTTTCTTTTACAAAATCGATTTTTCTGATTTTCAATACCAAATTGCCTAGGGTATTGGTAACTATTCTAGATGAATCTCGTTTATTTCGATTTTGTATTCAATATACAAGAAATGCTCCAGTGTATCATCATCCTCCTTTTATGCCCTACAGACCACATTATTATAAAGTTGTTGGATGCGAATGTGGTTTACGGCTAACAGTCGTTGTCCTCATATTCATAGGACTGATTTTGGTAGTGTTCAGGACCTTTGAGCTGCTTATATCCAACACAGCTGCTTATACCCAACCCATATAAATTTTCAAATGGAACAAGGTAGGCACAATCAATTTCAGTTGTGTTGGATACCTAGCCCCTCTATTTATTTCGGAAATTAGGGTTATTTAGAAGGAGTTTTCTCCACGGTACCATACTGGCTTCAGAGGAAATTTTCAACCTCTCACCGAAGAGGATTTTAGGCTAAACTTAGATTGTTAAAGTGGTTATTCAAATCGTCAATCGAATCTAATTGGAAAGTTTCCTGCGAGTTGAATGTGTTATCAACACTGGAAGCACTTTCCTATGATCTTGTTTATTTTATAATAGACTTTCCAATATTTGCTTTACATTGGGGTTTCGTCATTATATGCTAGCTATCTAATATACTTCTGATAGTGTTTGTTATGTTTATCAGTTAACCATTCATTAAACTCTTTCCTTAGCCTCTGAAAGGCTTTAGAGTTCTCAAGGTTAAATGTGTGGATACCTAGTCCGAATTTTCGTTTTTAATGATGTCACAACGACCGGGGACACAGATAATCAAATATCCATTATCAGGAATTTATTACATTCCTGAACATATTAACAACATATTTTCTAAGCATTATGATAGAAGCCCGGAAAAATACGAATTATTTCGCTACTTTTATTACACTTTAACCATTTAAATCTCTCTGTAATTGCTTCAAACTCAGCCTGAACTACATCGATCGGGAATCTGATGCCACTTGTTTATCATCAAAACTCTGCCTCATCTGGTCGCTTAATTTCAGAGTGAATTATTCTTTATATCCCATATTTCTCTTGGTCTACTGGTGATGGAGTTCATATTCATAATTTAATCTTAGTTCTTCTTGGTAATTTGATGCACATCTTCTAGCATCAGGCTCTACAAGGATGCCCTAAATCACTCACTCATGTTTATTTAGAATATTAAGTCCTCATCCATACTGTGAAACATTTGCTGCAAAACATTTGAGTTTGTCGATAAAAGGGGAAAGAAGAATGGAAAAGTATACTCTGTTTCATGTACATAAAGTTTTTGTTGAGTATGTCATCCACACTTATTCGTTCATATTCGTTCTGTACAGAAATGTCAAAAACTGAAAAGCAAAACCTTCACTGTATACACGAAAGCAGTTTCAAAAAAGAATTTAAAAAGTTTTGGAGCAAATGTTTCACAGTGTGGACCAGGACTAAGTCTTTTTCCATTACGTTTTCAATATAATGAAAAACAACTGAGTACCTCCATTATTTGTGGTTCTTTTTAAGGCATTTTTAATCATTCTGCAGAGTTCTTGGCCTCACTCTCGTAGTGTATTTCTTTTGAGAGCTCCAAGACCCGTGACTTTAATTTACTTTGAGAACGTCCTTATTCACATAGAACCGCGACATTAATTCAGAGCAGGAATCGTGTTTTGCTTCCATACAACTCTCAATACAGCTTCTCGCAATATTCCAAAAATGGTGAAAAAACATAGTAGAGTAAGGTGAAGAACTGCTCAAACTAAGGAAGGGCTTCCAGGAAAAGAATCACGAATAAAAATCGTGTAATATTTAATACAAAACAAAAGTTGGTAAGTGCTTACAATTTACTGCAATATTACATGATTTTTGTTGCCGATTTAGTGCTTTCAGAAAGCAGAAGGTAGTTCTTCGCCTTTGGAAGCTAAATATTCTGAGAAGCTGTATGGAAATTAAAAACGATTCTTAATTCTTACAAATTCAAAATATTTCTAGAAGGGACCATGAATCACCGTTCGATCTCATTACAGATGCCTATAACCGATTTCTTTGTTTTTTCATAATTCCTCATGCCCTAAAAGATTTGCCAATGGATCACTTTTAGGCTTATTTCCCATTTAAAGCCCGTATCTACAAAATAGCATTTGCACATTTTTCTTCTGCTTTCAATATGAAATCTCCACGAGTCTTCGTTCGAGTACTGCTTCAATAAATATATTTGACATTTCTAGATAAGTATAGTCCATTAAGCTCAGCTGTAGGATCACTAATTTGCTCTCTCAAATACATCTATTACGATTTCAGTATCTCTAGCGACTCACTTCGTATGGAGAGTTTCAAAGTTTAAAAGTGTATTTATTCCCAAGATGATATAAGGATGTAAATTGGGCTAAACATAAATAAAATGTTGTATATGTTGTCTTGGGAAAAAATTTAAATATATTGTTACGTTTTAAACTTTTTAAAACGTTGGTTTATTTCCTTTAAATAAGCCGGATACTTTTGATTGCAAATAAAAGCAGTTGTAGTAGTTTAAAATTGTAACAACTCTTTATTTATTTAAAATGTACAACAACAACAGTTCAAATAATCACTCAGTGTCACTTTATAATGTACAAACTTATATGTACAAGACAGTTGATGTTAACTCTAACAGCGCCTATGATAAACTCAACTCACGACTGCAACCTCTGCCACTATTTATAGACACGCCATCTCTCGGGAATCTTCTACAATGCTTTTAACGGACAAACTAGTATGTTCGAATTCTAGAGCTTTCGATGTCAATGTTAGCAGCTTAAACATTTAGTGTTCCCATACTTATAAACAATGCTAATAACAGCATGCTATCAACATTGTTGATAAGTAGAAGCTTCTACTGATGGACGTGTTTATAAACATGATGAATCCATATGCAAAAAAAGGAAAAAAATAACTTTTTTTAAAAACTATCAAGAACGGTTATTGCTAGACCTTAAATAGTTTAAGAAACATCATAAAACAAACTATAGTTCATTTTGAGGTTGGTAACAAAATTACAATTTTCTGTTAGTCTGCATAGTAATCAAGCCTAAGTCCCTAATTGGTTAAGGTCATTAGAAGACTATATAGAAGAAATTTATTGATCGTTTTCGTGAACAGACATCAACATTGTGATCTGTTGTATAATCTCTCAAGTATATACTTTGCTGTTTACATAAACTGCATAGTAAACAACACCGAATCCCTAATTTGAAAAGATATTTAGGACATTATGTATAGCAGTTACCTATAACAGAGGATATACTTAGTACACCTCTCTGTGGGGTGTTCTTTTTCTTATGTTTGTATGGTTCGCCTCATAACTAATCCATATGTTTCCTAACAAATGACCAATCCAGATGACTATAAAAGGAATTACTTAAATTTTCCAACATTCCCTTACTATTTCTATGACCACAACTGTCTATCCACATGCATGAATATGTTATTTATACATACATTCCCAGCTATCATTCCGTTTTCTCCAAAGGGAACCGGAATTCATGTGCAGGCAATTTTTTTTTTTTTTTTTTTTTTATTTTAATGATTCTGATTTTACTCTTCTAAAGATTGAAATAAAAATCTACCAACACACTATCACAGACATAAACAAACAAACGAAAAAAAATGAGAGGAAAAAAAGCAGGACACCTAAAACAATTTGTGCTTGTATGTTTGCATGTAATTGTGTTAATGTGAGTGTGTTTGGGTGAGTTTTAACATGCTGAGTTTTGTATGTTCCTGCCTGCTGTTAAACACACAACCAAATGGCTGCTACTGCTGAGTTTAGTTTGTTCCATCTGGTTAAATGTTCGTTACTTTTTGCCAATTTCTGCTAAAGTTTTAAATTGTGGAGCAAAGTTTTTCTTTTTATTATTATTGTTATTTTTGTTACTGTAGGTGGCATAAATATTTTTGGAATTCCAAAGCATATTTCTTTTTTACATTCAAAAATGTTTGTATCTGTTTTATTTTTTTTGTTTAGTTTTTAGCTTGACTAAGTAAATATTACGTTTTTTTTTGTTTTTCCCGGTTATTGTTCAACGATTTAGCTAGCTGTATTATCTTGTTTGTAAATGTGTGTTTGTACAAAAGGAAGCTTATGCAGGTTTAACAAAAACTAAAATGATTTATTGGAAATCGATAAAGTAAATAACACAACAATGATAATGTTCTATAAATTGCTTTAAACAAAGGAAATAAAAAGTGCAGTTTGTATACACAAAACCAGCAAACGGAAATAAAGTTTCCAACCAACTTCCTGTCAATGGTTTTTTTTTTTAGCAAGGAAAATTAAAAATGTATTTGCTTATGAGAAATATTAAGAAGAACAAGTTGTAAGGCTATATTTAGCTGATACATAACTTCAATACCCTACAACTAAAGGAAGAATCACACAAATAACACAAACATTTTAACATTAAAGGCTATTCACACACACACACACACGAACATACACATCTACAGTGTATGTTGTTGTTGCTTTTTTAAAACAATTTATAGCTAGGTTCCTTCTTATACCTAATTAACTTATATATACATTACAACAACATTTTAAGTAGCAATATCAATGCTGAATATTGTGCTTTTTAAAAATTTCACATTTTTTCGAGATTGTTCTGCATTTTGGTTTATAACTTAGTTTTTAGTACTCTGATTTTGCTGATTTTCAATACCCAACTACTTAGGACAATGACAAACACTGTACGATAATCTAATTACTTTCTGTTCTTCAATATGGATGTAAGTGTGTTTTACACAAACAAACAGACGAGAAAAGCTAAATTGATTAAGAATTTCTAAGGTATCAATAATATTTGTACTTTACAAGGTCTAAGACGAGCATAACTCATGTATTGACAAACTTTCGGTCATTATTACTGAAACTTAGGACACTTTTTGAAAAAATTATTAAAATTTTTCTAAACATTTTTAATATTTTACAAAGTTAACTGTTTTAAAACATTAAAATTTTAAAGAAATCGTTTTAATTTTGTCTTTAACTTTAACTTCCTTTAACATACATATAATTGGTTTCAATTTATTGTTCCTTTTGGGCCTTCTTCAATTGACATTTAGAAATTTCTGGAATAAGTATTTATTTTTTTCCTCATATTTCCTACTAAATTCACCACCTTCCCAATTGTCCTATTCCCTACTACAAACATATTTGTACTCTTTAATGTGTTGGAAAAGTAAGTAGTCCTTATGACACCATTTTGTAGTTACTGCGCATGCCTTAAAACTTCCTTAACTCATTCTGTTAAGAGAAATATTCTTAAATCAGCAGCATGTGGAAAACGTTTTAGTTTTAAATTACGGCCTTTTGGAATTGCCCGTTTTAAAGGTTTTTAATAGAAGCATATGTTTCGTACAATTATAAATGAGAGCACAGGGACATCATTTTGTGTCATGTACATAATTTCATTAATTTCAAATGAAAACTGACAAATTTAATAAAATGAAGCAATTTTGTTGGGGCAATTAATTAAAAGGTGTTTAAATTTAGCAAGACATTTTGTTTTAGTTTTAATAAGGAATTGGATTTTTAAAATTGAACTACATAAAGACTTACGATTGGAGCTAAAATGTAACTAAAATTTTACTACATATTGGGTGTGTAACTTAAAAATTATGGCTTATCTTTTGAATGCGGTTTTTTGTTTTTAATAACTTAAATGTAATATTGAAATCTGACATTAATTCTGACTTAATTATTGTACATTATAGTGTAAATAATAAAGATTATTTTGCTTCGAAAATGTCGAATTTCGTGCTAACTAAGCGTCATATGCGGGAAGTTTTGCTTTACTTCTTTAATTTGAACAAGTTAGAGAGCTATATTCGGCTGTGCCGAATCTTATATACCCTTCACAAAATAATTCTTTAAAATTTAAAAAAAAAAAAATTTTCAAAATTTAAAAAAACAATTTTTTTCAAAATTGTTTTCAATTTTTTTTTTTTTTTAATTTTTTTCCAAATTTTTTTTTTTAAATTTTTTAAAAAAAATTTTTTAATTTATTAGTAAAAAACAAATTATAAAAAACAAATTATAAAAAAAAAATTTTGAGGTAAAAAAATGTTTGGGTTAAAAAATAATTTTCCCGATTTTGACCCATTGTAGGTCCAAATTACTATAAATTATATAAATCGTTGCAATGGACTTTGAAATATCTATCATTAGACATCCATATTGTCTATATTAATGACTTAGTAATCCAGATATAGAACAAAAATAGGCCAAAAATCAAGGTTGTCCCGGTTTTTTCTTTATATCTCAGCCATTGTTGTCCGATTTTCTCGATATTAAATAGCGACCGATTCCGAAGAATTACCGATATATTGATGTATCAATTTTGTTTGTAGTTGGGGGTTATGGAAAGTTGATTTGAACATACAGACGGACACACGGACATGGCTATATCGACTTCGGAATCCAGAATATATATCCTTTATGGCGTCGTAAATAAAAAATTTAGAAATTACAAACGGAATGACAAACTTATATTTACTCTTGCCACTCATGGTGAAGGGTATAAAAAAAAGTGCAGTTGAAGCTTACCGAAGCTTATGGTGAAAGTGTTTCATCGGTTTCAACGTGAGAAAGATGATTTCAGCTGTTCAGAAGTGGTGATTTTAACACGGAAAACAACGATCGCTCAAGCCAGCCAAAAAAAGGTTGAAGACCAAAAATGGGAATCATTACTCCATGAAGAGTGTTGTCGAACTCAACATGAGCTTGCAAAACCATTAAGAGCTACTCAAGCAGCAATTTCAAAACGTTTGTGAGCAGCAGAATTCATCAAAAAACTGCGAAATTGGCTACCATACGAATTGGAGCCGAGAGACCTTGAAAGATGAGTTTGCATGTTCGAAATGATACTTGAACGCTATAAAAGAAAATCATTTTTAAACCGAATCATTACTTGCGATAAAAAAAAAAACGTATGTGAAACACGGCTAACCAGCAAAAGTGTCTATTATGAGCAGCTGAAATCTGACCGAACCATCATAGGGAACCTGTACCGAACGTAACTGATTCATTTGAAAACGTAAAATTCCATCATGAAAACGCTCGCCCACATGTTGAAATACCTGTTCAAAAGTATTTAGGAAGAAGTGGTTGGAAAGTTTTGCCTCACCCACCTTATAGTCCAGACCGTGAACCGTCCAACTACTATTTCGGTCGTTGCAGAACGCTCTCTATGGGATAGGCTTCATTTTGGAACATAGTATCCAAAATTGACTTGATTCGTTATTGGCCTCAAGAGATGAGCAGTTCTTTTAGCTCGGAATTTATATGTTGCCAGAAAGATGGGAAAAGGTCATAGCTAACAATACTTTGAATAAATTTATATTGTACAAATGTTTCAAAATAAAAGCTAAACATTTTAAAAAATCCCCAGACATAAAATCTACAATTGGTGCTAAAATTTAACCACATAAAGCCCTACGATTGAAGCTGAAGTCGAGCTACATAAAGATATAAGATAAGAGCTGGACTACATTAATATCTACGATTAGAGCTAACATTTACCTTTATGAAGACACACGATTGGAGCTGAGGATAAACTACATAAAGATCTACAATTGGAACTAAAATTCAACTACTTTAAGGCCTAAGATTGTAGCTGAAATTTAGCTTTATAAAAATCTACAATTGTAGCTAAAATTTAAACACATCAATTCCATCGATTGGAACTGAATTCGAACTATGTAAAGGCCCAAGATTGAAGCTAAATTTTAACTACTTTATGACCTATAATTAAAGCTGAAATTGTGCTACATAAAGACCTGATATTAAAGTTAAATTAATATACATAAACAGCTTCGATTAGATCTAAAATTGAAATAGACGAAGATTTACGATTATACCTAAAATTTAGCTATATAATGAACTACCATTGATCTACATGAAGATCCACGATTGGAGCTAGGATTGATCTACATACAATTGTGCTATTGGATCTAAAATTTAATTTTATAAAGACCTACGATTGGAATTGAAAATTAACATAAAGACCTTGGATAAGAGTTGAAGTTGAACTACATAAATATATACAATTGGTGCTAACATCTAACTATATGAAGACCACAATAGAACTACATAAAAACCTACGATTGGAGCAGAAATTAAACTAAGTCTTCTTTTTAATTTCTAATTCAAAATAAGTGGTATTTTTCAAATATTTAATACAATCAAATTTTCATTATTAAGGACTGAGATCGTAAAATTCTTAACACACGTTTTTCATTAATACTTTTAACCCAAGTATTATTTAAATTTTTTATTTTTTTTGATCAAGTTACCTTTGTAAAGCATGTCAGTTATTATGTTTGATGTCACTTATGTTCATTTGTTGTTAATCTGATTAAAATGAGTGACCAGAAAAAAGTGCGTACTAAAATTATTAAATATTTTCAACAAAACCCAACTTGGTGCTACAAAAAGTTGGTCAAGCATTCAAAAGTCTGCCGTCAAACTGTTTCCAATGTTATTAAACAGTACCGGGAATACTTGCCCGTTGATAGAAAACCTGGTTCAGGTAGAAGGAATGGCTCACATGATGTTTCTAAAGCCAAAACAATAGAAAGCATTTTCAAAAGAGCTCCCAACACCTCCGGTAGGAAAGCAGCCCGGTTAGCTCAGTGCTCGTACTATTTGGTACGAAAAGTTAAAGCTAATGCAGGTTTACAAACATACAAGGCTCAAAAAGTTCCTGACAGGAAAGCTTCTAAAAATTTTTAGGCCAAAGACAGAGCACGGAAATTGAAGTCAAATTGTATACAAAAAATATACCTGCTGCATAATGGATGAGGGAACTTATGTTCTGACAGATTTTTCGCAACTTCCTGGTCAAAACATTTACGTTGCTGATGCTCAAGGGAATGTTGAAGAAAAGTTTAGGACCCAAAAACAGACAAAATTTCCCAATAAGTTCTTGGCATGACAAGCAATATGCAGTTGCGGCAAAATAAGACAATCATTTGTTACAAAGGGGTCTATAAATACTGAAATTTACATTAAGGAATGTTTACATTCATAAGACTTCTTAATGTGTCCACTTATTTTTGGCCTGATTTGGCATCTGTCACTATGGTAAACAAGCTCTTGAGTGCTACAATAACAATAATGTGGTATTTGTACCAAGAGAGGCAAATCCTCCAAACTGCGCGGAGCTAAGGCCAGTGGAGAGATATTGGGCTCTTGTTAAAAGAGAATTGAAGAGCACAACAAAGGTGTCCAAAAGTGTGGTAGATTTTAAACGGAGATGGACTACCTGTTCGAGAAAAGTGACATAAAGCACTATAAAAACCATAATGGAAGGGTTTTTGAAAAAGGTTCAAAATTTCATCACTAGTGATTGAAACTTTAAAAATACTTTGTTTTTGTAAATTGTAATAATAATTTCAATCGAATAAAAAAAAATTAAAACTGTAAGTTTAGTGGTTTCGTTGTTATTAACATATATGTATGCTAATAATTGTTCGATCGCACTCCTTAAATATAGACCTTAGATTGGATTTGAAGTCGAACTACGTAAGGACCTAAGATTGGAGTTAAAATTGAACTAAGTCTTTTTTTTAATTTCTAATTCAAAATAAGTCATATTTTTTAAATATTTAATATAACTAAATGTTCATGTTTTAAGGGCTGAAGAAACTATGAACGTATGTATATCGTAAAGAAGGTATAAAATTACTTTTAATACTTTAAATAAAAAATAAATATAAGTTGTCTTCCAATATTTGAGTTATATAGGAGAAAAAAAACTAAACATTTCAACAATTAAATTGATAAGAACTGAAACAATGTTGCTCAGTAAATTTAAAACACACTCATTCAAATAAGTCTGAATAAATAATACCTACAATAAAAAACTTGTTTTGTATGTCATTGTTTTTTATCAACATTTAGTTTAATTATGTCACTATTACAAATGTTTTACTTTGTTTTATAATTACTGACAATGATTATTTCATATCATTATTATTTTTTTTTTTTTTTGTAAACAGAACACAATGAAAACAAAAGAAACGTAAACAAATATTTCAATTTATTATGTAAGACGTCAACCAGCTACAGCTGAACATTATTGGAATCGAATATTCGTAAATAAATAATTAAAAAGCAAATAAACAATGACTAAACAATAAATAGCAGAAATGTAAATTGTTTATTATTGTTATTTTGCCGCCAAATACAATATATATTTTTTTTATATAGAAAAATTTCATTTATGATGCCATGATTTAATTAGAAATTTTTATAAAATTGCACATGTGAAAAGATATTTGTCATAAACTATTAGAATTCAAGAGAAAATTGTGTTATTATGAATACAGAAATGAATTAACAAATAAAGTAAGTTATTACACAGGAACGTAAACATTAGGGTGGCGCCTTTTTATTGTATATAGAAGATATATGTAAAAATGTTAGACTGCACTTTAAAGGACCCTTTCTCATCTAGTGTTCTGTAAAATCAGTTGAGTAGAATATAAGCCATATTTGGCCCTATGGGCTTGGTTTTGAATTTGTGAAAAAAAAAAAAAAAAAATCAAAACAATTTGAAAAAAAATTTTCAATTTAAGATTTTTCTATTTAACAAATACCCTGATTATATTAATATTGACATATTAAATATGTTGTTTGCTTTCATACAAATGCTGTTAATCTAAACAACAGCTTTATGATTATTACAACCACTATTTTATATTTATTGTGATTTTTATTTACTGTTCAATGCTGTTGCAATCCCATCAAACACAGTTAATAAATTATATTATTTTCACACACTCACACATATGTAGTTACTAACTTGCTCAAATATACAGTAAACTCAAATATACATATAAATAAACAAACAAACATTAAGTTACAATATTTTATGTAGTTAGAGATTGTAAATTGTAGTTTTAGTTTAAATGTATTATGTACTTTATATGGCCAGCATCATCAAACATTTCTGTGTATTTGATTTAGTGGGTGTTTGTGTAAACGTCCATAAATATATTACAAATGAAAGCGGAAATGGAAACAAACACATACGCACAAATACAAACCACAGACCGAAAATAACTCGTCCACTAAAGCAAGTGTCGGGAATTAGACTTTATTTTCAGTTATAAAAAATAAATCACTTTGAATAACAGTTATTAAATTATGATGGATTATGTGACCTGTTATAGATTTTTTCAAAAAAAAAAAGTGAACTTTAAGTGATAAGTGAAAGCCTATGAAAATAAGTTGACCACTTGTTCAATTGAACTCTGATATACACAATAAAATTGATTCAATGTTGAAATTTGTACACATTCGCCTTTAAAGCTAACTGTAATTGTAAATGTTTATATCGGTTACTAACCATTTGGGAGTATCTGTGTTTGTTTTAGTAATTTATATTTTACTGTCGTTGCACCATCATTCACAATCTCACTCCCTGCAGCTTGAAAGGATTTTCATCCATGTTACCAGTTATATATAAATTTGTCATTCCGTTTGTAATTTCCACAATATAATTTTCCGACCCTATAAAGTATATATATTCTGAATCCTTATAGATAGCGGAGTTGATTTAGCCATGTCTGTCTGTCTGTCTGTCTGCTGAAATCAATTTTCTGAAGACCTCAGATATCTTCGGGATCCAAATTTTCAATAATTCTGTCAGACATGCTTTCGAGAAGTTTTCTATTTAAAATCAGCAAAATCGGTCCACAAATGGCTGCGATATAAGGAAAAAACCAGGACAACCTCGATTTTTGACCTATATCTGGATTACTAAGTCATTAATATAGACAATATCTATCATTAGATAGATATTTCAAAGACCTTTGCAACGACGTATACAAGACCATAGTAAGTTGGACCTACAATGGGTCAAAATCGGGAAAAAAAATTTTAATCAGATTTTTTTTTCACCAAAAGTTTTTTTTCGCTAAATAAAATATTAAATATTAAAAAAAAAAATTTTTTTTAATTTTAAAAAAATAAGAAAAAAAATTTACATAAAAAATTTAAAAAAAAAAAAAATCGAAAAAATGTTTTTTCCAAAAAATTAAAAAAAACAACTGGAAAAAAATAAATTTTGTTTACCTAAAAATATTTAAAATTTTTATTTTGAAGTATAGTTTGGTGAAGGGTATATAAGATTCGGCCCAGCTGAAGATATCTCTCTTACTTGTTCTAATTAAATCTATAACCTATAATTTGATCCAAAAAATTTAACTTTCTAAATAACCTACAATTAAACTACATAAACAACTACGACTGGATATTAAATTTAACTACATAAAGACCTACGGTTGGCGCCAGAATTGAACTGTATAAAGACCCATAATTGGAGCATAAATTTAACATTCTAAAGTGCTACTATTGGATATAAATTTTAACAGCATATATACCTACGATTAGAAGTGAAATTAAACAGCAAAATTAAACTGCGATTGAAGCTAAAAAATAAATTTATAAAGACCTACGATTAAACGGAAATCGAGCTACATAAATACCTAAGATAAGAGCTAAAATTAATCTACTTAAACACCTAAGTATGATGCTAAAATTTAGCTATTCTATGGGTGCCCGATAGATTAGACGATAGTGTGCTGGACTATCAATCTGAGGGATGCGGGTTCGATTCCCGCCAGAGACTCTGGGTGTATCTGCAGACAAACTAAACGCTTCGCAGTTTGTGTTTGTTTAAAAAAAAGCTACAATTAGAATTAAAGTTTAACAATATAAAGATCTACGTTTGGACTTAAAATTTATGATAATAAAGATCTACGTTGGGACTTCAAATTTAGGATCATAATGATCTATGATTGAAGCTAAAATTAGTCTACAGAAACACCTATGATTAGATCTAAAATTGAAATCAAAAAAAGACTTAAAATTGGACCTAAAATTAAACTACTTTAAAACCTAAGATTGTAGCTAAAATTTGATCACATAGAGACCAACGATGGGAGCGAAATTTTAACTTTATAAAGACCTACGAGTGGAGCTAAAGTTGAACTACAATTGGAGCAAAAATTTAACTATATTGTTACGAATTTGCAATAGCGATTTGAATTTAACGATCTGTAACGAATGCCTGCAGCATTCATTATATTTATTAACACGTCCATCAGTAGAAGTTTCTACTTATCAACAATGTTGATAGCATGCGGTTATTAGCATTGTTTGTAAGTATGGCAACACTAAATGTTTAAGCTGCTAACATTGACATCGAAAGCTCTAGAATTCGAAAATACTAGTTTGTCCGTTAAGAGCATTGTAGAAGATTCACAAAAGATGGCGTGTGTATAAATAGTGGCAGAGGTTGCAGTCGTGAGTGAGTTTATCATAAGCGCTGTTAGAGTTAACTTCAACTGCCTTGTACATTATAAAGTGTGTGTGCATTTCTGCAAATTAATAAACGTGTATAAAGACACTGAGTGACTATTTGAGCTATTGTTGTACATTTTAAATAAATAGTTATTACAATTTTAAACTACTAAAACTGCTTTTATTTGCAATCAAAAGTATCCGGTTTATTTAAAGGAAATAAACCCCCGTTTTTAAAAGGTAAAAACGTAACAATATAAAGACCTACGATTGGAGCTAAAATTACACAACCATGAAGCTAATCTGTTTTCTATACAAAATTGTCTTATAGAGAACAATTTTCTAAAGAAAAGTATAACACTTTTCTAAAGAGAACAATTTTCTAAAGCGAATAAAACAGTTTTGTAAATAAATGTTACTTACGAAACTGTATCCTATAGAAATGTTATAGAGAAAATATTCTAAAGAAATTAAGATTTATTTTTAAATGTTGCACTTGGAACAACAAACTTATATGTATTTAACCTCATTCAGCACGAGTAGTAAATGTATTTTTTGATATAAGAAAAGAAAGAAATATATCTTAAAACACATTTCTTATTCTTATTCAACTCATCACGTGTCCTTTCAACAATATTAATAGACTGTTATTGAAAAATGAAATTTTTGTTGAAAAATACAATTTATTTTAAAAAAATGTAAATTTCCTTTCATTTGCCTTCAACTGTTTATTTACATTTACTCAGGATTCTTAATAAACAGCAAACAATATATAAATCAAAAGTAAATGTTTTAAAAAAAAACATAATAGCTGTTTAGATAGGCTTTATAGACCTTTAAATACTCTATATTCAAAGCCTATAAAAATATCATTAACAAAATTAACATACTTCATGCAGAATGTCTTTTTCTAAACAAATAATTGTGTTAATCAAAATTTAAATATTCGCTGTAAGTTTCGTAGTGTCTTCCAAATGAAGTATCTTCAATTGCCTAACTTTTACTAAAACGTATATTAGTTTAAAAGGACGCCAGAAAAAAACGGAAAAGTGAAAAATGCAAAATGATTTATCACTAAGATTTTTTCATCAATTTACAGCCTGTTTAATGGCACACAAAAGCTTATTTAACATTTACACTCACACTTGCATAAACACATGCATATAAAGGCATACAAATACAGACTAAAACTACCCAGCAGTTCTGGTGAGTGTCCCCAATTTAATGATGTTACATAATGTTTTGAATTACCTTTTGTTGAATAACTAGAATGGATTTATTTATTTTTGTATTTTTATTATCCTATGAGTAATTTCAGTGACACTTCACTGATTACAAAGAGAGAGTCTGGTAGCTAGTAAAATGCTTAAAAGGCAAACATACTGAAAACATTTCTTTTATATTGTTGGCATTCACTACTAGCAAATCGAACTAGCAGTTTTGTGGATAAAAAAATGCAATGGAAACTAATCTGCATCTGCAGCCCAACATTTCGCTAGAAAAGTAAGTAGTAACATCGATCATAGTACGTGTAACATAAAGATTTGTTTAAATTTACCTGTACCAAGTTTAAAGATTAAAGATTATGTGTAAATGCTGCTCACCAGTTTTAAGTTTCCCTATTATTTCATTACTAGTTTGACTTCAATTTATAAATTTTTAAGTTATTTGACACGTTATAGTCATTTTTAAGTCAAAGTAAGTCCTTTGTAAATTACAATAAAAAAAATTAAAACTCATTACACTTTACATTACTTAGGGACAGAAAAGTGACAATTATGTAAATGCTAGTTTATCAGGAATATAATTATAATTAATTAGCCTTTTTTGTAGCTAATAGCAGGTTACTAGTTCCAAGCGCTGCCGGGTTACTAACTATTCGCGCTCAAACAAAAAATATTCTATAGATTCAAAAAAATTCTCACAAAAAAAAACTGAACTGAAAAGAAAAATGAAAATTTCTCAAGTAATGCCAGCTTAAAAGGCCTAAAAATGGCAAGAGGCAAAAAAAATAATTTTGTATACATGAGTGTATATTTAAAACAAGTAAGAAAATATAGTCGATCAAGTCCGACCATATAATACCCTACACTGAATAATTGAGCAAACACACTTTGCTTTTAAAATCCCACAAAAGAACTCCTCATCTTTTGAGGCCAAAAACCAATCAAGGAAATATCGGATAATCTGTTCCAAAGTAATGGGTATCCCAGAGAGAGAGAGAGTTCTGCATCGATCAAAACAAATAGTAGTAGGACGGGGCACAGTCTAGACTATAAAGCGGGTGAGGCAAAACTTCCCAACCACTTCATTCTAAATACTTTTTAACAGGTATTGCAACATTACGGTTTCATGTCTGGCCGCATATTCTGGGCTTTATTCAGCCAAGGCTCGCTTCATGCTAATCAGTTGTGTTCGATACACGTTCCCTTTGATGGTCTGGTCAGATTTCAGCAGCTCATAATAGAGAGGACCCTTTTGCTCCCACCAAATACAGATAACTACCTTAGCTCCATGGATACTTGGCTTTGGTGTCGATTCGGCTGGTTGACCGGGCTTCACATAAGATATCTTAGGCTTTGGGTTATTGTAATGGATACATTTTTCATGGCCAGTATTGATTCGGTGCAAAAATTATATTCTTTTATAGTGTTCAAGCATCATTTCGGACATGTAAACTCGTCTTTCAAGGTCTCTCATTCTCATGTTACCCAATTTTCCTGCTTTTTGATGAATCCTACAGCAGGAAAATGTTTTAAAATTGCTGCTTGAGTAGCTCCTAATCAGTTTGCAAGCTCTTGTTCAGTTTTACAACAATCTTTATGGAGTAATGCCTCAAATGAATTGACCACAAGGGGTGCGATGATGAATGAGGAGGCGATCGACCCCTTTTCTGGTATTTCCCTTGTTAAATGCAAGATGGCTGTTCATGGCTTATAGATTATCGTCGTGAGCAAATAAGTCTAATTGTCTGCTTTATTACAGGACACTGTTTAATTGGGGCACATGCTAGAAGAATAACCCTACGATACAATGATTACTGTAGAAGCTGCCATAATGAAGAAGAGGAAGAGACTGTGTATCACCTTTTCTGCCAATCCCCGGCTCTGACAAACCTGAGGGACGCATCCATTTCCATTCCTATCATGCTTGGATGAGCTATCAAGGATGAATCTTAGACGAATCTACTCTTTATCCGGGAATCTGGCTGGTTTAACCTGGAGGCAACAGAAGTATTGTAAATATCCTGCTGTCTACCCCTTGGATATCACAATGAGATCAGATTTCAATGGACTTAAATGAGCTGCTTGAGGAGCGGCTGCACATGGAACCTAACCTAATGCCTCAATTTCTTGGTCTTTAAACTTTTTTGGCTGGCCGTTGCGATATTTGTCTTCCGTGTTAAAATCACCACTTTTGAACCGCACAAACAATCTCTCGCACGTCGAAACAGATGGAACACATTCACCATAAGCTTTGATGAGTAATCGGTTAAACAAAACTTCCCGCATTGTTGGTACAAAATTCGACATTTTCGAAGCAACAAAACTTTAATATTTACACTATAATGTTCAATAACTAAGTGGGAATAAATGACAGATATGTATAAAAAACACGTGTAAAAGTTAAATCGACTAGAAAGTGATTATAAGTCGATCGGTATAGTATAAGTTGGATGTTACTTAGTCTAATATTTTTGGGCGTTACAAACATGAGCACAAGCGCATAATACCCTCCCTACTATAGTGGTGTATAGGGTATAAATACACTAAATAAAAACGAGGAATATTAAGAGGGTACTATTAATATGGTGGATTAGGGAAAATGTGCTCAATATGGTGGATTTTTTGTATGGTTTTTTAGTTTACTTTTTGCATGTATTTAAAAAAGAAAGCTGATGAATTCATTTGGATATGAAGGTAAATATATGTAGGTAGAGCAATAGGTAGGAATACATTACAATGTCCTTGTTAGTTGATTTTCAGTAAGAGGCAGCTAAACAAAATCTACATATTATAAAAGAAACTACTAACACCATCATCATCACACTTTACTACTACCTAAACAAATATCACAAGAAAAAAAAAAAACTAAAACTTAGAATTTTTTTTATTAAAAAGTTATAAAAGGAAATTTTTTTAGCTGTATGTCTAGGTGTGGGAGTAAAATTTTCTTTGTATATTTGTTTTATAACGAAAGGAAAAAGGTAAATGACATTAAAGCAGGTTGTGTTTTTTTAAATGTAGATGTATGTAAGTAGTAGTGTGTGTGTGTGTGTGTGTGTGTAACCGTGTTTGATTTTATTTTTAGTGTATTGAAGTCTAAAACTAGGCGTCAGTCAACATGTTGGTATGTAGTTTTATTTAACAAGAAATATAAGCCGTATACTAGTAGCGATGCTGCTTAGTTTTTTTTATTTTTTTTTTTTTTTTTTTTGTATGAGTTTAGTTAAAACGAAAACTTCCTACAATAATATTCTAAACAGTGTTTGATATTAGGTAAAAAAAATAATTATTTTTAAATGAAAATAATATAAGCAAAGAAAATATTATTTTTAAAGAGGCTTTAAGCAGCTTTCAAATGATGTTGGTTTAATCAATCAAATCAAACTAGTTATAAATTCTTAAAATTAAAAAAAATTTGGAATTTTCTACTACTTCGGCAATTCTTAAATGCCTTCTCCATCAATAACATACATTGTACTTGTCACAACAGGCGCGACCATTTATGCACACACAAATGCATAAAATACTTTCAGTGTATTTTATTGTATCTCTTTTTACTGATTTTCAATATGACATGGTAAAGAACGCGACATTGAACATCTTGTGCAAAAAAATTATGAACTCTTAAGATTTTGTTCATGTTTTTATTTTATGCAACTCGTTTTCGACTGCATCTAGAAAGATCCAAAAATCTGCTAATCAAACTAAAATTTGATAATGTAACTTTATATTAATAGATGTCATGTTGAATTATTTGCACTAGTTTTTTTACAACCTTCTGTTTGATTTAGCATGCGATATATTTTTCCATAACGCTTGTAATAAGAATTAGTTCAACTCTAAACTAGCAAAAGCTTCTTATTTATAGATTCGACATACTTTTTATATAGTGTTTCAATAATAATAATTAGTTCAAATAATTTCAACCTAAAACTAGCAAAAGCTTCGTATTTGTTATTTATATTAAGCTCACTGTTTGCTTACAGGTGTATGACTCTAACTTCTCTTTTTATTTAGCATAATTTTTCGTTCCATCCCACAACTGTTCTGCCTTATACGATATTTTCTCCTTTTTTACTTTTAGCAGCTTTATATTTGTTTCCAATTTCGATAACTGCTCAAGGCGTCTTCTCAGCCGCTTTATAAAAATACTGGATCTCTTTTAATTTATTTTATTCAAGGCATCACGTAAAAGTAATTGTTTTTGAAAAACTATACACTTACAATGCCGAACGCGACACACATTGAAAATCTAAATAAAATGTTAAGTGTTATAAAAAACTAAATTTTTGGTTGAATTAAAAATTTCAGCCACTTGATTAGAATGATTGCGAAGTACTGATAACACACGAAGATTTAGGTACAAGAACGTGATAATCGAACATAAG
This sequence comes from Calliphora vomitoria, assembly GCA_942486065.2. Lineage (NCBI taxonomy): Eukaryota > Metazoa > Arthropoda > Insecta > Diptera > Calliphoridae > Calliphora > Calliphora vomitoria. Next base: position 46,438,601 of record OW818032.2, read on the forward strand.
CAAAATCAAACAAAACAAGTAAGAGAGCTTTAAAATAAAAATTTTATATATTTTTAGGTAAACAATACCAAAATTCTTTTTTTTTAACAGTTTTTCAAAATTTAAAAAATTTTTTTTTCAAAATTGTTTTTAAAAATTAAATTTTTTTTTTTAATTTTTTCAAATTTTTTTAAAAAATTTTATTTTTTTTAATTTTTTTAAAAATTTTTATTTTAGTTAAAAAAAAAATTCATTTATTGGTGAAAAAAAATTGTTTGGTAAAAAATTCGGGGTAACAAATATCTTTCCCGATTTTGACCCATTGTAAGTCCAATGGACTTTGACATATCTATCATTAGATATCCATATTGTCTATATTAATGACTTAGTAATCCAGATATAGATAAAAAAATAGGCCAAAAATCGAGGTTGTCCCGGTTTCTTCCTTATATCTCAGGGGGCTACGGAAAATTGATTTCAACATACAGAATTTTGGAGTTAATTTGGCCCCAGGTGTGTTTAAGGGTTAATAACGATATGTCGTCTTAAGTTTCATAATAATCCGCTTAAAAATAAATAATATGTTTCTATTAGAAAACCCAAATATTGAAAAATTGTACCTTTGACCTTCACGATTTAAAGGTAAAAAAATCAGTTTTAAATGGCCTGGGAAATTTTCCCTCTGCATCTCTAAACTTTTAAACGATGTCTGATTTTTTATAAATTTTTATTGCTTGTTAATCGTACCTAATTTTATTATAATTCAAGCCAACAATTTTGGTATTTAGAACTTCAAATTCTCGTCCAGCCTCAAAAAATGGGTAAACACAACAAGATAATGAAAATCCTAAAATCTATCCTTCGAAATAAAAGTTTCGGTTTGTTGGAGATTGGGCTGAATAATATATTCGGTTCTGCAAAAAAAATATTTAAGTCAGACTATAATGATTTTCATCGACCACTTTACAATTTCCACAAAATGGAGAGGGCAGATATGGCAAGCGATCACCATCTACTAGTTGCAATTAATATAGTCGATGGTTTCCGATGAAACGTGGAGTCTTATCGCATCACGAAAAGCGCTAAAAGCAGCAGTAAATATGGCCAGAACCCTAAATGCTAAGAATGATCTTGAGGGACAACATAATGCTTGGTCAAAAATAGTGCGAGACGAGACAAGCGCAACTGTATTAACGAAATTGCATTGGAGGCACAAATCGCAGCTGAACACCACAAGTCTAGTGACTAATATAGAGCTGTAGAGAAACTGTCCCAAAGCTATACTGCAACAATAGAACCACTCAAAAATAACAATGGCGGTCTGATTACCTCTGGTTTTATGGGAAGAGTTTTTATGGTGTCAATGCGCAATTAATGTGATATTGTATAACACACAACGAATACTTCAACATCGAAACAACATTCCCTAGTTTATCCGAGGTCATTCGAATCTCTGAGGTAGTAACACCAACACTTAGAAATGAACAGACTGGCTTTAGGCCCCATAAATCATGTATTGATCATAACAATAATCTGAGGGTCATAACGGAACAATCTGTTGAATGACGATCGCCACTATATTGTTACGAATGTGCAATAGCGATTTAAATTTAACTGTCCGTAACGACTGCCTGCAACATACATCATGTTTATAAACACGTCCATCAGTAGAAGCTTCTACTTATCAACAATGTTGATATCATGCGGTTATTACATTGTTTGTAAGTATGGCAACACTAAAGCTGCTAACAATAACATCGAAAGCTCTTGAATTCGAATGTACTAGTATGTCCGTTAAGAGCATTGTAGAAGATTCCCGATAGATGGCGCGTGTATAAATAGTTGCAGAGCTGGCAGTCGAGAGTTGAGTTGATCATAGACGCAGTTAGAGTTAACATCAACTGTCTTGTATGTGTATACTTGTACATTATAGAGTGTGGGTGTGTATTTCTGCGAATTGATAGACGTGTATAGAGACACTGAGTGACTATTTAATTCTGTTGTTGTACATTCTAAATAAATAAAGAGTTGTTACAATTTTAAACTACTAAAACTGCTTTTTATTTGCAATAAAAAGTATCCGGTTTATTTAAAGGAAATAAACCCCGTTTTTAAAAGGTAAAAACGTAACAATATCTTTGTTTTGTAGATTTTGAAAAGGTATTTGACACACTAGATCACAATGTCATATGAAGTGCGCTAATATGTAAAGGTGTTCCAGCGAAACTCATTTATCTTATTAAAAGCCTGTATGATAATGCAACGTGCCGTACTTCTCTTCAACATTGTTCTTGATATGGCAATGGTATAAGATGGGGTATGAATGGAAGTTTAAGCGACCTAAATTACGCAGACGATATTTGTATTATGGCAGACAGCTTCAACGATATGACAGCCAAGTTGCAAAAACTACCAAATATTACGGAAGAAGCTGGTCTGAGGATAAATATTAGCAAAACACAAACATTACGTGTTAATGAAACAAGGCATGAAAAATTCTGCATTAAAAACCTTGAACTGAACGATCTTGACTTCTTCAGATACTTGGGAAGCATAATAACAATGACTGTTGGCTCTAAGGAGGACATTGAAAACCGCATCACAAAAGCCAGACAATCCTTTGGTATGCTGAAATCAGTCTGAAGTTCTCGAATTCTTTCTCGCCGAGTGAAACTTAAAATATTCAACACCAAGGTGAAGTCAATCCAAGTCTATGGCTATGAAACATGAACGCTGCACCTGGAGAAGCTGCAAGTGTTTGTGAACCAATGCCTTCGCAGAATCATAAGTATCTTCTGTAAAAACGTTACCACGAATGTCAGTTTGTGTACCGAAACTAATCAACTGCCACTTGCAACGGAAATTAGGAAACGCAAGTGGAACTGGATCGGCCACATTATACGTAGACCAGCTGACGACATCACCAGAAACGCCATCGACTTTAATCCTCAGTGTAACTCTAGAATTAGAGGCGACAAATTGACATCGAAGCTGCTGTCATGAATAAAATTTTAGATTTTCCCTTGATATTTGTTACATCGGATGCAAAATACGTTTTTCAATTGTAATATAAGGTAGCTTATGTAATACAAATTGTAATTGAAATCCTAACGGAGCAAAACTTTTTTTTCGGCTAGAGAGCAGTGGTTAGTATCCCTTCTACACTAGTATTTTGGAGAATCAATTTCATGGCTTATTTAAGTCCCTATATATAAGCAAGCGTAGCAAAAAGTTCCCCTCACCATTAGAATTGTCGATATTCAAAAAATGCCAAATTTCCTTCCCGACAAAAAATTACTTATTCCACTACCAAATACTAATAAAAACTTTTTCTAAAAATACATTTACGCTACAGACATATCTACATATATGTACGTTAACTTAAAAAACACACTCTCATATGTATATACCTAAAAGTATGCACCATAAAAACCTGTGTAAACAAGCCTAAATTTAGGCTCTAATATTTCTACTCTCTGCCTATTCTCCAATGTATAAAATAAAATCTTTTTTCAACATAAATTTTCCAAAAAAAAGATCCTAAAACATACAATAAAGAAAAGCCACAAAAGAAACAACAAAAAAATATGATAAACAAACTTGTTTTATTGTCTTTTAGAAGGCAAAAATAAATGAAAAAAACGCAGTAAAGACGTTAAAAGAAAAAGTTAAAAAAAAAAGATTTCGACAGTTTCTTTATTTCTTTTGTTTGTCATCACTAGCTGTCTGTCTGCTGACTTTTAACAGCAAGCTGTAGATTGAGTGAATTGAAAAGCTTTTTTTATTTTGTTGGTTTTTGGCTTTTTTTAAGCCAATAATTGCTTTAGCTGAAATTGTGATTTCAGTTTTGTGACTCAAGTTTTCATAACGAACAAATTTAATTCATTAAAATTTTAGCTGACAGTTCTGTGCATATTTCTTTCTGCCTTATTTGAGTTTGTATTGTGTAGCATAGTTGGTGGCGCCTCTCTGATAACATTGTAAAAACAAAACAATGCCAAGGAAATTTAATGAAGTTTTTTTGTTGTGGATTTTTCAATTATAGCAAATTTCATAATGTGGCAAAGAAATAAGAATGAAAAGAAGCCACAAAACTATGGAAAAAAAAACTTAATAAAACTCTAATTAATACAAATAAAACTATAGTTAAAACTTATTAAAATCATAAACACTTTGGAAACGAGAAAGGAAATAAGAAAACACTAGAGCCTTAATAGACGATTTTACAAAAAAGATGACTTAAAAAGTTAATGTTTTGTCTCATAAGAAAAAAAACATATAAATTTGTATTGAAATATATCAATTAAATTTTTCCAGGCTTCGTTTTAATTGTTTAAATCAAAGATTTTTTGCCTTAAAGTAGGCACCTCTTTAGAGTATGACTACTACTTGGAATCCCCGTTTAACAAGCTTCCGCTGTATTTAACTTTTACCTTCATTGCCAAAAGCTTTCCGTTATGCAACTACAACGAAAATGTCCACATTAAGAATTAATGAAGCAATTAATTTAAAGTACAGTTCATTAAAAATATTATGGTTGTAGTTTTCTGTTTTCGTTGCTCATTCATTTTTACTTTAGCTTTTTGGTGTTTAACACAATTTTCTACTTGCTGCTAAGAAAACATCAAGAAAATGTTGTAGAAAACTTTTATTATTTTTTTTTATATATTTTTCTCTGCCATTTTCTTATTGTCCTGAAAAATATAATTTTTGAACGACCACAAAACAACCATTAAAATTCCCCCTCTCTAAGAGACCTTGAAGTTGACTTGATATTTAAGTTAGGTTAAACTTTCTCGCTCTTCCTTTCTCCCATTTAACTTATTTCTAGTGCAGTTTTTTTTTTTTTTTTTTTGAACGTGGCGCACAGCTCATGACGTGCTTAATAGTTGTTGTGGGAGTTGTCGTTTTAGTTGACTTACTGAAAGTCGAAGGCCATAAAATCATAAAAACCCATAAAATATTGTTTATATCAATTAATTAAAACAACAACAGCAATAAGAAGTGAAAAATTCATACCGTACAAAAACATGGCAAATAAACCTTGGTCGATTTTTTGTTTTTTGGGTTGTAAGTACTTGTGGCAGTCAGGCAGTAGTAGAAAAACATGTACTTATTATGTTTATTTATTATTGTTGGTTTTTGTGTTGCCCCGTGGTTAGTTGGTAGAAATTGTTACACTGGTTCCAGACCCACTAATTTTCAAAAAGATAACTATGTCTTACCTTAAGAAAAAAGCTTTATATTACGAATGAAACTTATTGTGAGAAAACTTTTTTAACAAAAATCTGTAGAAACAGATTTTTAATCAAATATTTGGTTTAAAAGCTTTTGTGAAAACCAATGTTAAAAAACTTTTTATGAGAAAAATCTTCTATATAAAAGTTGTTTTGAAAAAAAAAGATTTTATGAAATTTGGAAAAAAATTGTTTCTATGAAACAGCTGTCAAAGAAAGAAAATAGTTTTTTTAAGAAAAGTATTTTTTTAAGATAAAGCTCTTTTGTGAATTAAGATTCGTAAAAAAATGTTTGGTATAAAACTGTTTTATGAAAACCAATGTACAAAACAAAATTATGAGCAAAAACATCTCTTAAAAAATAATTGTTTTGTAAAAAAGCTTTTATAAAGTTTTGATTAAAAAAAATTTTTATGTTTGTAAACGTTTTTGAAGAAAAAGCTATTTTGTGAATAAGATTCTTTATAAAATGTCTGGTGTAAAAGTTGTTTATGAAATTATTTTAAGGAAACAAAAGTTCTTATAAAATGTTGTTTTGTATAAACTTATATTGATAGCTTTGAATAAAAAAATTATGAATTTATGATTTTTTGAGAAAAATATTTTCATAAAATAATTTTTTAATTAAGAAACTTTTTATAAAACCATTTTTTGTGATTTTTTGTGGACAAGTATTATTATAAAAAGGTTTTTTCAGAAAGAGCTTTTTAGAAAAACACTTGTCTATGAGATTATTTATGAAAAATATTATGTATGGAAAAAATATTTTAATAACATTTTTTATACCCTTCACCTTCGTGAGAAGGGTATATATAAATTTGTCATTCCGTTTGTAATTGCCACAATATAATTTTCCGACCCTATAAAGTATATATATTCTGAATCCTTATAGATAGCGGAGTCGATTTAATCATGTCCGTCTGTTGAAATCAATTTTCTGAAGACCCCAGATATCTTTGGTATCCAAATCCTCAATAATTCTGTCAGACATGCTTTCGAAAAGTTTCCTTTTTAAAATCAGCAAAATCCATAAATAACGGAGATATTAGCAAAAATCCGAGACAACCTCTATTTTTAGCCTATTTTTCTATCTATATCTCGATTACTAAGTTATAAATATAGACAATATGGATATCTAATGATAGATATTTCAAAGTCCATTGCAACAATGTATATAAAGTTATACAAAGTTGGACCTACAATGGGTCAAAATCGGGAAAAATATTTTTTAACCCGAATTTTTTTTCAGGAAAACTTTCTTTTGTCATACATTTTTTTCACTAACAAATTAAAATTTTTTTTTTTTTAAAATTGGAAAAAACTTTTAAAAAACTATTTTGAAAAAAAAAATTTTTTTAAATTTTATTTTAAGGTATAATTTGGTGAAGGGTATATAAGATTCGGCACAGCCGAATATAGCTCTCTTACTTGTTTTTTTGTGTAAAGCTTTTAAAAATGTTTGAAAAAAAAAACACTTTTATGTGACAATTGTTTGTAGATATCATTTTTTAGGAAAGAAGCTTTTTATAAAATTTTTTTAATGTTAAATATTTTTGACAAAATTCCTTCTTTTAAAATGTTTTCTGAAATTTTTTTTTTTTTTTGAAATTATGCCGAAAAAAATTTATGACAAAATATTTTTGTGAAAAAAATAAATATGTATTAACATTTGTATTAAGCTTTTTTGAAATTTTGTCCATAAATGCTTTTATTAGAACCATTTTTGGGAAAAAGCTTTCTACGAAAAAAAAATTGTGAAAAAAGCTTTTAAAAAGTTTTTGATGGAAAAGTTGTTTGAGATAAAAAAGATTTTATTCTTAATTTTTTCAAAAACTTTTCTTTATAAGTTTTCTGTGAAAAAATATTGGTTGTATGACTTAAAAATAATGAATTTTTTTAAATTTTTTAGCTTTTATTTTGAAACATTTGTACAATATAAATTAATTCAAAGTATTGGCCATTGTAAGCTATGACCTTTTCCCATCTTTCTGGCAACATATGGATTTCGAGTCAAAAGAACTACTCATCAAGCCAATTTCAGATACTCTGTTCCTAAGTGAAGCGTATCCCAGAGAGAGCGTTCTCCATCGATCGAAACAAACAGTAGTCCTACGGGGATGATCTATAAAGCGGGTGAGGCAAAACATGCCAATCATTTCACTCTAAATAGTTTTTAACAGGTATTGTTTAATGTGCCAGAGCGTTGTCATGATGGAATATTACGGTTCAGTTATGTTCGGTACAGGTTCCCAGTGATGGATTGCTTTGGTCAGATTTCAGCACCACATAATAGATAGCACCCTTTTGCTCCCACCAAATAGAGAGAATTATCTTATCGCCATGGATATTTGTCTTTGGTGTCGATTCGGCTGGTTGGCCGGGTTTCACAAACGATCTCTTACGCTTCGGGTTATCGTAATGAATTAACTTTTCGTCATTACAGTGTTCAAGCAGCATTTCGGACTTGCAAATCGTCTTTCAAGGTCACTCGGGTTCAATTGGTATGGTACACAATTCCCCAGTTTTTGGATGAATCCAGCTGCTTATAAACGTTTTAAAATTGCTACTTGAGTAGCTCCCAATGATTTTGCAAGCTCTTGTTAACCACAAACTTCATGGAATAATGCCTTGGTCTTCAAACTTTTTTGGCTGGCTTGTTCGATTTTTGTCTTCCGTGTCAAAACCACCACTTCTGAACCGCACAAACCAGCTCTCGCACGTTTAAACCGATGGTACACATTCACCATGAGCTTCGGTGTGCTTCAGCGGCACTTTCTTCAAATTAAAGAAGTAAATCAAATCTTCCCACATATGACGATACGTTGGTACAAAATTCGACATGTTCGAAGCAACAAAAATAACTATGTTGTTTACACTATATTGTTCAAGTCATATACCCAATATTGTATTCTTTAGAAAAGAAGCTTTTTGTTAAAATTTTTGAACTGTAAAGTATTTTTGATCAAATACTTTTCTGAAAAAATATTTTTATGAAAATTTGCCAAAAAAAAGCTTTTTGATAAAAAGTTTTTTGTAAAATGCTTTTATGTGAAATATTTTCGAGAAAAAAAGCTTTCCATGAAAAAAATATTTTTGTGAAATGCTTTTATTTTCATGTAAAAATGCTTTTAAAAAGCTTTTAATGGAACATTTTTTTTAAGTAAAAATAAAATTATGATGGCTTTTAAAAAAAAAAAATCCAATTTTTATGGCCAAAAAAAAAGCTATTAATAGTTTTTGCAACAAAAGATTTTTATAAAAAAAATGGTTTTACAATTTTACGTTTATGATATTTTTGCCGAAAGCAGCTATTATTAAAAATATTGTTTTGTGTAAAAAGCTTTATACGAAAAAAATGTTTGTGATAAAAGTAAAGTTTGATGAAGGGATATATTAAGACAAACAAAAATTCAAGAATCCTTTCTAGAATACAAATTGTTAAAAAAAGCTTTTTTATGGAAGCTATTTGAAAAAAGAAAAATCTTTTGATGGAAATTTTTTTTGAGATAAAATATTACTCATGTGAAAGCTTTCTACGAAAAGAGCTTTCTATGAAAAGAGCTTTTATAAAAAAGCTTTTCATGAAAAACTATTGTTCCATGACAAAATCTTTAAATCATTATTTTTTCTTTTTTTATTCTTTTTTTTTTAAATTAATATCCTCTGTTAAATCCCCATTTCACCTTGGAAATAGTGTACATTTGTGTATAAATGCATAAAAAAACAAACTGTTTACAAGTCTTGTAAAGCCATAAATTTAAACAGCGGCAGCTACAGGCCAGCTACTACGAATAGCAGTGGCAGTAGGAGTTACAGCCAACCAACAAAAAAACCCATTTTTATTAGTATAATCGCTGTGTCGTGTTAAAAGTTTAAAGTTCAAAGTTAATTATAGATGGCGAAAAACACACCAAGGGAAGACCGCAAACAAGAAAAGCTTAAAAAATTAACGAATATTTCAATAATAAATATGAAAGTGAAAGTTTGCAAAACAAGAAACTCAACAGGAAATAAAAGAAAATTATGCGCAAAATTAATTTGTAATGGTTACTGTTTAATAAATGTAAATTAGCTTGTTGAAGTATTTAAAAGGAAATATGATTAGTACTATAAATTAAAAAAAAAAAAACAAATTTAGCTTTTACTTTGTACCAGCTGCAATTTAGGAAAACAGTTAATAGTTATTGAAAATAATAGATTCATTAGACAATTAGTTGAACCTGATTATTATCAAGCATTATTAAATCACAGTTGGTAAGAAGTAATAGTAAATTGAACACAACAAATCAGTTTTCACCTATCTAATTAAATGTAGGTTAAAGTTATTTTAAACGTTAAAATCTTCATTGAAAGAACCAAATTGTGCTAAAGATTTAGTTTTTAAAACAAATTTCTAAACCCATAAAAAACTATACAATTTAGGAATACTGAATATATCTACTATGTTTAGCTGTTAAATTGCTACAGCAAAGTTTACCTGGATTCTGACATATTAATCCCATCAACATTTTGTATCTCTTTTTTATAATATAAGAAATTCCTTGCTGTAAAATTTTAATTACACCATAAGAAAAAAGAAACGTGTCTATAAACTTGTAAACTGATATATTCCTTATAAAAGTGAAAAAAAGCAAATATAATAAACACTAAAAGTATGCAACAGTTAAAACAACTTTTAATGTTTTTAACAACTTTTTCTATTTACAACTCATAGTTGGAGTACAGCAGACAACAAAAACAATAAAAATAAAAATTGAACGTAACAACTTAACACTTTTTAAAACTATTTTATTTATAAAAAAAAAAAAAGAATAATCTAGTAGTCAACTAAATATATAACGAATTCTTAATACCCTCCCTTAATACAATTAGAATTTTTTTAACACAACTACTTAATATTCTAAATAGTATTCGAGAAGCGTTTAGTTCTAGTTCAGTTCTAGTTTAGTTCTAGTTCAGTTCTAGTTCAGTTCTAGTTCAGTTCTAGTTCAGTTCTAGTTCAGTTCTAGTTCAGTTCTAGTTCAGTTCTAGTTCAGTTCTAGTTCAGTTCTAGTTCTAGTTCAGTTCTAGTTCAGTTCTAGTCCAATTCTAGTTCAGTTCTAGTTCAGTTCTAGTTCAGTTCTAGTTCAGTTCTAGTTCAGTTCTAGTTCAGTTCTAGTTCAGTTCTAGTTCAGTTCTAGTTCAGTTCTAGTTCAGTTCTAGTTCAGTTCTAGTTCAGTTCTAGTTCAGTTCTAGTTCAGTTCTAGTTCAGTTCTAGTTCAGTTCTAGTTCAGTTCTAGTTCAGTTCTAGTTCAGTTCTAGTTCAGTTCTAGTTCAGTTCTAGTTCAGTTCTAGTTCAGTTCTAGTTCAGTTCTAGTTCAGTTCTAGTTCAGTTCTAGTTCAGTTCTAGTTCAGTTCTAGTTCAGTTCTAGTTCAGTTCTAGTTCAGTTCTAGTTCAGTTCTAGTTCAGTTCTAGTTCAGTTCTAGTTCAGTTCTAGTTCAGTTCTAGTTCAGTTCTAGTTCAGTTCTAGTTCAGTTCTAGTTCAGTTCTAGTTCAGTTCTAGTTCAGTTCTAGTTCAGTTCTAGTTCAGTTCTAGTTCAGTTCTAGTTCAGTTCTAGTTCAGTTCTAGTTCAGTTCTAGTTCAGTTCTAGTTCAGTTCTAGTTCAGTTCTAGTTCAGTTCTAGTTCAGTTCTAGTTCAGTTCTAGTTCAGTTCTAGTTCAGTTCTAGTTCAGTTGTAGAAGTTTACAAAATAATAATTAATTCGTATCTCTTCAAAGTACATTTAAATTATTTACTGTGTACAATCTTTTATTTTTCATGTTCAAAATTAATTTAATCCTCCGGCAATCTAGAAAATAATGTTATTGCTTTTTTTAGTATTAAATACACACTAAATGTGCAGAGTAGTGTGTCGAGAGCAAGTAACACTTAAAAAGAAATAAAAACATACAAGATTTAAAGGATTTTTAAATACTTCTCTGCAATACAACATACAAGCTTGTTTCAACAACCCAACTCTGACAGGCGCAACTGCAACAAAACTTCTTAATATTTACTTAAGCAGTTAGACGCACATACAGACACACATATGCCATCATACACCCACACATGTCTAAAGAGTTTAAAGTGTTAGTAATTCATTTTGTATAACATTCCTCTTCTTTTCTTTTTTTGTTGTTATTTGTTGTTGTTGCTCCTTTATTTATTTTTAGTTGAGATGAAAAATAAATAAAAACTAAGTTGAAATACAAGAAAAAATAAAAACAATTTAATAAAAATAGTTAAACGGAAAAGAAAATAAACTTTAAAAAGTTTATGTTCGAAAAACAAAATAATTTAAAGAAAATAACAAATAAAGTTAAATAAAACGAGGATGAACGAACGACATCATGTTCTATTTAATCGTGATGTTTTTTCATACATTTTTGGCTTACACACATTAACCTGCCAGCCATAAAGAAGTTTCTGTTAAGACCATAAACCAAACACCTACAAAAGTCATAGTTGAACTGAAAGTTATGTTTACTTTTATTCGCACTCTTTCTTTGGTACATCCTTTTCCGGTTTTATATTCTTTGTTTATACATCGTCGAAGTTGAATTGTTTCTAATTTCTTAACACGTGCCATGTTGTCTTTTTTTGCCCTGTGCTGCTGCTCCTGTTGTTTATTTCTAAAGATTCAGTTTCATATTCATCAGTTTGTTGGTGAATATGTGTGTTAAAATTGCAGGTGGTCAAATTTAAAAGTTAACAAATCTACTAAGGAGGATTTAAAAGAAAAAGGTAGGAGGGGAAAATACGCCACCCTACAACTGAACTAAAACTGAACTAGAACTAGAACTAACTAGAACTGAAGTAGAACTGAACTAGAACTGAACTAGAACTGAACTAGAACTGAACTAGAACTGAACTAGAACTGAACTAGAACTGAACTAGAACTGAACTAGAACTGAACTAGAACTGAACTAGAACTGAACTAGAACTGAACTAGAACTGAACTAGAACTGAACTAGAACTGAACTAGAACTGAACTAGAACTGAACTAGAACTGAACTAGAACTGAACTAGAACTGAACTAGAACTGAACTAGAACTGAACTAGAACTGAACTAGAACTGAACTAGAACTGAACTAGAACTGAACTAGAACTGAACTAGAACTAGAACTGAACTAGAACTGAACTAGAACTGAACTAGAACTGAACTAGAACTGAACTAGAACTGAACTAGAACTGAACTAGAACTGAACTAGAACTGAACTAGAACTGAACTAGAACTGAACTAGAACTGAACTAGAACTAGAACTAGAACTGAACTAGAACTGAAGTAGAACTGAACTAGAACTGAACTAGAACTGAACTAGAACTAGAACTAGAACTGAACTAGAACTGAAGTAGAACTGAACTAGAACTGAACTAGAACTGAACTAGAACTGATCTAGAACTGAACTAGAACTGAACTAGAACTGAACTAGAACTGAACTAGAACTGAACTAGAACTGAACTAGAACTGAACTAGAACTGAACTAGAACTGAACTAGAACTGAACTAGAACTGAACCAGAACTGAACTAGAACTGAACTAGAACTGAACTAGAACTGAACTAGAACTGAACTAGAACTAGAAGTAGAACTAGAACTAGAACTGAACTAGAACTAGAACTAGAACTGAACTAGAACTGAAGTAGAACTGAACTAGAACTGAACTAGAACTGAACTAGAACTGAACTAGAACTGAACTAGAACTGAACTAGAACTGAACTAGAACTGAACTAGAACTGAACTAGAACTGAACTAGAACTGAACTAGAACTGAACTAGAACTGAACTAGAACTGAACTAGAACTGAACTAGAACTGAACTAGAACTGAACTAGAACTGAACTAGAACTGAACTAGAACTGAACTAGAACTGAACTAGAACTGAACTAGAACTGAACTAGAACTGAACTAGAACTGAACTAGAACTGAACTAGAACTGAACTAGAACTGAACTAGAACTGAACTAGAACTGAACTAGAACTGAACTAGAACTGAACTAGAACTGAACTAGAACTGAACTAGAACTGAACTAGAACTGAACTAGAACTGAACTAGAACTGAACTAGAACTGAACTAGAACTGAACTAGAACTGAACTAGAACTGAACTAGAACTGAACTAGAACTGAACTAGAACTGAACTAGAACTGAACTAGAACTGAACTAGAACTGAACTAGAACTGAACTAGAACTGAACTAGAACTGAACTAGAACTGAACTAGAACTGAACTAGAACTGAACTAGAACTGAACTAGAACTGAACTAGAACTGAACTAGAACTGAACTAGAACTGAACTAGAACTGAACTAGAACTGAACTAGAACTGAACTAGAACTGAACTAGAACTGAACTAGAACTAGAACTAGAACTAGAACTGAACTAGAACTAGAACTAGAACTGAACTAGAACTGAACTAGAACTGAACTAGAACTGAACTAGAACTGAACTAGAACTGAACTAGAACTGAACTAGAACTGAACTAGAACTGAACTAGAACTGAACTAGAACTGAACTAGAACTGAACTAGAACTGAACTAGAACTGAACTAGAACTGAACTAGAACTGAACTAGAACTGAACTAGAACTGAACTAGAACTGAACTAGAACTGAACTAGAACTGAACTAGAACTGAACTAGAACTGAACTAGAACTGAACTAGAACTGAACTAGAACTGAACTAGAACTGAACTAGAACTGAACTAGAACTGAACTAGAACTGAACTAGAACTGAACTAGAACTGAACTAGAACTGAACTAGAACTGAACTAGAACTGAACTAGAACTGAACTAGAACTGAACTAGAACTGAACTAGAACTGAACTAGAACTGAACTAGAACTGAACTAGAACTGAACTAGAACTGAACTAGAACTGAACTAGAACTGAACTAGAACAGAACTAGAACTGAACTAGAACTGAACTAGAACTGAACTAGAACTGAACTAGAACTGAACTAGAACTGAACTAGAACTGAACTAGAACTGAACTAGAACTGAACTAGAACTGAACTAGAACTGAACTAGAACTGAACTAGAACTGAACTAGAACTGAACTAGAACTGAACTAGAACTGAACTAGAACTGAACTAGAACTGAACTAGAACTGAACTAGAACTGAACTAGAACTGAACTAGAACTGAACTAGAACTGAACTAGAACTGAACTAGAACTGAACTAGAACTGAACTAGAACTGAACTAGAACTGAACTAGAACTGAACTAGAACTGAACTAGAACTGAACTAGAACTGAACTAGAACTGAACTAGAACTGAACTAGAACTGAACTAGAACTGAACTAGAACTGAACTAGAACTGAACTAGAACTGAACTAGAACTGAACTAGAACTGAACTAGAACTGAACTAGAACTGAACTAGAACTGAACTAGAACTGAACTAGAACTGAACTAGAACTGAACTAGAACTGAACTAGAACTGAACTAGAACTGAACTAGAACTGAACTAGAACTGAACTAGAACTGAACTAGAACTGAACTGAACTAGAACTGAACTAGAACTGAACTAGAACTGAACTAGAACTGAACTAGAACTGAACTAGAACTGAACTGAACTGAACTAGAACTGAACTAGAACTGAACTAGAACTGAACTAGAACTGAACTAGAACTGAACTAGAACTGAACTAGAACTGAACTAGAACTGAACTAGAACTGAACTAGAACTGAACTAGAACTGAACTAGAACTGAACTAGAACTGAACTAGAACTGAACTAGAACTAGAACTGAACTAGAACTAGAACTGAACTAGAACTAGAACTGAACTAGAACTGAACTAGAACTGAACTAGAACTGAACTAGAACTGAACTAGAACTGAACTAGAACTGAACTAGAACTGAACTAGAACTGAACTAGAACTGAACTAGAACTGAACTAGAACTGAACTAGAACTGAACTAGAACTGAACTAGAACTGAACTAGAACTGAACTAGAACTGAACTAGAACTGAACTAGAACTGAACTAGAACTGAACTAGAACTGAACTAGAACTGAACTAGAACTGAACTAGAACTGAACTAGAACTGAACTAGAACTGAACTAGAACTGAACTAGAACTGAACTAGAACTGAACTAGAACTGAACTAGAACTGAACTAGAACTGAACTAGAACTGAACTAGAACTGAACTAGAACTGAACTAGAACTGAACTAGAACTGAACTAGAACTGAACTAGAACTGAACTAGAACTGAACTAGAACTGAACTAGAACTGAACTAGAACTGAACTAGAACTGAACTAGAACTGAACTAGAACTGAACTAGAACTGAACTAGAACTGAACTAGAACTGAACTAGAACTGAACTAGAACTGAACTAGAACTGAACTAGAACTGAACTAGAACTGAACTAGAACTGAACTAGAACTGAACTAGAACTGAACTAGAACTGAACTAGAACTGAACTAGAACTGAACTAGAACTGAACTAGAACTGAACTAGAACTGAACTAGAACTGAACTAGAACTGAACTAGAACTGAACTAGAACTGAACTAGAACTGAACTAGAACTGAACTAGAACTGAACTAGAACTGAACTAGAACTGAACTAGAACTGAACTAGAACTGAACTAGAACTGAACTAGAACTGAACTAGAACTGAACTAGAACTGAACTAGAACTGAACTAGAACTGAACTAGAACTGAACTAGAACTAGAACTAGAACTAGAACTAGAACTGAACTAGAACTAGAACTAGAACTGAACTAGAACTGAACTAGAACTGAACTAGAACTGAACTAGAACTGAACTAGAACTGAACTAAAACTGAACTAGAACTGAACTAGAACTGAACTAGAACTGTAGGGTCCCGGCCGTAGTTTGACTTAGATTTTAAATAGTTTAATTTGTTTTATGTAGACATTTTTCACAAGCTAGATTATAATATATTGAAGTAAGAAAAAATCAAAATGCCACGCCCCTATTCAGTAAGCGTTATTTCATTACAACGTCTAAAAGAAATATTTTGTTGAAATAATGTAGAAAATATGCACAAATCTTTAAATTGTTCATGCTTGCTATATAACTTCCTTTCCACACCACCTTCGTATAAAGAAAGCTTCATCACCAAACACTATTTATGAGACCTGAAAAAAGCTCTTAAATTTCTGTGAGTTATAAAAGTGCAAATAAAAAAACATATGAAAAAGAAACAAAAATTTATAAAATTCCTTAGATCCTTGAGGTTTTTATTTAATCCACAACCAAGTTATTATTCTTACATTTTTTGCTTTTTAAATACTATTTCTTTCTATTTTTTCTTCTTTTCTTTAACCAACAATAATATTTTGCTTTATAATCTTGCAGAAATTGTTGGCAAAATATTTTCGAAATTGAAACGAATTGTTTGATGTGTATTTTATGGCAGCATACAAAATAATATTTTAACTGACAACCATACGGAAAAACATATTCAATAATAGTTTAAAAAGAAACTAACTAAGATAGAATAAAGTTGGTTGCTTCAGCATTCCTTTACTCTTCCCCAAAAACCACTTGAAGTTTAGAAAACTTATATTAAAACCATCAGCATAAGTAAGTTATTTAGTTAGAATATAGCAGCATTATACACTCATAAATACTTTAGTATTCAAACTTAAACAAACCAAACAAAAAAAAATATATAAAACTTTAACTCAAACTGATACTGATACTGAAACTTGCTGCAGCTTAAAGAATAAAGTCAATTATAACCTTAGAAAAAGATGATGAAAAAAAAACAAAGAATTTCCAAAATAAAAAATAATAATTTTTCTACTCAAGTTAATTGTAAAGGATTGTTGGAAAAAACTAATAATAAAACTTTATCATTTCAATTATGAGGGCATATTGTTGGAGTAGTTACTCAAGAAACTCGTACTGTCACGCCAAGTTAGTTGATTATAATCAATAAAGGTAATTATTATTGCTTTTTAAAGTTGTTACTGATGAACATTATCTTTCACATTTTAAATAATATTTAGACAAAAGTTTAATAGTGTTAATTAAAAAGTTAACAAAGTAATGACCCCTTTGGTATTAACGATAGTTTACAGCAAACTATTGAAATTAAAAGTTTAAAAGTTTTAGTAATTGTGTGATATTAAGAAAATCAGTCAAGTTTTCTTAATACTTTTGAAATTTAAAAGAAAATTTGAAACAAATACAACAATTTTGTTACAAATTAAAATTCAAACTCATTTAGCCCAATATATGTCAATAATTCCTACGCCAACACTTAATATCACCCCAAACTAACCCTAATTATGCTACTCCGTTAACAATAACAAAGCAGCAATTGTTTTTTGGGTCAGAGTTTCACAACACCACCATCATCTATATCTTTTGTAACTGATATAAATTTTAGGCCACGATTTAACACCCTGGTGAATTATTTATCCGGGCGTTTTTGGCCGTTTCTGTTTGCCTACAAAAGTGTCATGTTGACACCAGGCAAAGATACACACCAGTCACACACACACACTCACCATACAAAATATATTTGTACTCATTAGGTTGGCTCTTATTAGAACTTTTTGGATTTTTAATGCTCATAAGATCTACTTTGTTCTCCTTCAGCTAAAAACCAAATGCTTAAAATTTGAGATAAATCGGATTTAAACAAGTATGAGAGCTATATTCGGCTCTACCGAATCTTATATACCCTTGACCAAATTATAATTTAAAATAAAATTAAAAAAAAAAAAAAAATTTTTAATTTTTTTTCCAATTTTTTCTAAATTGTTTTTTAAGTTTTTTCCAATTTTCTTAAAAAAATTTTTTTTTAAATTTATTAGAGCCAAAAAAAATTTTTTGTGAAAAAAAATTCGGGTTAAAAAATAATTTTCCCGATTTTGACCCATTGTAGGTCCAAATTACTATAGACTTATATAGATCGTTGCAATGGACTTTGAAATAGCTATCATTAGATATCCATATTGTGTATATTTATGATTTAGTAATCGAGATATTGAGGTTGTCTCGGATTTTTGCTCATATCTTCGTTATTTATGGACGGATTGTGCTGATTTTAAATAGAAAACTTCTCGAAAGCATGTCTGACAGAATTATTGAAGATTTGGATCCCGAAGATATGTGGGGTCTTCAGAAAGTTGATTTCAACAAACAGACGGACAGACAGACAGACATGGCTAAATCATAGGTAAATATATTTAGATAGGAAACTTTCCTGTAAAAGACCTAACTCAGTTGTGAAAAACCTAAGTGGTAAGAATGTATTAGTAAAAAAAACTATGTGAAAACAAAATCAACATTCGTACATGTTCTAACGTGCAGTTACAAAAGTCAATCCATCAACTTAACATAATTGATACTAATACAATTGTTAAATTCACAAGATCTGCTATCATGTCATATCGTCATAATGTTCTATTATTTCACGATTCGGAGGCTCGGCTTAACCGGATCTTAGGCGTTCGGTGAAAGTCTATGCTGGTTGGTTACGATAACACTATATACATAGCATAAAAGGTAAGAAAAACATTTTTAAACCATTGTGAAATATTAAAACATTATGACAATATGACATGGAAGGAGACCTTGTGAATTTAATAAATATATATTAAGATATTAGCATATTGTTGTTAATAATTCCCAAAAAGTTTAAGTGAATTTTAATATAAGACATCTAAGAAAAATATGAACAAGTGAAGCAAGAATCGTTGTGCTGATCTACTTATACTTTGCTCCTGGGTAACAAAGCATAATTCATACTAATACCGTAGTTAGCCAACCGAGAGCCGAAGCATTTATCTAGTCGAATCCTCTATTAGAAGATTCGCCCATTAACATACATATTCTAAAAATACAAGACAGAACAGACTAATCATAGAACAGAACAGACTAATCATACCTCCGATTGAAAAAAAAACTGCATCACAATGTGAATAACGTATGCGGAATGAAATTGCAACAAAACAGAAAACGCTATATTTGTTTCTAACGTTGAAACAATTAACATATAAAACCTTTATAAAATAGCCCATTGTATTGATTTAATTCATGTACTTTTGTGGCAGTTATAAAGAAATTTATATACAGGTGTTAAAAATACCGATGTTTGCACTTTTCTGAACTCCTATTTGAGTTTCATGGTCTTATTTTTCTCGATTTTTATTTTAAATAATCTACAATAACTCTTCTATTTAAAAAAGTCCAAAAATTCTCAAATTATTTTTAATTTAAAAAAAATTGGGACATTTTTTCACTTTAGAAAGTCTGGAATATGAAGGGTGTTGGAAAACACCATAATCATCAGGGCGTGACAGTTGGATGATGGAACAGTTAAGACAAACTTTCTTTTTAAAATAATAATCTTTGATGTTTCTTTTTATGAAATGATTAATTTTGTGTACACATTTCATAATATATTAATTAGAATTGATGGTCAAATAAAAATTTTCAATTTACATCTGATTGATTAAGATCCATATATATTCTTTTTAGAAAAAAAATTATGTTCTACTTTGCACATCTTATCAATAATAGGTTTATGTGCTTCCAAAAAAGTCCACTTCTCTGCCTTTCTCTGCCACTTGATGATGATATTAAACATCAAATGCTGACATCAATAACCCATTATATCTTAATATTTCATGCGTATACCCTTCACCAAATTATACTTTAAAATAAAAATTTTTAATATTTTTAGGTAAACAAAATAAAATTTTTTTTTCAAAATTTTTTTTCAAAATGTAAAAAAATTTTTTTTTTCAAAATTGTTTTAAATTTTTTTTTTCCAAATTTTTTTTAAATTTTTTTCAAAATTTTTTTTTAAAATTTTTTAAAAAATTTTTTAAAAAAATTTTTTAAATTTATTAGTGAAAAAAAATTATAAAAAAATTAGTTTTGTGTTAAAAAAATATTCGGGTTAAAAAATAATTTTCCCGATTTTGACCCATTGTGGGTCTAAATTTCTTATATAAATCGTTGCAATGGACTTTGAAATATCTATCATTAGATATCCATATTGTCTATATTAATGACTTAGTAATCCAGATATAGATCAAAAATAGGCCAAAAATCGAGGTTGTCCCGGTTTTTTTACTTATATCTCTGTGGGCCGATTTTCTCGATTAAAATAGCGACCGAGCCGGAAAAATTCAGACAGACGTACATGGCTATATCGACTTTGCTATCTATAACGATCCAGAATATATATACTTTGTGGGGTCGCAAATGAAAAATGTAGAAATTACAAATGGAATGACAAACTTATATATACCCTTGCCACTCATAGTGAAGGGTATAAAAATTCAAATTTTAACAGTTAAATTGGCGGATTTCGAGAAAATTTAGATATTGGTCACAAATTTTTTCAAATTATATTATTAAAAATACATTTCGTAGCCTATTTTCTAACAATTAATTTTAGATTGGTTTTTTAAGATGTTTATTAATTTGTTTTGTGATAAAAAATAAAATTTTCTCGAATTTCGTTAAAAAAACAAAAATTGAAAATCGCAAATTTTTTGGATTTGAAATATGTATGTTTTTTTAATTTATCGATATTAGAAATTTATTATATTTAAATTTTTTTAAAATTAAATTTTTTGACCCAAAACTTGAAACTTCAAATGTAATTTGCAACTTGTTAATGATATTCGAATCTGCTAAAATTTTCAGCATTAATTTTTAGATGACGGAGAACAGTCAATGGCGATCGAAAATCTAAAAAAAACAAAATAAGGGCCACCCTAGTATTCATACTAGTGCTGCCAGTGTCTAGTAAAATGTATACATCCGTTGACTTGTCAAGCATTTAACACCAAAATCAATAGTATAACATTTGACCAAATGTGGTTCAAATAACAAAGAATATAGACACGCTTACTCACACAGAGAAACAAATATTTTTGCATACATTCCCATTAACACATACATACATATACACACTCACATTCACACACATACATATGTACATATATTTATTCTGATACCCAAAGTATCAACTCCAAATAGGTGTTTTTGGATAATAGGTGGAGTACCTCAATGCCTAAATGTTGGACAAATAGTATAGAGAACTTGTTGCATGATTGTCAACAGCAAAACCATCAGCAGCAGCAGCATCAAAACCACATCATCATACTCTCTATCTTAATGTTTATCTGTGTAAGGTCTCAGGGATGTGAGAAACGAAAATTACAAAATATTGCTGTGAAATTGAAAAAATGTACTTTTTCGTGCTTTAATGAGCCATTACTTTGGTTAATTATGTGTTGTTTAACTTTTACAAATAGACCAAAAAAACAAATACGTTGTGGCAACCTAATTTGTTGTCAGTCGAATGATATGATGGTGCACACAATCTCATATTACAAGTTGATAATACGATTGTAGACGCAGATAAAAAATATAGTTGTGCAGTTTATAGTAACCATTTCAACATTTTTTAAAGTTTTTTAACATGGTTAACTTACGATTCAAATTATTGTTTCAAATATGTTTTCACAAACATATACTTGTTTACTGTAACCATATATATGATTGATACAACCATGTGAATCGTAAGTAAACCATATTATGGTTACCACAATCATGTAAATAGTTACTGTGACTATAGTATTGTTAAAAAACGTTTAAAAATTTTGAAATGGTTACTGTAAACATGCACAACTATATTATTTCTCTGCGTGTAACAACCAAATGTTTGTCATAGCATATAAAATTGTGCAGCCACATTTGGAAAATGTAGTCTGAATGATTTGATTAGCAACGAATTTAAGATAACTGTAACTGTGACTGGTATCATACTTCTGTCATAATTTTTTTCAGTATTGTTTGACAATTTCTCCTGGAACAACGTTTCCAAATTATACAGATTTATTATGAAACTTATAACTTATATGTAGGTAACAAATATGGAGATCTTCATGACTCTATCATATGTTCTCGAAAACAATGGAAATTCAGATATTTATTAAGTAAAATGTAAAATTGTACCAAATAAGCAAGTGGGGTGATTTTAAACTATTCAGCTCTTAATTGTACCATAAAAAGTACAATTGGTAGCCACTCATACATCCCCAATGAAGTCGAGTATGAGAGCCCCTCTCTATTATCCTTTAGACACATGTTTGAAAAGCCTTTAGAGGCCTTTTAAGTAGATTTTAATTTCATTCATTCAATTATTTATTTAAATGTCTGTGTATCTCTATCTGTAACTATTATTGTTTCTATTTATTTCGGATTGTTTAGTTGTTTGTCCATCTGTCCGTCTGTCTGTCTGTGTGATTATTTTATTCAGCTCAACATATGTTTAATTGTTTAAATCAGAATAAGTTTGTCTATACGCATATGTATTTCCAAAAGGAAGGAAATTGTGTTTTTGTCTATGTGTGTGTGTGTGTAATCTTAATAAACTCTTCCAAAACAACAACTAAATAGAGTTTTATTCATGAGTATTTTGTTCATGTTGTGGAATTTGTGTTTATTTTTGTTATTATTATTTTGTTGGCTGCTTTTCTACTCCAACTATCAAATGTATAAATCATGATACATATTTAATATTTAATTAAGTTTCATGTTTAGTTAGGAGTATGTATGGGTATGTATGTGCATATTTCACAACAATGCCAGGGATATGGTTAGAATTATTTTATGGAAATCATAAAGGGGAAGTTAGACTAAATGGAAAATGTGAGAAATTTAATAAATAATGTATAGAAGGAGCTGCCCAGTAAACATTTGGTAATGGTATAATATTACAGAATAACATACTTTGCAAAGACTACTTCATTGCATTTTCATTACCTGGAAGTAGTTAAGTAATGTATGACAATTTGAAGTGTGTCATTATAAAGACTTGATGTAATTATAATTTTTTTTTCTTCTTGGACCAGCACGTAGGCGATGGCCCTTGTTCATGCAAAGCATTTTGTTGGAACTAGGAAAATAGGTTTTGGGAGGGAGAAAAGAGGGAGTAGTGTTTATGGACATTCGATTTGAACTTTCGCACATTGGAAATGACAGGACACACTTCAGCGGGAAGTTTGTTCCACATACATACAGTACGGCTAAAGAACGAATTTTCCCAGAAGTGTGTTGTGGGGTTCACTGGCCACATAGGGATGTGTTCTTGATGAAAAACGTGTATTACGTTAAAATCTTCGGGTATCAGGAACAAATTCCATTGTAGTACCGATAGAACAGTGAAACGCAGCCCACATTGCGACGGTGCTCCAGCGAATCAATAGAGTTTGACACCCTACTGTCACCAATAATCACCTTCGCCCTCTCCTGTACGCGGTCGAGCAGCTCCAAAATAGACTTTGAAGCACCGGCCCATACATGGGAGTTGTATTCCATTTTCGGTCGAGTATAGATGGTGTAAATAGTGAGGAGATCAGATGGAGTGAACTAATTCCTACACCGTTTCAAAAAACCGAGACACATGAATGCTTCTTTCGACACTTGAAAACTGTGTTTAGACCAGCGGACATCACATTGTATTTTTATGCCTATAACATCAAGAGCGTCTGATTCCACAATATTTACACCATCCATAAATACAGATGAAGCAACATTGTCTGTCGTTCGTTTTTGTGTCAACACGCAACACTAAGTCTTGCGAGCATTGAAAGCGACTCTATTCGCACGACCCCATTCAGAGTTTGTCACAAAGTCCCGATTAAGGTAATCATTCATGTTTTGCCTCATTGCCCCAATTTCCGACGGGCTTGGTCTATAACTTAAATGAATATGAATGGCAAATGTTGCTGTCATCTGCAAAAGAATAGTTAAGATTGGAAGTTTGACATAGAAGGTCATTTAGAAAAACAAGGAATAGAGTAGGAGAAAGAAGGGAGCCTTGCGGTTCAACTGAATTTATCTTGAACTCGTTTGATGAGATCCCATCAATAACAACTCTTATAGTGCGATTTCTGAGAAAGCTCGATATAAATCGAGAGATGTTATTACCGACATCAAAAGCAATAAGTTTTGATAAAAGTGCACCGTGCCACACGCTTTCGAACGCTTTGGAAATATCTAGAGCCACTACTTTACTTTCGCCAAAACGGTGAATGGAACGACACCATTTTTCCGATACGAAAGCTTGCAAGTCTCCCGTAGAGCGTCCTCTACGGAAGCCATACTGGCGGTCGTTAAGTAAATTGTTGGATTCCAAATATTTACCATACTTTCCATAACTTTGGAAAGTGCAGAACAAATTGCTATTGGACGATAATTTTCAGAGTTATTAGCCTCTCCCATTTTAGGAATTGGCGTGACATTAGCAACCAGGAAATACGGCGGCACGGTATGAAATGTTAAAAAGTTTAGCTAATGGACGAGCTAACGTCGAAGAGCACTGCTTCAAGACCAGCACTGGTATGCCATCTGGCCCAGGAGACTTATTTAGGTTGAGATCCTGTGATGGCCAGGCCAGATTTCAGCTGCTTATAAGATATAGTGCCCTTTTGCTGCCAACAAATACAGAGCTTTACCTTAGCGAGATGGATATTTGGCTTTGGTGTCGATTCGGCTGTTTGGCCAGGCTTCACATACGATCTCTTACGTTTCGGGTTATGGTAATGAATCCATTTTTCATCGCAAGTAATGATACGATGCAAAAATTATTTTCTTTTATAGCTATCAAGCTTCAGTTCGGACATGCAAAATCCTGTCGCCTTCAATTCGTATGGTACCCAATTTCCGTGCTTTTGATTGAATACTGGTGCTTGCAAACGTTTTGAAATTGCTGCTTGAGTGGCTCCCAATGATTTTGAAAGATCTTGTTGAGATTTACAACAATCTTCATGGAGTAATGCCTCCAATTCTTGGTCTTCAAACTTTTTTGCTGGCCTGGGCGATCTTTGTCAAAATTACCACTTCTGAACCGCACAAACCATTTCAGGCTTTGGTGAGCAATCGGTATGATTCAGCGAAGATATTTGCGAAAAACAAAATAAGCTGTACAACGTTTTTGACACCCTGTGATATAACAGGGTGGTCATAATTTTTTTAATTTTCTGAATGCTTATGTCCTCCTGTACTACTTGTTCTTACATCATTTTCCAATTGGACCAGTAGTTTAGAAGATACGGATCCCAATGTGCAACAGTTTGAAAAAATGGAAAAAGCGTCTATTTATTCGAGGTTGTCTCATATTTTGGTTGTTCACTTTTTTCCTTCTAAATCGATTTTGCTAATTTTCAATACCAAACTACTTAAGACAATAACCTAGGTTCTAAGTAAAAATCAATTATTTCCGTCTCACATTTTGAACATGAGAGTGTTTTCCACACACATAATAAGAGATAAAACTTATCGATTTTCATTTAATTTCATTCATCCTAATAAGTTTACTTCCCCAGGCGACAGTTAAGTCTCTATAGTTTCCAATACCTCAGAATTTATTCCCCAAATCTCTTAAAATCATTGAGGTCTCTAGTGTGTGTTTTCTACATTTCAATTGACTACATTTACGATTTTGTTGGTTTTCCATTAAGTGCCAGGAGTATTTCAAACAAAATATTATTTTTGTTTTAAACACATACTAATGCGAAACGAAACGTTACAATCAACCCTTGTATTTCAATTTATTGTAGTAGAAATATATTACAATAAACACAATAAGTAAGTATCAAACCCCTTAAATCTAAATGTATGACAATCATAAACATTACCATTTATGGTATTTTCTAGAAATACATAACTCAGCAAATGTTTTGCTTAAACTTATATTCAAGTATCTGGAATATCTTATACTCTAGAGTTAAATTTAAAAAAAAAAACTAACTGCTGGTTTACTGAATATATATTTATGTGTTCAAAATATCCTTACTCCTTTATATGCTTGTGGAAATATAGAATGTCTTTGGTAAATATTTTGAAGGTGCTGTTAATTTATAGTCAGTTTCAGATTTTAATACTTTTGTATATTAATTTAAATGGTATTTGGGGAGTTATGTTGAAACTATCTAAATGTTGTATGACACAAACTAATTTCCATATTCATACATGACATTGTGATTGCATCTTTTTATTATTATTGGACTATTAAATAGATTTTCTAACTGGATATTGTGTTACTTCAGGGACCATCATCATCATCTGTGTGTATTATGGACTTGATGTAATAACTTAAAGATTAACATCAATTAATTAATTCATACTAATTAATTGTAAATGTTAAATGTTTGTTTTGAATATAAATTTATAATTCTTGGAATCTCTTAACAGTTTAATAAGTGTAAATAAGATTTGCGTAGGAGTAAAGATATTTGATTTTGTAAAGGAAATTGGTAAATACATATGTACAATTTTCACAGAAATTTTGTATTAAACATAATCAGGTTTTTTCCATGTTCTCACTTTCATCATATTTGGAATGTGAAATTATAAGAATTTAATGATTTTTAGATTTTTAATCGTAAAAATGTTCGCATTTTTGGCTCGAAGAACCCTCTTGAGATTGTAAAAAACTGCATCCGCAAAGAGTTAATATTTGGTGGTCATAAGTATTCAAGAATTCAATCGATATAGGTAAAAAATCGAGGTAGTCGTTGTTTTAGTTAGATGTTTGGCGCCTTCGGAAAGTTGATTTCAACAGATACACTGACAATTCAGAATATATCTACTTTATGGGATCGCAAATGAAAAATGTGTAAATTACTCCTCAATAATGGGAGATTAGCCAAGTAAACAAACAACAATTTGATATTTTGGGACACTGAGAATCCATGTATAATCCACGTTATATACATCCATTTAAAGTAAATCAGTGGTGTGCCGATTAATCTGGAAGGCGTCATCATTTAAGAAGATCGTGAACTGTGATTTATAAACGACACAACACCATAATCAAGGTGTATATATAAGTTTGTCATTCCGGTATATATAAATTTGCCATTCCGTTTGTAATTTCCACAATATAGTTTTCCGACCCTATAAAGTATATATGTCCGGCTGTCTGTCTATCCGTCTGTCTGTTGAAATCAATTTTCTGGAGATCCCAAATACTTACAAACCTGATTCATACATCCGTATATCGGGAATTCTTCCGGCTCGGTTGCTATTTAAAATCGAAAAAATCGGCCCAAAAATGGCTGAAATATAAGGATAAAATCGGGCCAACCTCGATTTTTGGCTAATTTTTTATCTATATCTGGATTACTAAGTCATTAATATAGACAATATGGATATCTAATGATAGATATTTCAAAGTCCATTGCAACGATGTATATAAGACTATAGTAATTTGGACCCACAATGGTTCAAAATCGGAAAAAATATTTTGTAACCCGATTTTTTTTTTACAAAAAAATTTTTTTGTCATCAATTTTTTCATTAGTAAATTTTAAAAAAATATTTAAAATATTAAAAAAAAAATTTGAAAAAAAAAAAATTGAAAACAATTTTGAAAAAAAAATTTTTTTAAATTAAACAATTTTTTCACTAGTAAATCAAAAAAAAACTATTTCGAAAAAACAAAAAAAAAAATAAAGAAACTATTTCGAAAAAACAAATAAAAATTAAAAAAACTATTTTGAAAAAACAAATAAAAAATTAAAAAAAAATATTTCGAAAAAACAAATAAAAAATTAAAAAAAACTATTTCGGGAAAAAAAATTGAAAACAATTTTTAAAAAAAATTTATGTTTTTAAATTTTGAAAAACAATTTTGAAAAAAAAAATAATTTTGTTTACCTAAAAATATTTAAAATTTTTATTTTAATTTATAATTTGGTAAAGGGTATATAAGATTCGGCACAGCCGAATATAGCTCTCTTACTTGTTATTGCACAAAATTTACGAATTTTAACTGGAGGATATGAAACAGTACGGTGCTCAGTTACATCGTACACCTCTTGACTGGAACTCCCAGAAGAGGTCGACCATCAAAAACATGGAGACGAATCGTGGATGCAGAGGTCATAGAAGCTGGTTACATATGGTACAAATGAAAGCCCTGGCTATGGATATACCAAAGTGGAACGGCCATATGCTCCTTCTAAGAACTATGGGAATATACATATATCGTTTTTGGTAAATTTCTGATTCCAGCAGGATTGTCCGATGGATCGTGGCCATACTTCTATCGTTGAAAGGTTTCATTTAAAATGTGACATTGATTTAGGCACTCTGTGCTTTTAGGACACTGAGAAACCATGCATCATCCACGTTATATATGTACATCAACTTGAAGTATACTTATGATGTGCCGTTTAAGGTTAAAGGTGTCATCATTTACGAAGATCGTTGGTAATATCGTTACTGTAAGTGATGTGTGAGTGATAGTCAATATGTTTTTATTGCACACAATTTATGAATTTTGATTAGAAACAGGATGGTACACAGTTACGTGAAAATTTATATTTTTAAGTTTAGTAATTTTCAGTGGCCAGCAAGATTGTCCGATTTCACCAATCCAAACTTCTCTGAATGGTTGAATGGTTTAGTTTAAAATGTGACGTGGATCTAGACATTCTTAGAGAGGTACTGATATAAAGTAAGCGATTTTTAACAACTTTATGGAAAATTTAGTTTTTATACTACAAGATAATTTATTAACTCATCTGGCTTCCAGTGACGAATGAGGAAATCATAATGGAAAAAAATGCAAATTTAAAAGAATTTGACAAATCATAATAGTAAAGAACAGTTTGAAAAATGTGCACGATTTAAAGCACAATTTAAAACATATTGTTCATTGTTAGACCAGAGGTTCTTTTATTAACTTTCAAAGTTCTTATTTTATATAAAAATCTCTCATTATATTTTATTTCAAAACTCCGAAACATACTAAATAAAAGAATGCCTGACCTACAGTTCATATTCATAAATAATTGCATATTTTTAAGACCTCTTAATACATTATTAGGAAGTAATGTTTTTTACCACAGAATAAAGTTTAATAAATTAATCTTTTTAAGAAAACTAAAAAAATATATAAAAAATATTTGTTAAAAGTATAAAATCTTTGTCACTTACCACTTGTTTCATTTGCCGAGGCTTGAGCTCCTGCCTGCTGTTGTTGCTGTGCAGCAGATTGTGCTGACTGTTGTGCTTGTTGCTGGTGCTGCTGTTGTTGATGTTGTTGTTGATAATGTACGTTAGTGGGACAGAAAGCACCGCCACTACCCATAGCAGAGGGTAGTGCAGCGGGTTGACCCGAAGCTATCGGAAGATTTGAGCCATAAGTACTACTGGCACGATACGTGGGTGGAGGAGAACCAGCATCACAATGTCCCACGGGTGGCGGAGGTGGTTGGCCATAATGTGAGGGTGGCGGTCCCGAGCCGCCGTAGTGATGTGGTGGTGGGGGCATACCATGATGTTCCCCCGCCGCCTGTTGATACTGATGATGGACATGTGAGTGGGCGTATTGATGTTGATGGTGGCCAGCACCATGTGGTGACATGTGATGGGCATGGTAGGCAGCAGCTGCTGCAGCCGCTGCGGCGGCATAGGATGGTGGCGGTGGTCCATGATGATCGAGGGGTCCTTGTTCGGTGTGTATGCCTAGATCGGCTGGATTGTATAGACCAGCGGCTGCATTGAGCGTTTCGCTTAAAGATGCGCCCGCAGAGGGTTGGGGGGCGATTGCCGTAGGTGCTGGTGGAGGTGTGACAGTTGAATGACCTGCAAATTTATGTTTAAAAGATATTAGAGAAAGAACGACTGGATGATAAAAGAAAATGTTCGAGGTGTTTCTAAAGGATGTTAAATCCTCTAGCACGTTTTAGAGACTTTAACATTCTTTGTATATGAATTAAGACCCCACTCTTCACTACATTTGTTCTCTATGTGAAGATCATACTATTTTTGTTTTAAGTACTAGATTTCTGTTTAAACTAAGAAAGTTTTCTTGACAATTTTTCCCTTTACAATTTTGAAACCTTGAATATTTGTTTAATGAGTTTATTTTCATTGAATTTGATCATTTGATTGCTTTCTAAAGACCTTTTCGGGAACCTAAACGATTTGTTAAAAGATTAATTTTTCTGCCGTTCTTACGATGTAGTAGAATTGGACTTTTCATCAGAACTAACTTCAGTTTCTTCGTTATCTGTATTAATATCTGTAACTACATTTACAAGTACGGGTTTTTTCCCCTATCTTAGAAAATAATCCCTTCTTTTCATCGTTTATGATCCTATTAAAATCTACTTTCTTCCATTTAACGCAATCCTGTAAATAATCGTATGTTTGTCAGAAACTGTGGTGACAGCCTCAAAGTTATTTTATCTTTCATAGTTTGTTCTATATTCTAAGGTTAGCTGGGCAGTGTAGCATGATTCCGACAGTCCAAAAGTTAATGATTCTTCCAAATCCATGATGCGTCAGATTCTTAAGGAGGTAAAGATTCCGTTTTATCCAAATAAATGGCGGAAAAAATACTATAAAGATCACAAGTGTAAGTGTCGAGTGCAGAAGGCCGAACTATGATGGAAGGACTGATGTAGGAAATTTGAACTATCATTTTACATTCAACTTTCAATGTGTATTTTGTGTAGCCTAAATCATTATTTATAATATTCTCAATATAAAGAAATTAAATAAATTTTTTAACATTTACGCTTAGTCATTTAACATTTTCCCTTCATATTCAAACATTAAACACTAAAAAGTCGTATTAAAATTAGCCCCTCCACTTAATCAAAACCTCAACAAATCATAAATACAAAAAAATTCAACTCACTTTCACCCACCACTCCGGTGGATGTAGCACCTGGTGGCAGCATGCTCGACAAAGCACTCAATGGAGTATAGGACTTTGGTGGGGGTTCCGTTGAACCAGGACGCACCAGACGTTCCTCCGTAACACTAGATTGTACACGATATTGCATTTTGCAATAGGCCTCTTGGCTAGAACCGGTAGTTGAATTAACATAGACACCCGTAATGGTAACATCTGTATCCTGAACAATGACTACACTCGAAGATGTAGGACGACTGGAATCTTTAGCATCTTTAGTGCTATTTGTGGTGCTACTACTGCCGGAAGAGGTGGAAGTAGTAGTGGTGGTTGTATCAGTATTAGTTTCTTTGGTTTCTTTAGAGTACTTGGAATCGTTGCTCTCTTCGCAAATGTTAGTGGGTTTCTCCAATTTTGTGGGAGTATGTGGAGCCGTAGGCTTAGATTCTGGTATACTGGCCACTTTTGCGGGGGAATCATGGGGGATTTCTTTAGCTGCTAGAGTTGTGGTATTAGTTGAAGATGAAGTAGCTGTAGCTGTAGTACTGGAAGTTGTAGTAGCGGAAGGAGCAGCAGTGGCTGTATTATTTGTTGTGGTGGCCGTAGCGGTGCTAGTAGCTGCTGATTTATTCTTTGTTTCTTTAGCCGCCATTTTTGCCTCCTTGGTTTTTTTACTGGGGGTTTTCTGTTCATCTTCATAGGTTTCATAGCCACTTAAATGACCCAGGTTGCGATCCAAATGCCTTTCCACTTCATACGTGGCTGCCACTATGGCACTGGCATTTAAACTGGCCATACGTTTGCGCGCCAAAATGCCCTTATAGTCTCCTATTAGCTCCTCTTTAAGTATGCGCTTACGTTTCTTGGGCGGCTTTTTGGCTTCGTTCATTTTAAGTTTTTGCAATTTATCTTTATCTTTGTCCTCCTTATCACTGGACTCAGAGTTTCCTTCATCCTCCGAGCTGCCAGTAGCCAATTTTACCACCTTCTTTAAAGGCTTTTTGATCTTGGTATATTTTCTTTTAACCTTAATGGGTTCTTTGTCTTTAATCTCACCTTTTTCTTCCATCTCCTTTTTATCCTTAAGCAATTGGAGTTTTTCCTCCTTTACCTTTTTATCTTGTAATTTCTTTTGTAACTTTTTCTTTTTCATTCGCAAAATATCAATTTCATCTAGTTCGCAGTCACTATCGAACTCCCAATGTTTACCTATACCACGACCTCCGGGCACATTGCGCAGTTCTCTTTTAGGCTCTTCCGGAGGTTCTTCTTCACTTTCCTCTTTGGTGCTCTCTTCTATTTTCAGAGGATCCTCCAGCTTTTTCTCTTTCTTAGTTTTAGCCTTATCATCTGCTTTGCTAAAGCTTTCTTTGGACTTGTCTTTCTCTTTTTCTTTGTCCTTTTCATTGTCTTTGTCTTTCTTCTTTTCTTGTTCCACATCTTTCTCTTTATCCTTATCTTTCTCTTTTGGCTTGTCTTTTTCATCATCTTTCTCCTCATCAACTGTTCTGATTTTTGGTGGCAACAAGGTGGCCTTGGACAAACCCAGTTCATAAGCTGTTCTTGACTCATTTTCATACAAGCACTGCACTTTGGCTAGCGCATTTAGAGAAGCCATTCTATGTCTCTTTTGACTGAATACTATGAGGTTTTTCTCATCCTCAGAATCACTACTACTTCCCTCAGAAGTACTATTTTTAGATTTATTTGCTTTCTGTTTAGTTTTATCCGTTTTCTTGGCCATTTTACCCTTAACAACTTTGGATACCTTGGCTATTTGTTTAATGGGTTTCTTTTTAATGGTTTTGATCTTTTGATTGGTTTTCAATGACTTTTTCGGCAACTTTACCGATTTCTTAACAGATTTCTTCTCAGCTCTTTCCTCCGATGAATCCGAATTTGATTTTTCCTCAGAACTAGCCTCAGTTTCAGTTTCTTTTGGGGCTTTAACAAGTTCTGGTTTCTCTTTCTTGGGAGTTTCCTGTTTGTTTTTATTCGCCTTGGTGGGCGTTTCTTTTGAAACGCTCTCTTTCTTGGGAGTTCCTTGTAGGCTTGTGCTTTTCTTAAGTTCATCTTCCTTTTTGAGTTTTTCTTTATTTTGCAAAGACTTGAGACTTTCTTCTTTTTCGTTATCCTCCTCCAGCTCTTTTTCTTTTTCTTTATCGGTCATTTGTGTCTCTTCATTCTTGAGTATGTCTTTGTTGCTGCCATATCTGGGAGCATCCTTCATCACGGGCGTTTTCTGTTGCTGCACTTTCTTGTCTTCATCTTCTTCGGAGAACTCTCTGAGATTCTTTAAGGTTGGCAAATCCATTTTTATGAATTCTTCATCTTCAGAACCCGACTTGAAATCGTATACATCATTGGTAGTTTGTAGCTTCTTTTCAACGACTGCCAATGGTTTTGCTGTCAAAACTTTGTTTAACTGCATTTTCTTAAGCGGTTTGGAGATTTTTGCTTTAATGGGATTTACTTTGAATTTTGTTTGGAATCTTTGTTTAATATTCGCTATTTTTGTTATAGGAGCTTTAGTTTGTGCCACAAAATTCCTGGTCTTCTCAACTTTGTCTTTAGTTTGGCTGACCTCTTCTACTTTTGAGAATTTCACTTCTTTAAACTCTTTCACTTCCTGTTTCTTTTGCTCCTCCATTTTCTGTGGACATTCGACTTGCTCTTCTTCTTTCTTTGCTATTGCGTTTGCTGCATCTTCTTTATCCTTGTCATCTTTTGGTTTTATTTTAATAGTTGAGATTTCTTCTATTTCCATTTGTACTACTTCGGTATTGGAATCTATGACCACCTTAAGTATCTCTTCTTTTTCTTCATACATTTCATCTAAATTATTGCACTTTGTTTCGTTAACTGCTTTGGGTTGTGTTGATTTTTGGGGAGTTGTTGATTTTTTGGGAGATTTTATTAATTTTTCTTTAGTATTGACAGGCTGCTGTTCATCCAAAGCCGGCTTCTTTGCTTCCTTATTGTCTTGCTCTAGTTTATCTACTAGCTTTTCATTATCCTTTGCTTCCGGCTTGTCTGGAACTTGAACTTCTGTTGTTTTGTGTTTTGGTGACTTCTTTTTTGTGGGAATTTCTTCGCTTTTAGAGGGTTTTTCCTGTTGTTCACTTACGTTTGGCTTTTCTTTTTTATCTTGTGCTTTCTCTTCTTCCATTTTTAGGTTTTCTTTAGGAGTTGTTTCACCTTGAGTTTCTTTACTAACTACGCTTTTAGTAGTTTCTTCTTTCTCGTTATTTTCTTTAGTGCCTTTGTCTGTTTCGTTATTTATTTTGTCTAGCTCTTCCTTACGATCTTCCGTTTCCTTTTGTTTGTCAGGCTTTGTTTTACTACCAGTAGATTTCTTAGTTTTAAGCAGTTGATCTATTCGAGCCTTTTTTGCAGCCATTTTCTTTTTAGTTTCTATTAAAGTAATTGCTTCCTCCTTTTCCTTTTCTTTGTCTATCTCCTTCTCTTGAGTAGCTGCCATTGTTACTACTTTCTTTTCTTTTTCAGGACCAATATGATCACTCATTTTGCCAGTCTCAGTTTCCACAGAATGTTTCTCGGCCGTTTTAGCTTTCACTGATTTCTCTGGCACTTTAGTTTTGTGACCGTGGCTAGATTTATCTGAATCTTTAGCAGAGTCTTTTACTGTATCCTTTGCAGACTCTTTTGTGGCTTCTTTAGCTTTTTCGTTTTGCTTTTGTGCTGCCTTCTTCTTTTCTTCTGCTTCTGGATTTTTGGCTCTTTTAACCGGTTTGGGAGTACTAAGAGAGGCTATAACTTTTACTGCTGCAGCCCTAGACTTGGTTTTAACATTTTCCGAGATCGACGATTTCAATCCCAACTCCTGAATGTTCTGCTCTTTGGGCAGCAGATTATCAAAACCACTTATTTTTATATCCAAACTTTTGAGCATTTTGCTAATGGCTTTATTTTTACCATCCTTTTTATCCTGAGGCTTAGAACTACTGCTAGTTGTGCTGGAGTTGGAACTAATGTTTTCTTCTTTCTCTTTATGAGTAGAATCCAAGGGTTTTAAATCATCTTTGGAGGATGTTAAACCAGCCAGTGGCTCTATTTTATCTTCAGCTTCATTAGCACCTCTTTTAACATTCTCTCGGGAAGAAGCCCTGGTAGTGGCTTTTTTCTCTTCAGTTTTTTCCTTGCACTTGATTTCCTTTATCTCCAACTTATCTCTTTCCGGCTCAACAATTTCGTCTGATTTTTCTTTACCCGAAATTTTGCTGGATTTCTTGGCCGGAGAGGATGTTTTAAGCCCTTCTTTCGAGGGAGAAGCTGTGACCGCACTACTACTACCACTAGGTGCAGTCGGGGCTGATTTACGAGAAGCAGGCGAATGATTTGCACTACCACCAGTAGTAGAACGTTTTTTGGGTGCTGATGCTGCGTTCGCACGTTGCTGTCGCTCAGCAACGGATAAACGTCTTTTGGGTCCCATCCCCCTGTAAATAGAATAAAAGGAAAAAAATACCACAAATTAGTTTCATTTGAAGTTTCTTTTTTAGATTTTTATTTGAAAAAAGTTTTTTTTTTCATAAAGTAAAAATATTTTTTTTTCAGTTTGTTTGTACAACCCATTTTTTAACGGTGTTAAATGTGGCAACTACAAACAAATAAAACAAAAGCAACAGCTTTAGAAACAAATAGAAGAGGAAACAAACCGTATGTCAATACTTCAAATGTAACTACACTTTAAATACACTCTTTTTGTGTCCATGTGTGTGTGATGGTACTAGTACTTATTTACGTACTAGTAGTAGTAGTATTTAGTACTCGTAAAATACAAGTGTAATATTCGTGTTCTACAACTACAGACAAAGATTTATATTCACACACTTGCACTGGCATTTGTAGTTGTTTGTATTTGGTTTTCTGTTTGTATGTAAACTAAGTTTAGACAGAAATGTTAAAGAGCTAAGAGTAACAGTTAACCAAATATCCCTGAATGTTTCCATTAAAAATTGGAGAAAGATCTGATTAAGGAGATCGAACACTACAAGACCAAGTTTTAGCAACAGCATAACAGAATTATCTGAAGAATAAGGAAATTGAATATTTTGTAATCCTGTAGATCTTAATTCTATTTTGAAACTACATTTACCAAAGCAAAATATCAGAGAAATTTTTAATCCAAATTATAAAGCTGAATGAAAAAGGATTAGAGACGGAAACTCCAAGTTCCTGGAGATCCTAACACAAGGGGATCTTAAATCAAAAGAAAACCATTGGAATACGAATAGGATTCAATTAATAATAATAGAAGTATCGAATTAAGGAGACTGAGAACTTCGTAATTCTGCATATCTCAATTAAAAGTTTTAAATACATTGACCGAAGTAAGAGATCAAAGAGATATTGAAACCAAATTATAAGGAGATAAAAGAGATATTTACTCTTTCAGGTTTAGTGGTTACTTTTCTAACCACCTTTTCTAGAGTCTTTAAAAAAATTTTAGTGACATCTATTGGCATTTTGCCATTTTGGCAAAATTTAGTCGACAAGTTGCTCTGGTTAGATTAATATATTAATTTGAAAATAGTGTAAACCACAGTTTTTCTAAGGGGTTTTCCCACATTCAATAAACAAGGGTCATAGTGGTGATTGTTCATCAAATTCAGTGTTACTTTGTTATTTAGTGTTTGTTTGGTTGGCTTGTGCTAACAAAGTAATATTTTACACTATACTCTTTGATAAATAAAGTAAGTAATAGAGTGGTTAGATTACTAACCACTGTGAATAAAATATGTTTTTTTTAATGTGTTTCTCTACGTAATATTATGTTATTTTGTAAGGATACTGCGCGACTTAATGAACATAAAATTGAAGATATTTTGTTCGAAAGTATACCTTCAGATGGGAATGTGTCTACAGTATTAAACCTGAGGAAAAAGAGAATTATTAGGAGCAAGACAATCTGATGATGGTGCTCGGTGACATATCTTCGGGACTCCAGTCAAAATATTATGTTAAAATATGATAAAATTTGGTTAATACTTCTGTTAGTGACTTATCTACCCAAACTGCTGTGGTGGAACCAAAATGATAAAAAAAAATGTTTATTGGAGGAGCCGGTTGATTACAGAGAATGTGGGGGTATACCAAATGATATAAAAAAATTGGAGAATGTCTCACCTACACAGCTATTTCGTTTGTTTTGTACAGAAAATTTACTCATAATGATAAGTTTTCAACTAAATTTATACGCTACGAACAGTTTTATCAAAATTATTTTTAATGCCAACCGCTATGGTGGTTAATAAACTAACCACCTCATTCCATGAAAACCTTTAGCTGTATTTTTATTTTTTTCTTATTTTTCATAATATATGATCCCTAAAAATGCAATTGTTTTGATTATAAACTTATACGCATGAAACTGTGCCTGAAAGAGTTAAAATGCAGAATAAGAGAAGGACTAAAGGCGCCATGTTCCTGGAGATTTTAATTCAAGACAAGCGAAAAGGATCTTAAATCAAAACTACAAGGTTAAGCCCTTCATCTACAGAATATGAGAAGGATTGTATTAAGGAAAGTTTCGTCATTATGGAGACCGAAACAAGATCTAAATTCAAAGTACCAAAGAATAAGTCCTCTGTAGATTATGAAAAATATTCAATTAGGGAGACCGAAAGCCACCAGAGAAATCTAAACTAATAGCACCTTCAATCCGAACCACAAGCTTAAACTGTTAAACTACGGAATTGGAGAAGAATTCGAGAAGGTAAATTAAAGAGACCAAAGGAAGATCTAAATTCAATGATCCAGAGAAAAATTCCATTATAATAAGAGAAGGATCAGATTAAGGCAACCGAAAGCTTAATAATCCAGTAGACTTAAATTCAAAGTACAAGAGTAATCTG
Organism: Calliphora vomitoria; assembly: GCA_942486065.2. NCBI lineage: Eukaryota > Metazoa > Arthropoda > Insecta > Diptera > Calliphoridae > Calliphora > Calliphora vomitoria. The sequence goes on from OW818032.2 coordinate 46,476,361, forward strand.
CCAGGAAAAGAGATCATATTTATATGACCTCAAAAATAAACTACAGGGTTATACTTTAACTGCGGAATTAGATAAAGATCTGATTAAGAAAGCTGAAAATCTAGCTAACAAATATGCTAATGATCGGATTAAGGATACCAAACGCTCTAGTAGATCTAAACTCAAAGTGCAAGAAAAATCTATGGTTCTTAAATTTAAGTTAAAATACAGAATAGTAGGAAGACTAGATTAGGTAGACCAACGTTTTTATGTTCTAATTAAAGTAGAAGAAACCAAGAAGAAAGATCTACCGGAGCAATATATAAACTGAATGGATCTCAAATGCAAAGTACAAAATCAGATCAAACGGCAGTAGATTAAACTTAAGGGATCTGAAGTCTACATGTTTGATTGACTATTCAATAGAATAACAGAGGAACAACTAAGAAAGCTACGATCAAGAATACTTATATTAAAAGTCAAGAGAAATATATAGAAGAAAAATATCAAACTTAAAGCAATTTAGATTTCTTATAACGTCAAACTTTTAGTTTCGGAATAAGAGAAAGATCAGATTAAGCTGACTAAAAACTCCAGTAGATCTTAGTGAAAGTACAAGAAATTAAGGTGACTTTCGGAAAATCTATATAATCAATATATCAAACTGAATGGATATTAAATGCAAAGTTCAAAGTCAGATTAAACTGAAGGGATCTTAAATCTGCAAGATTAAATAGCTAAATATCACAATATGATCAGGCAGACCTACATTCAAAGTATACGAAAAAAATAAATCTACAATGGAAGAATATCAAACTGTAACAAATTTAAATTTATTAAAAGTAATAAGAGCAAGATCACATAAAGTAATAAGAGAAATATCACAAAAGCCGATCCAGCAGATCTTAATTATTGTAAATTAATTAAGATTAAGGAGAGGGAGGAGAAAGACTGTATAGATATTAACCCTCCGACGGACCTTGTACTTGAAATTTCAGTACAAGGTCCCAGCGGACCTTTTCACACGTTCCCGTACTTAACACATTTAAATCTCAATAGAAACTAAACTATTGGTCGGATTGCTTTGATTTTTTTTAAACGATTCTAGATAAAATTTGCTTGGAATACATGTGTGGGGCGGGTATACTTCCCATGGACCATCAAGGAGTAATTTCAGTTTGAAAATGAAAAAGGTCCCCAGGGACCTTCTCACCCGCCGGAAGGTTAAATGTAAATGTTTTAAAAAAAAGTTTTCGAAATTTAATGAATAAATTAAAGTTAAAAGAACCGAAAATTCTAAGGAATATCGACCATTTTGTCAAGAAATGTTAATCATGTTAATCCTGGAGACTTACAGTCAATTCCTAATTCCTACACTATATTGAGCAACCTCTTCTTCATACAGAAACAAATTCTTGCTCCTTCCACAGAACTCATTCCTTTAAATGACTGGCTAAAAAACTAGTTTACTATTTCATATGTGTTAGTAGTACTTACGAGGATAATAACAACTAGTACTACTAAATGTACAACAAACTGAGTTTTCATTTTTTTTTTTAACAAAAACGAATAGGAAATTCGAAAGAATATGAACATGAAAAACACTTGAAGTAGTAAGTAGAACGAACGAACATTTAACCATGTGTTGTCAGAGTACTATTAACACATGTGTAGTTAATATAAGTAAATACGTATGTATTGTATTGTATATAAAAGCACTGTATGAACATTTTCTAATCTCATAAATTTTATAAAAATTTGTTATTATTTCATTTACTTATAATCGTTTTACAAATAAGGCTTATAAGATGTAGAGTGGGCAGAGAAAGGAGAGTTAAAGAATTAAACTTTTTGAGGTAAAGTAATCATGTTATTGTTTTATATCCTCTAAACATTTGAGAAATAAGTATATACTTAATAAAAAATGTTATGTTTTATTTGTTCAAGTAGGTCATAATCTCAAGACTCCTTAGTTTTAACGCAAAAGGTGTTATGAGGAAAACTAGCAACAAAACTGATTTGGAAATAATTTATTTCAAATGTATGTATATTTACAAAAACTTCTTAATTTTTGTGTTGAGATAAAAAATTGAAAACCCTATAGTATTAAATAAAAATATATGATTTTATTTCCTTTTAAATGTGAAGCATATGGAATTTAGAAAATCCATTTTATTTTAACCCTAACAATCGTGTTTATAAGAAAATATTAAATCTGAACACCAAGTGTGTTCCTGAGGCAAATTTACTTCCAATAAAGTTAATTACTGGATGTTCAGAATTTTTCTTTTTTTTTGCTATAAATAACAGCATAGACATTTGGTTTTACCCATAAATTTTCTTCACATGAAGAAGGATTAGAGACGGAAACTCCATGTTCCTGGATATTCTAACACAAGGGGATCTTAAATCCAAAGAAAACCATGAAGCACTGTAATAAGAATAGGATTTAATTAATAATAATAGAGGTATCGAATTAAGGAGACTGAGAACTTCGTAATTCTGCATATCTCAATTAAAAGATTTGAATACATTTACCGAAGTAAGAGATCAAAGAGATATTGAAACCAAATTATTAGGAGGTTAAAGAGATATTGACTCTTTCCGGTTTAGTGGTTACTTTTCTAACCACCTTGTCTAGAGTCTTTAAAAAATTTTTAGTGACATGTATTGGCATTTTCAAAAATCTCTTCTACACATCGGAAGAGGAGCTTACTACAAAATTTTAAAAAATTTAAAATTGCGAAAAATTTTTGTATGGGAAAACTAGAATATCGGCTTCACAAATGGACCTAATGCAGTGTTTGGGGTGTCTAAAACCATCTTCACAAAATTGTGTTTCTAATTAAACCGGCTCATCGGTTGGATAGTTGCAGAGTCTTTAACGGACATAGGAAGAAACATTTTCTAATTAAACCGGCTCATCGGTTGGATAGTTGCAGAGTCTTTAACGGACATAGGAAGAAACATTGTTTGTATTTTATATACATACATACACTGTGAATCTTCAGATTTACACTGATAATCAAATCGCCCCGAAATATTTATATTGTCTAATCGAATTCTAGGAAACTAATCTTGAAATACCAGACATCTCTGGCGTCACATTTCACTGTTGGACTTTACTGCGTTCCGGAAAGTCAAACTATCTGGGAACTGTATTGCCTGTTCAGTGTGCACGATAGGAAAATTAATCTCTCATATAATGGCTTATGAAGGAGATGATAAAGGAGATGAGAAAGCATTGATACACTTCATATGTAACACCGAAAGAGCCGGACTGGCTGATAATGTATTGGTTAAACTGGGAGTGGATGAGACATTGGAACACATCCTCTGCCCTGGGCTGGCTTGGCTGACTGATTTTTTTTTTCAAGACCTGGCGGTTCTGTCAGATGCATGGGGTGGTTGATCACAACGAGACCCATGGAGAACCCAATTGTATCACTCTATTGAGTTGACTGCCCGTTTAAGCTAAACAAAATGCATCTCTTAACTTTTAATCAAAGAGGGATGGTTTAATGAGAACCAATCATCTTTATTCGTTGCAGAAAGTTTGCTGTAAAAGAAACCATCTTAGGTGGTTTTACCTTCAAAATGCATTATGCTCTGAGGAAGCCAGAGAGCGGAACAGAGTAGGACGGTAACTTAAAGATTTTGCTGGATTTTAATCAGTAATTTTAATGCTTTGATTTCAGATTTTTATATTATGCATTAGTAGGATATCAGTATTAAATCTTACGATCCACTTTCAGGAGCGACATCTAATAAACTCGAGAATAAGCTTCTTCCGTGCTATTTGTTATCTTAGATAGAGCTTTGGATATATTTTTTATCTGAAAAGCAAGATTATGATTCATTGGGTAGTACAGAGTATGGTTTGTTGAGATTCACCTGGATGCCGATTAATCGATTGACCTCAGCATTCGAAAGTCAAGCTCTCTCTTGACCAGTGACTCCGCAATGCAATTATCGGATACTCCTTGTACCAATAAATCCTTGCCATTACGTTTAAAAATCCCTTTCAGTCAAGGACTATATTGATGCAATGTCATATAGACAGCCATTAGCTGCCTGACTGTCGGAATCAATTTTCGAAAAGGATTAGCCTATTTTAATATAGGCTAATATTCGTTAGCTGCTTGACTGATAGTATTATTTCGAATATGCTCGTCGTATACCAGATATGCTCTTTCTAAGACACTGATTTGAAAGTATGAAATACCCACGCAATATAAAAGTTCCTTCGATTATGTGAATCTTAAAACCTTTTTCTAGATTAGCATTAACATATTCAACACAATTTCAATATGTATTTGCTGATTAAATATTACTGCGGGCAGTTAAGGAATTTTACAAGAAACTAGCACTTGTAATACTTTATTTAAATTGTTTTGCTTGTTTTTTTTTTTTTTATTCATACCATTGTTTTTTTACTAACTATATATGTTCGTATAAATTTTAATACTCTTTACTTTGTTTTTCTTTCATTTTATAAATGAATATTAAAGTATTTCACTTAATACCCGCTCATACTGATATACATATCATCTAAGTGTGTATGTATAAATATGTCGCGGTTGAAATAATTTCTTCTACTCTTCATCGTGGCATAAAATATTCATATGACAACTCTATCAGACCTTGTCGGAGGGGTGGAAGGCAGAAAATAATATGTGGGTTCATATAATACATCATCATCATACTTGTTCCACAAGTTGTGTGTTGCAAGGATAGCTGGATGATGGTTAGATGTTGCAATATGTTTTATGTGCGATATGATACTAAAAGTGTTTATAAGCCCTTCCTTCACACAGATACTTATATATTAAATACATACAGATGTATGTATATATGTTTGCAGTCTTTTCATGATGATAAGAATGTAAAAGCATAAAAATGGATTTAAAGGGTATAAAACCTCACAAGTATACTACACAAAACACATACTTTCCTATTTAGTGTAGGTTTTTTAAAAGAGTGAATTTAAATAATGTTAAATTATGGACTTTAAGAAAAATTCAAGGGACATGACACTCTCTCTAGAGAGGTATGACCTAGTGCGGAGTATTAGTGATTGCAACTCATTATTTCCGTCAATGGTTCTTCACATCTGTTGCTTTAACGGTCGAAGTACATCTCAACGTATCAGGAAAGTATACATATGGAGATTTTCACGTGATCTAACATTAAAATGTTAATAATCTTATGAAATCTTTCTAACAACCATAAATTAATACCAAAATATTAAAAGAGGCCAATCAACGGTAAATTTTTAATGTCGCATTCTTGTACCATGGTTTGTTATCAATACTTTGAGATCGTTTTAATCAAGTGGCCGAAAATCATAATTTAGTGGCTTTAACTAATATAAGAAGTTACTACATATAATAATCAAAATTAACATTTTATTTTATTTTCATGTTCAAGCCATGTAGCGTTCGCTATTGTAAGTGTATTTTTTTTCAAAAGCAAAGGCTTTTAGTATTTTAACCTGCGTATTAAGATGTATAAAATGTGAGCTGAAAGAAAAAGGAAAGCAACAAAACGGCAGTAGGATAAATTAAAAGAGATCGACTAAAGCTTATTTTTATAAAACAGCTGAAAATTTGCCAAAACAAATTCAAGCTCCTGTGATAGTAATAGAAGCTAAAGAAAAAGTGAAGTTGAAGCCGTATACCTGGCAGCAATTAATAACGGAGGGCATACTAAAATTTATTGAAGCACTATATAAAAAGTCAAACAAATAAATAACAAACAACCCTTCTTTAGAACTAGTTTTTCCATCAATGTTTATCTGTTCGAATTTAAAACAATTTGAGAAGCAAGTACGAAACGTTTATTATTTCGAACGCGACATTCGCTTTTGCAGGTTAAAAAATTAAGGAATGTTAACAACTTTGATTTCTTCTTTTCATATAGCATTTAGGTTAAGTGCAGAAAATAGATTTTGTCCATTCCTATATACTAGCAACAAACACGGGTTCCCGAACGCTACAAAAATAGAACTCGTTTTCGGCTGCATCCAGAAAAATTTTAAAATATGCAAATTGGAACCTAATTATACCCTTCACATTCGTGAGAAAGGTATATATAAGTTTGTCCGAAGACCCAAAATAACTTACAAACTTGATTCATACATCAATATATCGGGAATTCTTCCGGCTCGGTTGCTATTTAAAATCGAGAAAATCGGCCCACAAATGGCTAAGATATAAGGATTACTAAGTCATTAATATAGACAATATGGATATCTAATGATAAATATTTCAAAGTCCATTGTAACGATCTATATAAGGCTATAGTAATTTGAACATACAATGGGTCAAAATCGGGAAAAATATCTTTAACCCGAATTTTTTTTTTTTTATCAAAAAAAATTTTTTGTCATACATTTTTTTTCACTAGTAAATTTAAAAAATTAAAAAAAAAAAATTTGGAAAAAAATTAAAAAAAAATGTTTTCAAAACAATTTTGAAAAAAAATATTTTTTTTAAATTTTGAAAAAAAACATAAATTTTGTTCACCTAAAAATATTTAAAATTTTTATTTTAAAGTATAATTTAGTGAAGTGTATATAAAATTCGGCACAGCCGAATATAGCTATCTACTTGTTTTTTTAAAGGGATTGTTTTTTAAACACGACATATTTTCCCATCACTTTTGTAATTAGAATCTGTTCCAAGTAATTTTAACAAAAGCCTCATAAAAAGCTAATTCTAAAGAAGGGTTGTTTGTTATTTAACTTGTTCCGAAGGTGACAATTTTGAACAATTCCACATAGATCGCTTTTGTAACAACATGTTCCCAAAGTTCTGTACTTGATTAACTCCACTGGCCTCTGTTAAAAGTTATCTTTGGTTTTTTACTTCTGTTGCAACATTGTGGGTTCCTATCTTTTTTTTACGACATATTTTTTGTCTATTGTCGCCATAGATCGTTCAATATCATTTTTACCAAAAATATCCAAGTTTCGTATTCATACATTAAAAAGGGGGTGGGCTGTGTAATTTAGAAATTCATATACTGACCTATGTCGGCAGTGGGTCGTGTAAAACTTTTTTTAATTCAGTTAAAAAGACCGCTTTAAAAAATTATGTTTCAGTTCACAAATTTTTCCAATTTTCTAGATGAAATCGAGAATGAGTAATATTTTTTGTAGCATTCTGGATCTTATGTGTATTGCTAATACTTATATTGGCGACAATAAAAAGACAAAACCTACAGATTGCTCTAAACATAGTGCTACTAAAATTATATCGAAAAAAGGACACAATAAAAAAATTATGTCGCGTTCTTGACGCTAAAAGTTTCCATATATGATATTTGCTAAAACATATAAGCAATAGATGGAAGGCAATCCACTTTCTTGAAACTTAAATTTCCAACAAATCGCTATTAATTATTTATACCAATATTTAAAAAGTGGGTGAAGTTAGCTACGGAAGTTAGCTCCGTTTTTTAACATTACCTATGTTAATGTATAAACTAACATACCTATTACTCAAAGACTGTTAAGTTAACAGAGCTGCTTTATTTTGCTCTCAGTAAACATTTTATGATTAAAAACCAACAAAAAAAAATTCAGCTTTAATAAATAATAAACTTTATTTTTTTAATTTAAAAAATAAAAAAAAAAATTAAATTTATTTATGAACAATCGTTGATGCCTTTGCTTGTAGATTATTATCACCTCTTGATAATTTTCAAAATTATGAAATTGTGAATTTTGTCATATAAGGAATTTTGTAGATCCGAAAAATTGGCCAAAACTGGAAAGGTGCTCCTTATCTAACTAATGGGGTCGAAAGCCATGTATTCATAGATTTCAGAACTGTATAGCATATATTCAGAATCAGTATAGCATTTTTGCAATAGCATTTTCAAAATTATGAAATTGTGAATTTTGTCATATAAGGAATTTTGGAGATCCGAAAAATTGGCCAAAAATGGAAAGGTGCTCCTTATCTAACTAATGGGGTCGAGAGCCATTTATTCATAGATTTCAGAACTGTATAGCATATATTCAGAATCAGTATAGCATTTTTGCAAGAGCATTTTCAAAATTATGAAATTGTGAATTTTATCATATAAGGAATTTTGGATATCCGAAAAATTGGCCAAAAATGAAAAGGTGCTCCTTATCTAACTAATGGGGTCGAAAGCCATGTATTCATAGATTTCAGAACTGTATAGCATATATTCAGAATCAGTATAGCATTTTTGCAATAGCATTTTCAAAATTATGAAATTGTGAATTTTATCATATAAGGAATTTTGGATATCCGAAAAATTGGCCAAAAATGAAAAGGTGCTCCTTATCTAACTAATGGGGTCGAAAGCCATGTATTCATAGATTTCAGAACTGTATAGCATATATTCAGAATCAGTATAGCATTTTTGCAATAACATTTTCAAAATTATGAAATTTTGAATTTTGTCATATAAGGAATTTTGGAGATCCGAAAAATTGGCCAAAAATGGAAAGGTGCTCCTTATCTAACTAATGGGGTCGAAAGCTATGTATTCATAGATTTCAGAACTGTATAGCATATATTCAGAATCAGTATAGCATTTTTGCAATAACATTTTCAAAATTATGAAATTGTGAATTTTGTGATATAAGGAATTTTGGAGATCCGAAAAATTGGCCAAAAATGGAAAGGTGCTCCTTATCTAACTAATGGGGTCGAAAGCCATGTATTCATAGATTTCAGAACTGTATAGCATATATTCGGAATCAGTATAGCATTTTTGCAATAGCATTTTAAAAATTATGAAATTGTGAATTTTGTCATATAAGGAATTTTGGAGATCCGAAAAATTGGCCAAAAATGGAAAGGTGCTCCTTATCTAACTAATGGGGTCGAAAGCCATGTATTCATAGATTTCAGAACTGTATAGCATATATTCAGAATCAGTATAGCATTTTTGCAAGAGCATTTTCAAAATTATGAAATTGTGAATTTTGTCATATAAGGAATTTTGGATATCCGAAAAATTGGCCAAAAATGGAAAGGTGCTCCTTATCTAACTAATGGGGTCGAAAGCCATGTATTCATAGATTTCAGAACTGTATAGCATATATTCAGAATCAGTATAGCATTTTTGCAATAGCATTTTCAAAATTATGAAATTGTGAATTTTGTCATATAAGGAATTTTGGAGATCCGAAAAATTGGCCAAAAATGGAAAGGTGCTCCTTATCTAACTAATGGGGTCGAAAGCCATGTATTCATAGATTTCAGAACTGTATAGCATATATTCAGAATCAGTATAGCATTTTTGCAAGAGCATTTTCAAAATTATGAAATTGTGAATTTTGTCATATAAGGAATTTTGGATATCCGAAAAATTGGCCAAAAATGGAAAGGTGCTCCTTATCTAACTAATGGGGTCGAAAGCCATGTATTCATAGATTTCAGAACTGTATAGCATATATTCAGAATCAGTATAGCATTTTTGCAAGAGCATTTTCAAAATTATGAAATTGTGAATTTTGTCATATAAGGAATTTTGGATATCCGAAAAATTGGCCAAAAATGGAAAGGTGCTCCTTATCTAACTAATGGGGTCGAAAGCCATGTATTCATAGATTTCAGAACTGTATAGCATATATTCAGAATCAGTATAGCATTTTTGCAATAACATTTTCAAAATTATGAAATTTTGAATTTTGTCATATAAGGAATTTTGGAGATCCGAAAAATTGGCCAAAAATGGAAAGGTGCTCCTTATCTAACTAATGGGGTCGAAAGCTATGTATTCATAGATTTCAGAACTGTATAGCATATATTCAGAATCAGTATAGCATTTTTGCAATAGCATTTTCAAAATTATGAAATTGTGAATTTTATCATATAAGGAATTTTGGATAACCGAAAAATTGGCCAAAAATGGAAAGGTGCTCCTTATCTAACTAATGGGGTCGAAAGCCATGTATTCATAGATTTCAGAACTGTATAGCATATATTCAGAATCAGTATAGCATTTTTGCAATAGCATTTTCAAAATTATGAAATTGTGAATTTTATCATATAAGGAATTTTGGATAACCGAAAAATTGGCCAAAAATGGAAAGGTGCTCCTTATCTAACTAATGGGGTCGAAAGCCATGTATTCATAGATTTCAGAACTGTATAGCATATATTCAGAATCAGTATAGCATTTTTGCAAGAGCATTTTCAAAATTATGAAATTGTGAATTTTGTCATATAAGGAATTTTGGATATCCGAAAAATTGGCCAAAAATGGAAAGGTGCTCCTTATCTAACTAATGGGGTCGAAAGCCATGTATTCATAGATTTCAGAACTGTATAGCATATATTCAGAATCAGTATAGCATTTTTGCAATAGCATTTTCAAAATTATGAAATTGTGAATTTTATCATATAAGGAATTTTGGATAACCGAAAAATTGGCCAAAAATGGAAAGGTGCTCCTTATCTAACTAATGGGGTCGAAAGCCATGTATTCATAGATTTCAGAACTGTATAGCATATATTCAGAATCAGTATAGCATTTTTGCAATAACATTTTCAAAATTATGAAATTTTGAATTTTGTCATATAAGGAATTTTGGAGATCCGAAAAATTGGCCAAAAATGGAAAGGTGCTCCTTATCTAACTAATGGGGTCGAAAGCCATGTATTCATAGATTTCAGAACTGTATAGCATATATTCAGAATCAGTATAGCATTTTTGCAATAGCATTTTCAAAATTATGAAATTGTGAATTTTATCATATAAGGAATTTTGGATAACCGAAAAATTGGCCAAAAATGGAAAGGTGCTCCTTATCTAACAAATGGGGTCGAAAGCCATGTATTCATAGATTTCAGAACTGTATAGCATATATTCAGAATCAGTATAGCATTTTTGCAATAGCATTTTCAAAATTATGAAATTGTGAATTTTGTCATATAAGGAATTTTGGAGATCCGAAAAATTGGCCAAAAGTGGAAAGGTGCTCCTTATCTAACTAATGGGGTCGAAAGCCATGTATTCATAGATTTCAGAACTGTATAGCATATATTCAGAATCAGTATAGCATTTTTGCAAGAGCATTTTCAAAATTATGAAATTGTGAATTTTGTCATATAAGGAATTTTGGATATCCGAAAAATTGGCCAAAAATGGAAAGGTGCTCCTTATCTAACTAATGGGGTCGAAAGCCATGTATTCATAGATTTCAGAACTGTATAGCATATATTCAGAATCAGTATAGCATTTTTGCAATAGCATTTTCAAAATTATGAAATTGTGAATTTTGTCATATAAGGAATTTTGGAGATCCGAAAAATTGGCCAAAAATGGAAAGGTGCTCCTTATCTAACTAATGGGGTCGAAAGCCATGTATTCATAGATTTCAGAACTGTATAGCATATATTCAGAATCAGTATAGCATTTTTGCAATAACATTTTCAAAATTATGAAATTTTGAATTTTGTCATATAAGGAATTTTGGAGATCCGAAAAATTGGCCAAAAATGGAAAGGTGCTCCTTATCTAACTAATGGGGTCGAAAGCTATGTATTCATAGATTTCAGAACTGTATAGCATATATTCAGAATCAGTATAGCATTTTTGCAATAGCATTTTCAAAATTATGAAATTGTGAATTTTATCATATAAGGAATTTTGGATAACCGAAAAATTGGCCAAAAATGGAAAGGTGCTCCTTATCTAACTAATGGGGTCGAAAGCCATGTATTCATAGATTTCAGAACTGTATAGCATATATTCAGAATCAGTATAGCATTTTTGCAATAGCATTTTCAAAATTATGAAATTGTGAATTTTGTCATATAAGGAATTTTGGAGATCCGAAAAATTGGCCAAAAATGGAAAGGTGCTCCTTATCTAACTAATGGGGTCGAAAGCCATGTATTCATAGATTTCAGAACTGTATAGCATATATTCAGAATCAGTATAGCATTTTTGCAAGAGCATTTTCAAAATTATGAAATTGTGAATTTTGTCATATAAGGAATTTTGGATATCCGAAAAATTGGCCAAAAATGGAAAGGTGCTCCTTATCTAACTAATGGGGTCGAAAGCCATGTATTCATAGATTTCAGAACTGTATAGCATATATTCAGAATCAGTATAGCATTTTTGCAATAACATTTTCAAAATTATGAAATTTTGAATTTTGTCATATAAGGAATTTTGGAGATCCGAAAAATTGGCCAAAAATGGAAAGGTGCTCCTTATCTAACTAATGGGGTCGAAAGCCATGTATTCATAGATTTCAGAACTGTATAGCATATATTCAGAATCAGTATAGCATTTTTTGCAATAACATTTTCAAAATTATGAAATTTTGAATTTTGTCATATAAGGAATTTTGGAGATCCGAAAAATTGGCCAAAAATGGAAAGGTGCTCCTTATCTAACTAATGGGGTCGAAAGCTTTATT